>JAFMOC010000721.1:0-15000 GCA_019802505.1 Corydoras sp. C115
TCTCTCTCTCTCTCGCGTGGCCGCACCTTCCTGAATTCTTAGAATGATGAAACATCAGCTCCATCCAGAACCTCAGAACCTCCTGCAGGAACCGTTCTGACCCGGCGCTCCCACTGGAACCCTCAGCACAGGAACCGAAATCAGAACCATGAGCATGAAACAGAACTTCATTCATTACCTTCCATTTAATCCTCTACTAGGGTCATGGGGGGGGGGGCAATTAATATACACTATATGGGGCAATTTACAGCTTTCAATTGACCTTGAATCCATGTTTTTGGACTGTGGGAGGAAAGCGGAGAACCCAGAGGGAGCCCTCACCAGGCGGTTGTTGCTGGTTGTGACTGTCGGACGGTTCCGCGGCGGTGCGTGACGCCGGCGTGGAACAGAGGGATAATTAGAACATCACGGCCTCCACACCTTCCTCCTCCGACGGCTCCCCTCTAAATAAGTTTCTCATTTAAAATCTGCATTAATTATCTCACAACCTCAATAAAGAGGCAGATTAACTCCAGCAGGGGTCTGCATTAGAACCGCGCAGAGAGCGTGGGCGAGCGAGAGAGAGAGAGAGCGTTGAGGATGATGTTGCTCAGCAACCGTTGCTTTCACTTTTCCTCTCGCAGGTCAGTTTCAGACGGAACCACCGGACGTCCACGCGTTCTCGGCTCCGCCTTCCGCCCTCGTTAACCGCACCGCTGTCCGATGGGGGAGAGGGGCGGAGCCTAAGCGATGACCTCACGCCGATCTGACGGAGTTGGCAGCAGATGCTGTGATTGGATCAGCACCGACGCTCAGGTGTGTCGGATTACAGTCACCACAGAGCCGGCGGTCACATGACGGGGGCGTGTCGGGGGCGTGTCAGGGGGCGTGTCAGGGTTCTGCCGAGACTCAATACCTCATTCATTCATTCATTATGTTCCGCTTTAAAGTCGCCGAGGCCACACCCACTTATTTAAATAAACCATACACAGGCCACACCTTCAACGGGCAGAAACCAACCCACCTATCCTCATAAAGGCCACGCCCCTTTCTGTCCGTTCAGTGGAGTTAATCTGAGCTCATTAGCATAACTCTGTTAATCCAGGATTATCTGCTTAATTAAAACCAGAGTTTACATTCACTGAATTAAAGTCACATTATGCAAAGACACACACACACACACACACACACATGCACACACTCACACACACATGCACACACACACACACACACATGCACACACACACTCGCGCGCGCGCGCACACACACACACACACACACACACACACCTCAGCCCCAGACAATGTCTGTTTCCTGCTCTGATTAATTTTTGCATCTCATTATTTTATACAAATTTAAATGAGTTTAGTGTGTTTATGAAGGTGACATCATCACATAACCCCCCCCCCCCCCCCCATCCATCATCATCATCATCATCATCATCATCATCATCATCATCATCATCCTCATCATCATCATCATCATCATCATCAGGTAACGGGTCCTGAGAGAACATCTGGATCAATTCAGGATCAGGAACCAGAGAGGAACTAGATCCTGATTAAATTGAAATCCTTAATTAATTAATTAATTAGGTTCATTAAGGTGAAATCCCTGCGGCATGTGCAGGTCAGTGTTTGTCCTGTAGGCTGCAGTAGAGAGTAACGAGCCACTAAATACTGAAAGGTGCATGAATAATTAATTAGTAAATATTTAATGAATGAAGAGAAGCTGTGTTCGTTATGCGTTCCGTTACGGCCACACACACTCCACACACACTCCACACACACTCCCACACACTCCACACACACTCCACACACACTCCACACACACTCCACACACACTCCACACACACTCCACACACACTCCACACACACTCCACACACACTCCACACACACACAGCTCACCACACACACACTCCCACACTCCACACACACTCCCACACACACATCCACACCACTCCACACACACTCCACACACACTCCACACACACACCCCACACACTCCCACACACTCCACACACACTCCACACCACACACACTCCACCACACACACTCCACACACACTCCACACACACCCACACACACTCCACACACACTCCACACACACTCCACACACACTCCACACACTCCACACACTCCACACACACTCCACACACTCCACACACTCCACACACACTCCACACACACTCCACACACACTCCACACACACTCCACACACTCCACAGCACACACCACACCTCCACACACTCCACACACACTCCACACACTCACACACACTCCACCACACACACTCACTCCACACACACTCACACACACACTCCACACAAACACTCCACACTCCACACACACTCTCCCACACACTCCACACACACTCCCACACACACCACACTCCACACACTCCACACACACTCACACCACTCCACACACACACACACACACCACACTCACACACACTCCACACACTCCACACACACTCCACACACTCCACACACACTCCACACACACTCCACACACACTCCACACACACTCCACACACTCCACCTCCACACGCACTCACACACACTCCACACACTCCACACACACTCTCACACACACTCCCACACACTCCACTCCACACACACTCCACACACACTCCACACACACACACACACTCCACACACACACTCCACACACACTCCACATCCACACACTCCACTCCACACACTCCACACACACACTCCACACACACTCCACACACACACTCCACACACACTCCACACACACTCCCACACACACTCACACCACACACTCACACACTCCACACACACTCCACACACTCCACACACACTCCACACACACTCCACACACACTCCACACACACCCCACACACACTCCACACACACTCCACACACACTCCACACACACTCCACACACACTCCACACACTCCCACACACACTCCACACACACTCCACACACACTCCACACACACTCCACACACACTCCACACACACACACACTCCACACCCACACACACCCCACACACTCCACACATTTCACACACACTCCACACACACCCCACACACTCCACACACACCCCACACACACCCCACACACTCCACACACACTCCACACACACTCCACACACCCCACACACACCACACACACCCCACACACTCCACACACACTCCACACACACACCACCACACACACTCCACACACACTCCACCCCACACACTCCACACACACTCCACACACTCCACACACACTCCACACACACACTCCACACACACTCCACACCCCACACACACTCCACCACACACCACACACACACACTCCACACACACTCCACACACACTCCACACACACACCCACACACACACACCCACACACTCACACACACTCCACACACACACACACTCCACACACACTCCACACACACTCCACACACTCCACACACACACTCCACACACACTCCACACACACTCCACACACACCACACACACTCCACACACACTCCACACACTCCACACACACTCCACACACTCCACACACGCCACACACACACACACACACCACACACACTCCACACACACTCCACACACACCACACACACTCCACACACACCCCACACCCCACACACTCCACACACACGCCACACACACTCCACACACACTCCACACGCACCACACACTCCACACGCACTCCACACGCACTCCACACGCTCCACTCGCTCCACTCGCTCCACACGCTGCACGCGCTCCACACTCCAGACGCTGTACGCGCTCCACACGCGGTTGGTTCTGTGATATTTGGGGCGTGTCCCAAACCGCAGGCCCGTTGGATTAATTTGTTGTGAGTTGCTGGGAGTGATGTGGGACGCGGCGCTGTATTAATTATCCGTCCGTGTTCTGCCAGGAACCTGCTGCTGTCAGAGAACCGGTGCCAGAGCAGAGGAACACCACCGCCCAACACCACCCAACACTGCAGAACACCGCAGAACACCGTCCAACACCGTCCAACACCACCCAACACCACCTAACACTGCAGAACACCTGCAGAACACCACAGAACATCACCCAACACCATCCAACACCACCCAACACCGCAGAACACCACAGAACACCACCCAACACCATCCAACACCACCCAACACCGCAGAACACTGCAGAACACCACCCAACACCACAGAACACCGTCCAACACCACAGAACACCAGCCAACACCGCAGAACACACCATCTGCACTATTAATAATAATAACCCCACTGTAGCGCACCCGACCCGCTCACCCGACCCTCACACCCGACCCTCACACCCGACCCTCACACCCGACCCTCACACCCGACCCTCACACCCGACCCTCACACCCGACCTTCACACCCGACCCTCACACCCGACCCTCACACCCGACCCTCACACCTGACCTTCACACCCGACCCTCACACCTGACCTTCACACCCAACCCTCACACCCGACCCTCACACCCGACCCTCACACCCGACCCTCACACCCGACCTTCACACCCGACCCTCACACCGACCCTCACACCCGACCCTCACACCCGACCTTCACACCCAACCCTCACACCCGACCCTCACACCCGACCCTCACACCCGACCCTCACACCCGACACTCACACCCGACCCTCTCACCCGACCTTCACACCCAACCCTCACACCCGACCCTCACACCCGACCCTCACACCCGACCCTCACACCCGACCTTCACACCCAACCCTCACACCTGACCCTCACACCCAACCCTCACACCCGACCCTCACACCCGACCCTCACACCTGACCCTCACACCCGACCCTCACACCCGATTGTCATACCCACCCCTCGCACCCGAACTATACACCCACCCCTCACACCTGCCCCTCACACCCGATTGTTAATTGAAGGTTATAGATGTTTGGAAGCTGTGTGGAGGTTTGAGTGCGTCCCGTTGTGCCTCGCTGCTTCAGCTGCTCTTCACGCCGCGTCGGGGAACAATTAAAGATCCTCTGGTCGTGTTCTCGGTTCTGCGCCGTCCCCACGAGGAACAGAAAGTGAAGGAGTGTATTCACACGGACGCTTTAGTTTGGGCCGGAATCGATGAGCGCCTCGTTTAAAGCGCCTCCCGCCTCACGGAGGAGGAGGTGCAGATTGTTTTCCATTGATTTTCATCCCTCTCCCAAAAGTGAGAGCGCGAGGTCAGGCGCCTCCGAATGACGACCGCGAACGGGGTCTAAAGACGCGTGATGCTCAATCTGAACGTGAGGGGACAACCAGAGGGTCATTAGAACCTCCACCACGCCTCCATCTGCATCCACAGAGAGAGAGAGAGAGAGAGAGAGAGAGAGCTGCTGAGTCAGCATACCCAGCATAACTCCATCCATCAGAACCCTGAGCACGACGGACGCCTCGCTTCTGTAAAACCTCGTTTCATTAAAACCTCGTTTCATTTTGATTTACAGAAGTTTCCCTACAGCCTACAGAGTGCCCTTGTTTAGTGTGTACACTTCACATTTATGTCCCTTTCTTTTTGAACCCTGGCTCACTCTGCCGCTGACGCTGCTCAGGTTTTGGAGTGATGGTTCCATAAAAGTTGTATGAAAGTTTTGAGTGGAATTTCTAGTGACCTTCAGGAACCATCAGAGCATCTAAACCAATCAGATGACTGATACACACACACACACACACACACACACACACACACTAACACACACTGTGCCCAGCCACTCTGTATGTGTAGTGTGTGTGTGTGTGTGTGTGTGTGTGTGTGTGTGTTTTCTTTGCTTGTGAACATATGGGGGGAATGTGGAAACATCACTGAGGTACTTCTCCCAGTTCTGAAGTTCTTTTTTTATAGAACCTCATTGTGCCTGCAGGTGAATTACGTTCTCTAAATGATCCCCCGTCGTTGGAGCTGCGCCGAATCGGGACTCACACCTCATCAGGACGGAACCACACCCATCGGAACCTTCTCCCAAGAAGGTTCTCCCAACAGAGCCGTCTCCCTGCTCCCAAATGCACCATCAAAGCCAGCAGAACAATGAGTCAAGAACCTCACCCAAACCAGTGAGCTTTATTCTTTGATTGAACCTTGAAGAACCTCAGATCTCCTCAGATCTCCTCTCTGATCTCCTCTGATCTCCTCTCTGATCTCCTCTGATCTCCTCTCTGATCTCCTCTGACCTCCTCAGATCTCCTCTCTGATCTCCTCTGATCTCCTCAGATCTCCTCAGATCTCCTCTGATCTCCTCTGATCTCCTCTGATCTCCTCAGATCTCCTCAGATCTCCTCAGATCTCCTCTGATCTCCTCAGATCTCCTCTGATCTCCTCAGATCTCCTGCTGTCTATACAACTCCAGAACGTTGATGTTTTGTGTTTAATGTTATTAATTAGAACTTTATCTTTTTATTTATAATATTTATACGTAAAGCTTTAGATGCCTTAACCTCTAAAGATGAATGAGCAGTCACTTGAGGCTGCACCCTGATGATGATGATGATGATGATGATGAAGATGTATATACAGTGCTCTTTATCTCAGGCTGCTGAATGAAGCTCCGTCGCCTGCAGCGCTCTGCTCGTCGTCGTCGTCTTAATTTCCATCTGACGAACTCTCTCAGACATCAGTGAGCATTTCATTTCTTCACCGTTTATTCTTCTTTCTTTCTTTTCTGTCTGCGACGCTGTGAGGCGTCAGATTCATCGACTCAAACATTTGAACTTTATTATAATTCGAGACCAAAACGTTCTGATGGCTCAGGCACCTCGTTTACTCGCTCCAATTAACGTTAGAATTAAGATATGAATATAATATATACATATATAGAATATACAACTATAAATTTAATATAATATTAAAGGGGGGCAGCACGGTGGCTTAGTGGTTTAGCATGTTCTCCTCTCAGCACTAAGGATTCCCGGTTCGAATCCCCATCTGGGTGGAGTTTCCATGTTCTCCCCGTGTCTGCGTGGGTTTCCTCCGGTTCTCCGGTTTCCTCCCACAGTCCAAAAACATGGATCAAGTCAATTGAGTTCTCCAAATTGCCCCATATAGAGTGTGTCTGTGTGTGTGTGTTCAGTGATAGATTGGCACCCTGTCCTGGGTGTATCTGCCCAGCGCCCAAAACGTTCTCCCCTGGATGGGCATGGGGAACCCCCCCCCCCCCCCCGCGACTCTAATAGAGGATAAAGTGAAAGATAATGAATGAATAAAATAATCTAAACATCGTGGCATATGTAACATAATATATAAACAGAACGTTACAGTACTGCACATGCCCCGCCCCCCCCCCCCCCACATCACACCAAAAACACTCCAAATAAAGAGTTTAATTAACAACACTGATCAGAGGGTTATTAATAAATCAGGATCTGAGTTCGTTAAGCTTCAGCGCTTCACTCCGGTGACTTTAGAGGAAATATTTAATGCCTAGTACAAAATAAAAGTCCTGAAACTACAAAACCCTGTTAAGGAAATGAAATGAGAACGTCGTATTAATCCAGTGAGGAGAACGACGAGGCGTTGGGACGGCGGCGGCTCGCTCGTTAACCTGATTCAATTAGGTTTAACAAGAGACAAATTAAATACCGAAGAATCACCTCCTGTCCTTCAAAATAAAGGCCCCCGGCGGGAGGGCCCACGCGCCCGGAGCTTTAATCACGGCGTGTGGATTCAAATAAAACACGAGGAACAACCTCGTCCTCGTTCAGCCGCCGCGGCGGGGTGACGGTTCTGCTCCTCGTTTCCCCTCGGCAGAAGGAGCGCTCTGGTTCCTATCCCGTCTCCTCGGTTTGCCGGATGAGATGGTGATGTCAGAGCGGTGATGGTGATGTCATCGTCTCTGTGGAGGCTGTAATGAGGATGCTGTTTAATCAGAAGATCATTGTTCACCTTGTTTTTCCAAATGGTGTCTAATGATGCTCCTGCTCCTGCTCACCCCCCCTCCCCCCCCCGTAATCATCTCCTCCATCCATCAGCGCCTCAAACACCTCGGCTCCTCTCCACCGCTTCCTCTTTCGTCGTCCGCTCATTAACCTTTAACCTTTATATTTTCCTTTGTAGCTAAATGTGTTCGTTCTCTTTTCATTATTCTCATTGTTCCTCGTTGTGTTCCTCGTTGTGTTCCTCGTTGTGTTCCTCGTTGTGTTCCTCATTATTTCTGTTTTAATCTCCTCACACGCTCGCCTCGTTCTCTGTTTCTGTAACGAGTTTTAGTTTTTTATTTAAAGAATCAAATGAAACGTTCCAAACGATGTCAGAATCATCAGAACGGAACCTCGTCTTCATAAAGAGTTCCGAGATTCATTCATTCATTCATTATCTTCAGCTTCATCCTCTATTAGGGTCGCGGGGGGGTTCCCCATGCCCATCCATGGGAGAACGTTTCGGACGCTGGGCAGATACACCCAGGACAGGATGCCTATCGCTGGACACACACTCACACACTCACACTCTATATGGGGCAATTTGGAGAACTCAATTGACTTGATCCTTGTTTTTGGACTGTGGGAGGAAACCGGAGAACCCGGAGGAAACCCACATGGACACGGGGAGAACATGGACACTCCACCCAGATTGGGAACCGGGAATCCCTAGTGCTGAGAGGAGAACATGCCAAACCACTAAACCACTATTTCATTTTTAAAACCCAAATGAAATCTGGAACGTGGTGCTTTTCATTTTAAAGACTGAGTTTTATTTTTATTGTTTGGGACTAAAGGGGGCGCTGTGTCGGTCTGTACAGTGGGTGCAGTGTACCATCACTGATGCTGGTTTTTGCACTTCCTGTTGTCTCTCGTTGGTATTTTAAACACATGCAGAATTCAGACCACAGTGCAGATAAATATTCAGGCCGTTAAGCGGATATTTAAACATTGAGGATGTTGAAAGTCGTTAGTAAGCGCCCCGGCGCGGGGGGTTGATTAAAGCAGCGTGGGGATGGAGGCGCGTGTGGAAGTCTGTTACACAGGAAGTGATGCGTAACGCATTGGTCTCTGTGTGTATCACGTTCTTTAAAGGAACGCGCAGACGGCGTTTTGTTGGATCAAGCCGTCGAGTTTGTAATAAAGCGAGTGTGTATGGATTTTCCTGATGAAGGTGGAGCTCTTCGGGGGGATGTTACTGCACCGCCAGCGCTCCACCAAATCCAATAACTCCTCCTGCTGCTAATGCGTCTCGTTAAAGCGCTACCTCGTCAGCTCCGAGACCAATTACACCGTTTCTCATGTAGTAATTAAGTCATATTTCTGGCTCCCTGTGATGTAGTGCAGTCAGGAGTTCAGGACCAGATCGGAGCGCGTCCTGAGTGTGGAGCGTCCTGAGTGTGAAACGTCCTGAGTGTGGAACGTCCTGAGTGTAGAGGACATGTCTCATGTTCTGAGGACGTGTCCCAAATCATTATACAATGTCCCTACATGAACACCACCGCCCTCCACTCACCACTCTGCATGTTATGACTGCATGCTGCATCACAAACTACAACACTGTCATCAACACCGTCATCAATACAATCATCACCGTCATCAACACCGTCATCAACACCATCATCAACACCGTCAACACAATCATCACACAATCATCAACACCGTCATCAACACCGTCGTCAACACAATCATCAACACCGTCATCAACACCGTCATCAACACCGTCATCAACACCGTCATCATCATCATCATCAACACCGTCATCAACACCGTCAACACAATCATCAACACCGTCATCAACACCGTCATCAACACTGTCATCATCATCATCATCAACACCGTCATCAACACCATCATCAATACCGTCATCAACACCGTCATCATCATCAGCACCGTCATCAACACCGTCATCAACACCGTCATCAACACCGTCGTCATCATCATCATCAGCACCGTCATCAACACCGTAATCAACACCGTAATCAACACCATCATCAACACCATCATCAACACCGTCATCAACACCGTCATCAACACTGTCATCATCATCAACACCGTCATCAACACCATCATCAACACCGTCATCAACACCGTCATCATCATCAGCACCGTCATCAACACTGTCAACACCATCAACATCATCAGCACCGTCATCAACACCGTCATCAGCACCGTCATCAGCACCGTCATCAACACCGTCATCAACACCGTCATCAACACCATCAACACCGTCATCAACACTGTCAACACCGTCATCAACACCGTCATCAACACCATCATCAACACCGTCATCAACACCGTCATCAACACCGTCATCAACACCATCAACACCGTCATCAACACTGTCAACACCGTCATCAACACCGTCATCAACACTGTCAACACCGTCATCAACACCGTCATCAACACAATCATTAACCCTTGGTTGGTTCCTGATTTGTTCCTGGTTGGTTCCTGGTTTGTTGTTGGTTTGTCAGTCTAGTTTCTTTAGATAAGTCTGAATAATCTGATCTGATGATCTGAGGATTAAGCGAGGTGACCTCAGAGGGTCCGACTCCGTTGGGTCCGGTCTGGTCCGGTTCCGTTGGGTTTGTGTGTTTAAGAGCGTCTCAGTGAGAGCCTCATGTTGTTGTTGAAGGTTGATGGTTCCGGCGTTCTGCCGCTGAGCGAGGACGGGATCCGTCACGTTGATGTAGAACGTAACGACCTCCGTAAGGCCCTCTGGAAAAGAGAGTCTGCTAAACGCTGTAATTATCATTAATGGAGTTGATGATGGAAGCTCATTAGCATTTTAGCCGTAGCCGTAATGTCTCCAAGATTCATTCAGTTGCTTTTAAAAATGCAATTCGACTTTCGCTAATGAACTCCACACTGATGAGCTTAGCTCCCCAACCGGTCAGAGGGAGGCGCTGACGAGAGATTATCCGTCAACTGGAAACCACAAACATCTAACCAACAGTGTGTGAGTGTGAGTGTGTGTGTGAGTGTGTGTGTGTGTGTAGGTTTTCATGTAGAGGCTCTTCAGTAATGTTCAGAGTACTATGAGTATTGGACAGAACCGTCCCCCGGGCTCAGGGTTGACCCAGACCACAGGGTGTAACTATTGGGTTCTATGGAGGACACGGCTTGGGACAGGGATAGTTCTACAGGTGGAACCAGCGTGATGGAACCCAGACAAACCAAAGGCGGGTTTGGATGGCCCGCTCGTCCCATCTGATGACCCATGGTTCTGGAGGTTCCGTAGCTCCGCCGTAGAGCTGATGGAGCTGACCGACACGGTGTGTAAACACGTGGACTCGTTCCCTGCAGCGTGGTGGGGACTTCATGCGGTAATGACGTGAATCCGCAGAGAGAACCCTGACGGAGCACCCTGACGGTGTGAATGGTCAGTCCCCTGCTGAAGGCCCATTAGCCTTTGTGTCGTGTGTTTAAATGTCAGCGCGACGCTGACTCAGCACGGCACTATTTTTACCCGCGGACCCGTGTTTTACCCGCGGACCCGTGTTTTACCCGCGGACCCGTGTTTTACCCGCGGACCCGTGTTTTACCCGCGGACTTGTGTTCCGCTGATTTCAATAATGCCCTGTTTACTAACAAGCCCTCAGCATTCCACCAACAGGAGGCGCCGGGTAGAAAGCCTGGGCTTGTTTTCTTGCGGGCGATGTGAAGAACGTCCCGTTTTAAATCGTCCCGATGGTTACGGCGTCAGCGTAACGACGGTGGGAGCGGCGAGGTGAGCGCATGCTGTTAGCGCGGGTCAACTCGGCTTTATTAAGATTAATTAAGTTCAGATGTAATGACCGGCTTTCATGTTTATTACACTGAGATGTTGACTTTATAACACCGCCGCTAAGAGCTGCATTAACGTCACCTCCACAATCACCTCGTAATTACAAACACTAAAACCTCCACCAGCAACGCCGAGGAGACGCGGGGAAGGGAGGAGAACAGGAGAACGTCATCCTCAAAGTCCTAAAGATCAGAATAAACTGACCATTAACTCAGACTGACCACTAATTCATTCATCCATTCATTATCTTCTGCTTTATCCTCTATCAGGGTTGCGGGTGGGGGGGGGGGGTTCCCCATGCCCATTGAGGGGAGAACGTTTCGGCTGCTGGGCGGATACACCCAGGACAGGACGCTAATCTATCGCTGGACACACACTCACTCACACACACACTCTATATGGTGCAATTTGGAGAACTGAATTGACCTTGATCCATGTTTTTGGACTGTGGGAGGAAACCGGAGAACCCGGAGGAAACCCACGCGGACACGGGGAGGACATGGAAACTCCACCCAGATGGGGATTCGAACCAGGAATCCTTAGCGCTGAGAGGAGAACATGCTAAAGCACTAAGCCACCGTGCCGCCGTTTAATCTGAATTAAAATAAAAAGAGATGTACCATGAAATGTTTGTAACAGCGCACACACACACACATAAACACACACACACACACACACACACAACAACCACACACTCACAACCACACACACACACAAACACACACAAACACACACACACACACTCACAACCACAAACACACACACACACACACACACACTCACAACCACACACACACAAACACTCACACAAACACTAACAAACACACACACTCACACACACACACACTCACACACACTTCTGAACTATCAGCTCTGATGGATTTTTCATGCATTTTATTCCTTTGATAGTCCCGCTGAGGCTGAGGGGGATTCTGGGTAAATTGGAGAGTGCCCTCGTTTACCCCGCTGTTATTTAGAAGGTCAAACAGATGAGTGTAGAATTTTAAACATTTCATCAAATCGAATCGCACCTCTTCATTTGAGAGAGCTTTCACAACTGAAGGAGAACATGCCAAAGCTCGAAATTCAGTAATAACCGTTATTAAAAAAAAATAATCTGAAGAAGAAAGAATGTTATGATCGATAGAACAGGTGGAGGTTAGTTAACCTTTATAGGTTGATTATTGGTTGGTTGTTTGTTTAATGGTTGTTTGGTTGTTTGGTTGGGTGGTTGTTTGGTTTGGTGGTTGGGTGGTTGTTCAGTTTGGTTGGGTGGTTGATGGGTGGTTGATGGTTGGGTGGTTGTTCAGTTTGGTTGGGTGGGTGGTTGGTTTATTGTTTAATGGTTGGGTGGGTGATTGATGGTTGGTTGGTGTTCAGTTTGGTTGGGTGGGTGGTTGGTTTATTGTTTAATGGTTGGGTGGGTGGTTGATGGTTGGTTGATGGTTGGGTGGTTGATGGTTGGTTGATGGTGGTTGATGGTTGGGTGGGTGGTTGGTTTATTGTTTAATGGTTGGGTGGGTGGTTGATGGTTGGGTGGTTGATGGTTGGGTGGTTGTTCAGTTTGGTTGGGTGGGTGGTTGTTTATTGTTTAATGGTTGGGTGGGTGATTGATGGTTGGTTGGTGTTCGGGTGATGAAACAGGTGGAGGTTCTACTTTAGAACATACAGCGTGGGTTCTACTTCAGAACAGAAGGGTAGAGGTTCTACTTTAGAACATACAGCATGGGTTCTACTTCAGAACAGAAGGGTGGAGGTTCTACTTTAGAACAGACGGGTGGAGGTTCTATGAGCTGCATGGCCAACAACACGCCGCTAAAGCAGATGTGAGTTATGATGAAGCAGGAGTGTGTTCAGTCTCGGTTCCTCTTCCCTTATTCTTCAGGGGAATGCGCTCACACAGATGGAGGTTCTGTCAGTGCTGGGTGGAGGTGAACAGATGGAGGTTCTGTCAGTGCTGGGTGGAGGTGAACAGATGGAGGTTCTGTCAGTGCTGGGTGGAGGTGAACAGATGGAGGTTCTGTCAGTGCTGGGTGGAGGTGAACAGATGGAGGTTCTGACCCTCTCACAGTGACACCGAGGTGTAGCAATTAGTTCTGCTAACTGTTCCTCCACCAGCCAACGTTCCCGCATGCACCAGGAACCACATGCGCTTGGTGGGGAGTGGAGTACCACAAGTCTGGAGTCTGTGCACCACATGATTTCCTTACAGCAAGACACATTAGATTCAGTTCAGAGAGAAAACCTCCATCAGCGGCTCTGAGTACGGCGGTATGACTCGGGTGGATCGGGGGGCGGGGCCACGTACATACACAGAGTGTAGGAACCTGACACACACACACACACACACACACACACACACACACACACCGTTCGGTATGCAGTGGATGTGTTTAATGTTACGACGTAATTAATTCTGAATCTGATTTCCGTTAAAAACGCAGCAGGATTAAATGTAATTAACTTTAATTATGAATGACATTTATCTTTGGGTCGTTACTTTATTTTTTATCTCTGATCGTCCTCGTCTCCTGTCTCCGCGTGTCTTGGTTCCGTTCGATGGGAACTGTGTCTTCATCGTTTATTGATTGATGTTTCAGATGAACTACAGTCTGAAGCTGAAGAACTACAAAGACCATCGGCATTCTGATGCAGGTGACGGGATGGAGAGTGGGTGGAGTCACCAGGAGGTGATGTTTACTTTTTACTTTCTTTTAATTGCATCATTGTTAATTATATTATTATTATTATTATTATTATTATTATTATTATGTTTAGAGTAGCAGCACAGTGGCTTAGTGGTTTAGCATGTTCTCCTCTCAGCGCTGGGGATTCCCGTTTTGAATTCCAATCTGGGTGGAGTTTCCATGTCCTCCCCGTGTCCGCGTGGGTTTCCTCCGGGTTCTCCAGTTTCCACCCACAGTCCAAAAAACATGGATCAAGTCAATTGAGTTCTCCAAATTGCCCCATATAATGTGTGTGTGTGAGTGAGTGTGTGCCCAGTGATGGATTGCCCCCCTGTCCTGGGTGTATCTGCCCAGCGCCCGAAACGTTCTCCCCTGGATGGGCATGGGGAACCCCCCCCCCCGCGACTCTAGTCGGTTAAAGGTGAAGATGGATGTTCAGAGTGTTATTAAATGATTCTGTTGATTAAAGGTTTATTTGAGGCTCTTTTCGGTGTTGCGGATGGGGGGGGGGGGGGGGCGTTACTCGGTGGGTGTAGTTATCACCTCCTGCGCCGCTCCTTCGCTCCTGCAGGGGGAGGAGCGCTAACTCGACACGTTCCGGCGCTCTGACCTTCTTTATTAACGTCCTGTGTAAAAACACAAA
>JAFMOC010000721.1:20000-37500 GCA_019802505.1 Corydoras sp. C115
GAGAACGTGTTCCAGATGACGGGTGGAGGTGGTTCTAGAGGTAACACACACCGGTTATTGTTTGTGAACACGTCAGAGCGCTGTGCGAGGTGTCAGGAGCTAAGTGCCGGCGTGGCGTCCGGTCGCCGGCGGCGTTCTGAGTGACGGGCGGCCGTTTGGGTGTGTGATTGGATTTAGTGTTGGATTGTGGGATTCACCCGAGCGCCGCTCTCTCCGTCACCTGGATCTCCATCCAGACCAGTGGAACCTTCTCACCTCGCTGTTTCAGGACGCTCTGGAGGTTCCAGGGAATGAAAGTCCACGTGTGAGGTTCTATTAAGGTTTTATTAAGATCGCCTTTCAAAACACTGAAGGTCACCTTAGAAATATAAGAATAATAATAAGAAGAATCTTCTCTTTAGCTCCGCCCTCCAGATACACCAAATTCCCAAAAGTATTTACTCACCCGCCCTGACTCCCATATGATCTGAAGTGACGTTCCGTTCCTGATCCAGAGGGTTCTAGATGACGTGGGTCCACCCAGCCAGAACATCTTCAGCTCTTCAGCGAAGGCCGTCCTCGAGGTTCTGGAGTGTTGATGGGACGTTTTTGGACCGTTCTTCCAGAAGAGCGTTCGTGTGGTCACACACCAATGTTCCACAAAAAGACCTGGCTCTCAGTCGGCGTTCTAATTCGTCCCAAAGACGTTCTATGGGCTTCAGGTCTTCATGGATCTTGCTTTGTGTTCTGGTGCACCATCATGTTGAACAGGACGGGACAGGCTCAGGTTCCCCCGATGTTGGGAACGTGGAACTGTCTGAAATGTCTCGGTGTGCTGAAGCATTCAGAGTTCCTTTCGTTGGAACTAAGGGGAACCACGACCAGTTCCTGCAAAACAACCCCCCCACCATAACCCCCCCACCTCCACCATACTGTACACCATGCAGACAGACGAGTACGGTTCTCCTGGTACCTCCAAACCCAGACTCCTCCATCAGATCTCCAGATGGAGGAGCCTGATTCTGTCACTCCGGAGAACCCGTCTCCACCGCTCTAGAGTCCAGTGACGGCGTGCTTTACACCGCTGAAGTTGTGGACGGTCTGAAGCTGAGGACATGGACAGGTTTTCTGTAACGGACCGTTTGTAACGTTTCTGAAACCTGTCCGTCCGATGCGCTCGGCGGAACCTCGCCGTCCTCCCGCTGACCTTGGCGGTTCCGGCGCTCTGGCGGGGTTCTGGCGCTCTGGCGGGGTTCCGCGCCCGCCGTCGGCTGAGCCAGGTCTCCGTAACGTCACGACTGATTCCCGTCAGCGCTAATGCACCCAATTAGCGCCGCATAATCAGCGGCGCCGCGCGTCCGCAGTTGGTCAACATGTCAGGATCGTTCGGCGGAACGTCAGCGGCCTGTCGCACCGAGTTTCCCTTCACCTGACACCCACGTCCAATCGGATTAACCGCAGCCCGCGACAGGAAGCTGTCTCAATAAACTGGAAGAGAAAAACGGGGCTCGGATCCGTCATGCTAATCTGACAGGAAGTGATGCGGCGCAGTGATGCGGCGCATCTGAACGATGAACATAAAGAACTTTAATCGGTCAGTCGAGTTATGACATCACAACCCACAGCAATATCAACAAACCAACCAACTGACAACCGTGGAACTATTAGCACCGGCAACGTAACATCATAACATCATAACATAACACTGCAACATACTAACACTGTAACATCATAACATCATAACATAACACTGCAACATACTAACACTGTAACATTATAACATCGTAACATCGTAACATCATAACATCATAACATCATAACATAACACTGCTAAATACTAACACTGTAACATTATAACATCATAACATCATAACACTGCTAAATACTAACACTGTAACATTATAACATCATAACATAAACACTGCATAACACTGTAACTAAAAATAACTAACACTGTAACATACTAACATAACATCATAACATCATAACATAACACTGCTAAATACTAACACTGTAACATCGTAAACATCATAACATCATAACATAACACTGCTAAATACTAACACTGTAACATTATAACATCATAACATCATAACACTGCTAAATACTAACACTGTAACATTATAACATCATAACATAACACTGCTAAATACTAACACTGTAACATTATAACATCATAACATCATAACACTGCTAAATACTAACACTGTAACATTATAACATCATAACATAACACTGCAACATACTAACACTGTAACATTATAACATCATAACATAACACTGCAACATACTAACACTGTAACATCATAACATCATAACATAACACTGCAACATACTAACACTGTAACATCATAACATCATAACCACTAACATCATAACACTGTAACATTATAACATCATAACATAACACTGCAACATACTAACACTGTAACATTATAACATCATAACATCATAACATAACACTGCAACATACTAACACTGTAACATTATAACATCATAACATCATAACATCATAACATAACACTGCAACATACTAACACTGTAACATTATAACATCATAACACTGCTAAATACTAACACTGTAACATCATAACATCATAACATAACACTGCAACATACTAACACTGTAACATTATAACATCATAACATCATAACACTGCTAAATACTAACACTGTAACATTATAACATCATAACATAACACTGCTAAATACTAACACTGTAACATTATAACATCATAACATAACACTGCAACATACTAACACTGTAACATCATAACATCATAACATAACACTGCAACATACTAACACTGTAACATTATAACATCATAACATAACACTGCAACATACTAACACTGTAACATTATAACATCATAACATAACACTGCAACATACTAACACTGTAACATCATAACATCATAACATCATAACACTGCTAAATACTAACACTGTAACATTATAACATCATAACATCATAACATAACACTGCAACATACTAACACTGTAACATCATAACATCATAACATAACACTGCAACATACTAACACTGTAACATTATAACATCATAACATCATAACACTGCTAAATACTAACACTGTAACATTATAACATCATAACATAACACTGCAACATACTAACACTGTAACATTATAACATCATAACATCATAACACTGCTAAATACTAACACTGTAACATTATAACATCATAACACTGCTAAATACTAACACTGTAACATTATAACATCATAACATCATAACACTGCTAAATACTAACACTGTAACATTATAACATCATAACATAACACTGCTAAATACTAACACTGTAACATTATAACATCATAACATCATAACACTGCTAAATACTAACACTGTAACATTATAACATCATAACATAACACTGCAACATACTAACACTGTAACATTATAACATCATAACATCATAACACTGCTAAATACTAACACTGTAACATTATAACATCATAACACTGCTAAATACTAACACTGTAACATTATAACATCATAACATCATAACACTGCTAAATACTAACACTGTAACATTATAACATCATAACATAACACTGCTAAATACTAACACTGCAACATTGACATCATAACACTGCAAAATACTAACAACTTAACATCATAACACCATAATGATGCAACATTGTAACATAATAACATCGTAACACTGCAAAATACTAACAAAATACTAACTAATACTAACATACTAACAATACTAACTAAAATACTAAAACACTGCAACACTGTAATATCGTAACATCATAACACTGCAACATACTAACACCTTAACATCATAACACCATAACGATGCAACATTGTAACACAATAACATCGTAACCTCGTAACCCCATGTGATTGTAACAGTGAAATGGTAACACTGTAACTCTGTAACACTAACACTGTAACACTGTAACTCTGTAACTCTGTAACACTGTAACACTAACACTGTAACACTAACACTGTAACTCTGTAACACTTTAACACTAACACTGTAACTCTAACACTGTAACTCTGTAACACTAACACTGTAACTTTGTAACACTGTAACTCTAACACTGTAACACTAACACTGTAACTTTGTAACACTGTAACTCTAACACTAACACTGTAACACTTTAACACTAACTCTGTAACTCTGTAACACTGTAACTCTGTAACTCTGTAACACTGTAACTCTGTAACACTAACTCTGTAACACTGTAACTCTGTAACACTGTAACTCTAACACTGTAACTCTAACACTGTAACTCTGTAACACTGTAAAACTGTAACTTTGTAACACTAACACTGTAACACTAACACTGTAACTCTGTAACACTAACTCTGTAACACTAACACTGTAACTCTGTAACACTGTAACTCTAACACTGTAACTCTGTAACACTGTAACTCTGTAACACTGTAACTCTAACACTGTAACACTAACACTGTAACTCTGTAACACTGTAACTCTGTAACACTAACACTGTAACACTAACACTGTAACACTAACTCTGTAACACTGTAACTCTGTAACACTAACTCTGTAACACTGTGACACTAACTCTGTAACACTGTAACTCTGTAAATCTGTAACACTGTAACACTAACACTGTAACTCTGTAACACTGTAACTCTGTAACACTGTAACACTAACACTGTAACACTAACACTGTAACACTAACACTGTAACACTAACACTGTAACAGTGCTCTTCATCTAAAGCTTCTTTCTGAAGTGGATGTGTGTTAGTGCACTACAGAGTCATTAACTCCATCCCCACAAAGAGAACAAAACAATACATCACACTCTATAATTAGTGTTGCACATTGTGTTTTCTCTGTGTGTGTGTTTGTGTGTGTTTGTGTGTGTGTGTGTGTGTGTGAGTGTGTGTGTGTGTGTGTGTGTTTTGCTATTCATTTAAGAGTCTCATTTTACTGTTCTAATGGTGCAGTGGGTGTAAATGGTTCCACTCTGTAGAACAAGCACTAACTGCTATTGTCTGGAGTGAGCAAGGGCTAATGCATGTGCACTATAAATACACACATACACACACACACACACACACACACACACACACACACACACACACACACACAAAGGGAGACACTGAACATGACCTATTTATACGCTTTCTGTAAAAAAGACCTATTAATCACACAGGAAACAAAGAGAGTGTGTGTGTGTGTGTGTGTGTGGGTGAGAGTGTGGGTGAGAGTGTGTGTGAGTGTGTGTGTGTGGGTGTGTGTGTGGGTGTGTGTGGGTGTAAAGTGATGGTGCATCGTAACATAATGTTCACTACGGTGAAGTGAACCAGATGTTTTCTGTGTAAATGATTTGGGACGAAGCCATTAGAATGACCTTTGAGTTGATGTACACTACACTATAGTGTGTCATGTGGTTTGGGACATGTCCAGAGTGAACTCTATAACTATGCACCCTATGAAGTACTCAGGGTTTGTTATGTGGGGCGTGCTGCTCTGTGTGTTTATGTAGAAGACAGGGTGAGTTATTTGGGACACGTCCGCAGTATGATGCTGTTTGTGCGTTGCTGTGTTCATGCACTATGTAGTGACTGTGGTTTGTGACAGGTCCACAGTGGGCGTGGCTGGGTGTCCACAGTTGGGTGACACGCCTACATGGTGTGTGTTGATAAAGGGTTTGGGACACACCCTTATCATTATTGTGTACCTCATTCAGAATACTCCCTCAACGGAGGGACACTAAACTTTATAGTGCGTGTGGTTTGGGAAACGTCCACCATGAAGGGTGTAGGGAACTTATGTACATCTGCGCAGCTCAGGTGTGATTTGGGACACAACCACAGTGGAATAAGTCTGAGTTAGTGCTTTCTTAAGACGTTGACTGTGGTTTGGGACATGTCCACGGTGACGTGATTACGTGGACAGCTGATATTTAACGCTGTAATTCCACTTCCTGCGTATTTCTCGAGGGGCGGAGCCAATTTATTTCTGCTTTGCTGCATTTGGTAAAGTTCGTCGGGGCAATTGATTATTTTTGCCTCTGGGAAAAATACCGGAGGCTCTGCAATGACCTTGATTGACCGGCTGTGCGCGCACACACACTCACACACACACACACACACACACACACTCACACACACACCTTGGTGCACAGTAATTTGGGAGCTGTCTGATTTCCGGGGCTGTTTGGGAACATATGCTGGTAATGGCTTTGCGGCTGATTGGCAGGAGGCTGTTTAAAGGCGTGTGGTTGGAATTCTAATCCCGCTCTGAGGGCTGAGAGTGAGCGAGTGTGCACTAGCTCACTCAGCGGCAGCTAGGGAGCTTCTCTGATGTAGGGCGCCTTCTCCCTGACATCAGGAGTCTCGTCCCGTCTTTGTGAGGACCGGCTTTGAAGCATCAGGACAGAGTGATCAGTGTTCTATCTACAGGTAGAACACTTAGTAGTGCACTACTTATCAAGTTACACTTCATTCTGTAGATTTTGGGCGTGTCCTAAATCAAACAGTCAGACACGTTCACTACTCAGGGCTGTGGATGTGTTTCAATTCACACTTCGGGAACTTCAGTGAACAGGGTCGTGATCTGCTGCGTCCCAAACCACAGGAACGCCGTCCTTTCACTGTGGCCATGTCCCAAACCACTCTCTCCTCTCTGTGTAGTGTACAGAACCCCATTTGATTGGCTGGTTCTCATCTTACAGAGAGTAATCACTATGTAGGGCACATGAACACCGGGGTCTGTCCCAATTAATTATCAGTGAACAGCACTTACTCTCTGAGCCGTGTTCCAAATCTCCCTCATTAATGCTTGGAATAAGAGGTCCTCCACCCATGGGGCATTTGGAACACAGCCTGAACCTGGTTTAGACTAAAACTAAACCAGAGACCGAAACAGAACCAGAGACTAACCCTTAATCTGAGACTAAAGGTTAGCTGGTTAAGCGTGTTGGTGAACTGTACAGATGGTCAGTAGCTGTAGTGAGTGGTTGGTTAATTAGTTAATGTGTTAACTTGGTTGTGTGATTGGTTGATTAGCTGATGATGGTTGGTTGGTTAGTTGGTTGGTTAGTTGGGTGATTGGTGGAGTGTTGTAGGTTATTTTAGTTTGATCATTTAGTTGGTTAACTGATGAATTAACTATCCTGGTAATTGTAGTGGATAGTTTGTGGACTCGGTGGTTAGTTGTTTGGTTAGTTGTTTGGTTAGTTGGATGGTTATTTGGTTTAGTTTAGTTTAACAGGTGTGCTGTGGAACCAGCCCCTCCGCCCCTCATGCTCTGCTCCTGAGTTGAACCGGCACGCCGACCGGGCGTGGTGTCCGGCGCCTGAAGGAAGCGGCCGGTCTGCCAGATGATACGGTCACCTCGTCACGCTCCGCGAGAGTGAGGATCGCCGGCACGCCTCATTTAACGACCGTTAACGCGGCGGGAACGTGGAGACGGAACACGGCACCCTGCTGCAGGTTCTCCACATGATGAGTATGGAACAGATGTCACGCACCGATGAGCAGAACCTCAGCTTCATTACCTCATAAAGATCAGCATCACCATTAAAGAGACTCTCTGTGAGATCAGAACAGCCGGAGAACACTGCGCTCTCTGATTCATACTACTGATTCATACTCATACATACTACTGATTCATACTACTGATTCATACTCATACATACTACTGATACATACTACTGATTCATACTCATACATACTACTGATTCATACTACTGATTCATACTCATACATACTACTGATTCATACTAATGATTCATACTACTGATTCATACTACTGATTCATACTCATACATACTACTGATTCATACTACTGATTAATACTACTGATACATACTACTGATTCATACTCATACATACTACTGATTCATACTACTGATTCATACTAATGATTCATAATACAGATTCATACTACTGATACATACTACTGATTCATACTCATACATACTACTGATTCATACTAAGGATTCATACTACTGATTCATACTCATACATACTACTGATTGATACTACTGATTGATACTACTGATTCATACTCATACATACTACTGATTCATACTACTGATACATACTACTGATTCATACTACAGATACATACTACTGATTCATACTAATGATTCATACTAATGATTCATACTACTGATTCCCCATGCCCATCCAGGGGAGAACGTTTTGGGTGCTGGGCAGATACACCCAGGACAGGGGGCAATCTATCGCTGGACACACACTTACACAGACACACTCTCTATGGGGCAATTTGGAGAACTCAATTGACTTGATCCATATTTTTGGACTGTGGGAGGAAACCGGAGAACCCGGAGGAAACCCACGTGGACACGGGGAGAACATGGAAACTCCACCCAAATGGGGATTCGAAACCGGGAATCCCTAGCGCTGAGAGGAGAACATGCCAAAGCACTAAGCCACTGTGCTGTGATGGTGCAGCAGGGGAACTTCTCTGATGGAGACATTAGAACTCGGGGAACCTTGGTTGTTCTTGCGGAGCTCCGTTTTGGGCCGATCCATACAGATGAAGGAGGGGGTGACTTTGGGGCGTTCGTCAGACGCCGTGGTCCTCGCCCCATTCATTTACACCTTCCTCTCCCGCGAGCCATCTGCCCGAGTTCAGCGGCCCCGTCAGCGCCGGGACGAGGACCTCCCACCGCCCCGTCCCCAGAGCCTTCAGAGAGGTGACCCCCCCCCCCCCCCCCCCCCCCGTTCTGCGCTCGTCACCTCAGCCAAACCAAACTTGTCTGAATGTGTTAGCACTCAGCCATGAAGCTCTGAACCTGTCCACCCACGTTTGGGCGGCGGAGCGTGAAGAGCTTTGTGCTGGAACGGCCTGCGCTGGAACAGGTGCCACTTCAGAACCCGGCTCATTTCCTAAATAAAGGAGGCGCTGCTCGCCCCCCATTACCCCCCCCACCCCACCCCGCACCGTACCACTCGCCTGACGTTCCCGGTTCTCGGCTGCCGGCGGAACGGCGGTTGATTATTCTGGATTTTGGCTTCGGTACGACTGCCGCCTCGTTCTGACTGAGGGTCCAAAATACAGGAGGTACCATACGGTACCCCCCGCTGACCATCGGAACCAAACCCAGGACGGACCGCGGTCCCGAGTCCCACACAGATACGGGTTCATGAGTTCCTTAGTTTATATGGTTCCTTTTTACCACTCTGCTTTTTAATATTGTTTCATTATATGGTTCCTGTCTATCATTTGGTTCTTTACATAGTTCCTGTGTATCACTTTGGTTCTTTATATGGTTCCTGTGTATCACTCTGGTTCTTTATATGGTTCCTGTGTATCACTCCAGTTCTTTGTGTGGTTCCTGTGTATCACTCTGGTTCTTTATATGGTTCCTGTGTATCACTCTGGTTCTTTATATGGTTCCTGTGTATCACTCCAGTTCTTTGTGTGGTTCCTGTGTATCACTCTGGTTCTTTATATGGTTCCTCTGTATCACTCTGGTTCTTTATATGGTTCCTGTGTATCACTCCAGTTCTTTGTGTAGTTCCTGTGTATCACTCTGGTTCTTTATATGGTTCCTCTGTATCACTCTGGTTCTTTATATGGTTCCTGTGTATCATTTGGTTCATTGTGTGGTTCCTGTGTATCACTCTGGTTCTTTATATGGTTCATGTGTATCACTCCGGTTCTTTATATGGTTCCTGTGTATCACTCCGGTTCTTTGTGTGGTTCCTGTGTATCACTTTGGTTCTTTATATGGTTCCTCTGTATCACTCTGGTTCTTTATATGGTTCATGTGTATCACTCCGGTTCTTTATATGGTTCCTGTGTATCACTCCGGTTCTTTGTGTGGTTCCTGTGTATCACTCTGGTTCTTTATATGGTTCCTCTGTATCACTCTGGTTCTTTATATGGTTCCTGTGTATCACTCTGGTTCTTTATATGGGTCCTGTGTATCACTCCGGTTCTTTGTGTAGTTCCTGTGTATCACTCTGGTTCTTTATATGGTTCCTCTGTATCACTCTGGTTCTTTGCGTGGTTCCTGTGTATCATTTAGTTCATTGTGTGGTTCCTGTGTATCGTTTGGTTCTTTATGTAGTTCCTGTGTATCGTTTGGTTCTTTATGTAGTTCCTGTGTAGCACTGTGAGTTGTGTGGGGTGGTAACAGTTTGGGGAAGGCCTCAGCAGCGTTGCTCCGGTGTGCATGCCGTTCCTCACGTCCCTGTCTGTTCGGCGGGGGGGGGGGGACACGTCCCTGGCTGTTGAATGAGGATTAGGACTGCGCGCTCCTCGTCCGTGGGCGGTGTGTAAGGTTCCGGATCCGGCGGGGGTTCTAAGGCAGGATTAGCATTTTAAACAAAGCGTCTCTGCAGGTACAGCGGGGGGGGGAGGGGGGGTATTTTTATCGAGTGCAGGGGGGGGGGGGTGGAGAACGTAGGACACGCTCAGGCGTTCCGTTAATTCCCTGGCGCGTTCTTGGGCGGACGTCTCCGTTCCACTTCTTTCTGCGAGTCCCGGTCTGAAGGAGAAAGGCCCCGGGGCCCGAGGACGGAATCACTCAGAACCTGATTAAACACCATCAGTAAACGAATCGGGGGGGGGGGGGGTCGTTAAGCCACGCCCCTCATCTCTACAAAAGCACGGTCTAACTGAAAGGATCTAGATGAAGACGGGAGGTGGATGTAAATTGTAATAGTAAATTTCACAGGAACCGTTCTCCTAACGGGGGGGCGGGGCCGGCGCGCTCACTTCCTGCCGGCGTTTAAATGCCAGTGTTCCAAAAAAAAACCCAAAAAAAACAAGAGAACATTGTTCTAAAGGTAATGAAGGACTTTCATCTTTGTGACATCACAATCAGCTTCAGGACTAACAAAGGAACCGGGTGAGTCAGTCTCCATGGTTCCACGTCTTTAAATCATTTCACCCGTCTGTATACGGAGGGTTCCACTTACGATCAGAGTCATCAGAGGAAAGTGTTCCTGTTGGAAACCCATTAAGTTCTGGTTCCTCTGAAAATGACTGTTTCTTTTTTAAGCCTCAGATTAAATCAGAACCGCAGTTAGAGCCTCATTCCTCAGGGAAGGTTCCACTATTAAGCACTGAAGGGAGAACAGGTTCCACCTTCACATCGGACTTCTTAAATGGAATCTAAGATCTCGTAATTTAGATGGAAAAAGGTTCCGCTGTATTTGTGTTTCCCTTAAAAGAGAATTAAATATGGTTCCTCAGATGAAAAAAAGGTTCCATCTATGAATCCAGTTTTATAAATGGTTCCTTAGAGTATGAAAGCATCAGATCTCCATCGAGGGCAGTGGGTTCCGTCCTTCAGGATGGTTCCCATCAGATAGTTCCTAATGAGGTTTGCTATTTTTAGTTGATTAATGGTTCCACTTCTGAGTTCCAGATTGTTTTTCAGTTGTATCTGATTAGAACCAGATATGCGTAAAGTGGAACCATCCTGCAGAAGATGTTTGTAACCTCTGGATCTGAGGACAGTAGATCCCTCGTGTGATGGAGCCGTGGTTCTCCTGAGCTCTCGCGGCTCTCGCGGGAGGGTTCCGTCACTCTGATTGTTCTCCTGGCCGTGGTGGATTGTTCTGTACAGCAGTCTGGGTGGAGCGGGAACTCCAGCGTGACTCGGCGTGTAGAACGTTTGTTTCTTTGATGGAGAAAATCTTTTGTCTGATTTGAAAAACCGATTGTTTGGAACCGGAGCGTGATGATTAGACGTTCTGCAGATAATGGATGTTTACGTTCCGTCTCTCAGAACGTCATCCATCATGAGATCAAAACTATGAGACAGGAACCCCATCAGCACCAAACCACCAATCAAGAATCTTCTGCTACACTCTAGAACACAGAGGGTGGAGGGTTTAGATAGGGGTGGGTTGGTTTGGGGTTAATTTGGTGGGTAATCCGTGAGGGGTGGGGGTGTGGGGCAGTTATAGATGTATGGAGGACAGGTAGGGTTTGGAGATGATGGGGCAGGTGGACAGATGTGGGGACAGTGAGATGGTTCAGAGATATATTAGAGGTTCTAACGGTTCCAGAGCGTTGGAGCTCCAGAGGCGTGGTGTCCAGTTCACTGGACGAGGCTGGTCTCCACCCCGGTTACGCCGTGTTGAACCTTCAGCCCTCGAGGCTTTAACCTTTAGTCAGCGTTCTCCATCTGTCTCTGAGCTCCATCCGCAGTGGACATCTCGAGCGGGATGAGGACGCAGACGGGGCTCCACCCCCTCAGCTACAGGATGTATAATAATGAGATTCCAGCTGCTCCCCCTGGTGGTGGAACCTCCACCCTCCTGTATGCTCCACCACCTGTGCACCACCTGAGGTTTGATGGATGGTGGATGATGGATGGACGTTCCGTTGAGGTTATCATTTGAATTAATGAGGTAAAGCGTGAGGTCATGTGGTTGCGGCGCCACCTTTGGTGGCTGATCTCTGAGATGAAGCCGGGTGGGGGGGGGGGTGAGGGTGGAGGTGTTTACGCGAGGTCGGCGCTCCTCCACCATGTTTATTCATGTTCCAACCACGCCATGAATAAAAGATCTGCTGACTCGTCAACTCACGAAGAAGAGTCGTTAAGATCAAAGAGAACAGAGTTCATTAAAGATCCACAAACGAGGAGCAGAACCTTCAGACCAATGGACGGAGAACCGTCACATCCTCCATCAGCTTCCCACCTCCACCTGTACCTCCACCGTACATCTCCTCTTGTACCTCCACCTCTACCTTCTCTTCTACCTCCACATGTACGTCTCCTCCTTTTGTAACCAATTATTTTACCTGTACCTCTCCTGTACCTCTCCTGTACCTCCTCCTGTACCTCCTCCTGTACCTCCTCCTGTACCTCTCCTCCTGTACCTCCTCCTGTACCTCCACCTGTACCTCCTCCTGTACCTCTCCACCTGTACCTCTCCACCTGTACCTCCTCCTGTACCTCCACCTGTACCTCTCCTCCTGTACCTCCTCCTGTACCTCCACCTGTACCTCCTCCTGTACCTCCTCCTGTACCTCTCCTCCTGTACCTCCACCTGTACCTCCACCTGTACCTCCTCCTGTACCTCCTCCTGTACCTCTCCTCCTGTACCTCCTCCTGTACCTCCACCTGTACCTCCACCTGTACCTCCTCCTGTACCTCCTCCTGTACCTCTCCTCCTGTACCTCCTCCTGTACCTCCACCTGTACCTCTCCTCCTGTACCTCCTCCTGTACCTCCTCCTGTACCTCCTCCTGTACCTCCTCCTGTCTCTCCTCCTGTACCTCTCCTCCTGTCTCTCCTCCTGTACCTCTCCTCCTGTACCTCTCCTCCTGTACCTCCTCCTGTACCTCCTCCTGTACCTCCACCTGTACCTCTCCTCCTGTACCTCCTCCTGTACCTCCACCTGTACCTCCTCCTGTACCTCCTCCTGTACCTCTCCTCCTGTACCTCCTCCTGTACCTCCACCTGTACCTCCACCTGTACCTCTCCTCCTGTCTCTCCACCTGTACCTCCTCCTGTACCTCCTCCTGTACCTCTCCTCCTGTACCTCCTCCTGTACCTCCTCCTGTACCTCCTCCTGTACCTCTCCTCCTGTACCTCCTCCTGTACCTCTCCTCCTGTACCTCCTCCTGTACCTCCTCCTGTACCTCTCCTCCTGTACCTCCTCCTGTACCTCTCCTCCTGTACCTCCTCCTGTACCTCCTCCTGTACCTCCACCTGTACCTCTCCTCCTGTCTCTCCTCCTGTACCTCTCCTCCTGTACCTCCTCCTGTACCTCCACCTGTACCTCTCCTCCTGTACCTCCACCTGTACCTCTCCTCCTGTCTCTCCTCCTGTACCTCTCCTCCTGTACCTCCTCCTGTACCTCCACCTGTACCTCTCCTCCTGTACCTCCTCCCGTGCGTCTCCCCATTTTTTTATTTCTCTTTGATCTCAGTCCTGTTGTTAATTGAACTGATGAACTTTTATTTTGTTCTCTCTCTGTGCGGGCGGGGGTGCGGGTGGGGGTGCGGGTGGGGGTGCGGGCGGGGGTGCGGGTGGGGGTGCGGGTGGGGGTGCGGGGGTGGGGGTGCGGGTGGGGGTGGGGGTGCGGGTGGAGGGTCGTGTGAAGGCCGTTGGTAACAAACACAGCTGCTGTTCTCTCCACAAACAGGATGTTAACACGTCCCCTCACCTGCCCAGTTCAGCGACACCGCCTCGGAACACGCGTCCCCCCGACGTCAACCCCCCCGCCGCCGTATGGCATCGGACCCGAGACCCCCGCCCGCCCGCCCGCCCGCCCGGCCGGCCGGCGTCAGCGGGGGAGCGGAGCGTGACGGGCGCGGAGGCGGGTCGGAGGCGTGACCGTCCCACAGCTGCGCCGGAGCCGCGTCCTGTCCGCCGGCCGTGCTGATGTCATGCTAATGAGCCTCCGTTCCGCTTCGGCGACGGCGACGGGGTACGAATAAACACCCCGCCACCCCGCTTCAAACGGGGACGCCACCTCCGACAGCAGAGGTGACCAGAGAGGACTTCAACAACTAAGTTACAGAACCGGACTCAACACACAACCTCAAACCCACCCGCCCCTCACCGGATTCCCCACCCACCCTCTCACCGGGTTCCTCACCCGCCCCTCACCGGATTCCTCACCCACCCCTCACCGGGTTCCTCACCCGCCCCTCACCGGGTTCCTCACCCGCCCCTCACCGGGTTCCTCACCCGCCACTCACCGGATTCCCCACCCACCCTCTCACCGGGTTCCTCACCCGCCCCTCACCGGGTTCCTCACCCGCCCCCTCACCGGGTTCCTCACCCGCCCCTCACCGGGTTCCTCACCCGCCACTCACCGGATTCCCCACCCACCCTCTCACCGGGTTCCTCACCCGCCCCCTCACCGGGTTCCTCACCCGCCTCCTCACCGGGTTCCTCACCCGCCTCCTCACCGGGTTCCACACCCGCCCCTCACCGGGTTCCCCACCCGCCTCCTCACCGGGTTCCTCACCCGCCTCCTCACCGGGTTCCTCACCCGCCCCTCACCGGGTTCCTCACCCGCCCCTCACCGGGTTCCTCACCCGCCCCTCACCGGGTTCCTCACCCGCCCCCTCACCGGGTTCCTCACCCGCCCCTCACCGGGTTCCCCACTATTGTGTCTCTTTTGTTTGTCCGTTTGTTTTCCATTTGTCCTCCATGTGTCCACCATGTGTCTGTTAATTGTCCTCTGTTTGTCCACCATGTGTCTGTTAATTGTCCTCCGTGTGTCCACCATGTGTCTGTTAATTGTCCTCTGTTTATCCACCATGTGTCTGTTATATGTCCTCCATGTGTCCACCATGTGTCTGTTATATGTCCTCTGTTTGTCCGCCATGTGTCTGTTAATTGTCCTCCGTGTGTCCACCATGTGTCTGTTATATGTCCTCTGTTTGTCCGCCATGTGTCTGTTAATTGTCCTCTGTTTGTCCGCCATGTGTCTGTTAATTGTCCTCTGTTTGTCCACCATGTGTCTGTTAATTGTCCTCTGTTTGTCCGCCATGTGTCTGTTGTATGTCCTCTGTTTATCCACCATGTGTCTGTTGTATGTCCTCTGTTTATCCACCATGTGTCTGTTATATGTCCTCCATGTGTCCACCATGTGTCTGTTATATGTCCTCTGTTTGTCCACCATGTGTCTGTTAATTGTCCTTCTGTTTGTCCACCATGTGTCTGTTAATTGTCCTCTGTTTGTCCGCCATGTGTCTGTTAATTGTCCTCTGTTTGTCCACCATGTGTCTGTTATATGTCCTCTGTTTGTCCACCATGTGTCTGTTAATTGTCCTCTGTTTGTCCGCCATGTGTCTGTTAATTGTCCTCTGTTTGTCCACCATGTGTCTGTTATATGTCCTCTGTTTGTCCACCATGTGTCTGTTAATTGTCCTCTGTTTGTCCACCATGTGTCTGTTATTGTCCTCTGTTTGTCCACCATGTGTCTGTTAATTGTCCTCTGTTTGTCCACCATGTGTCCGCTGTATGTCCTCTGTATGTTGTTTGAATGTGATGGTGGGTTGATGCGTTTGTCCTCATCCTCGTTATCGTTGTTGGTTTAATCTGTAATGAGCGTAAGGTTCTCGTCCCGGTCGGATGTCCCGTCTTCTCACGTCCTCCTGAGGTTTAATGCGGACCTGTCCCGCTTCCTCTCCCTCACGTAACGAGGTGCGCCCACCTCGAGCCGGACAGCGGCATGGGATCAATACTAATCCACAGCTCGCTAATTAAACGCCGTGAGAAACGATCGGCGGCCGCCGCGTCCCCGCCTTCGTTAGCCCGCATGCTAAATCGTGAGGACCCCCCCCGCCCCCGAAGACTAACGAGCCGGTTCTCGGCGGCCGTGCGGACGCGTCCCTCCGTTCTGGAATGCGTCGGTTTGACGGATTCCTGCACCTTCGTTACGGCTCCCGTGAGCGCGGGGTTAATTAACGGAGGGCTGCTGGAGACACGCCCGGTGAGGTCACATGACGCAGGCCTGCTCTGTTGGATGCCGGCGGGTTCGGGTCTGTAATGGTGAGGTGGAGGTTCTTTTGAGGAGGACCGGCGCCGGCGCCACACGCCGTACAAACGGAGATCAAAAGGTCTGACCAGGCGGATTCGATGGAGAACCGAGGTGGAGCAAGCAGCCGGCGCGGGCGGAGGAACCGCGTCCTCATGCCATGGAAGTCGCAAAATAGCTCGTGAGTCACAATACTCTGAGGAACCGTTCTCCACCTCGCACCAGCTTCCGGTTCCTGAGGTTCCTGAGGTCCATGAGGTTCCTGAGGTCCATGAGGTTCCTGAGGTCCATGAGGTTCCTGAAATCTCTGAGGTTCCTGAGGTCCATGAGGTTCCTGAAATCTCTGAGGTTCCTGAGGTCCATGAGGTTCCTGAGGTCTCTGAGGTTCCTGAAATCTCTGAGGTTCCTGAGGTCCATGAGGTTCCTGAGGTTCCAGAGGTCCATGAGGTTCCCGAGGTTCCTGAGGTATGGTACGGCGCGTTCAGGTTCTGATCCGGTTCCAGGTTCTTATCCTCCTTCATTTTAATTGCGTCAGAGCGGGGCCTCTGATCGTCCACGCTCATGACGGCAGGGTTCTAACTGCGGTTCTGTCAGGGTTCTCTGCTCCAGCGCCCCCAGTGGCCATTCCAATAAATTAAATTATATTTGAGTTAGATCAGTTCTAGAACATCCAGAGGAGAACGTTCGGGGCGCTGAACCCAGAACCCATAACAGGACGCCAACCTTCACTGTGCACACTCAATCACACGCTTTATAGGGGCAATTTGGAGCATTCAATTCACCTTGAATCCATGCAGACATGGGGAGAACGTGAACATGCAAACTCCACCCAGATTGGGATTAGAACCTTATTTCATCAAATCAAACGTCATTGGAACACATTGCAGTGGTTCCCCCCCCCCCCCCCCCCAACGTTCCACCGTCTCCAGTCCTCTTAAGTTCCCCAGATGTTCTGCAGGACATTCCAGCGGACCCGTACGGTTCATCAGAGCATGGGCTGAAGGTTCTGTGCGGTTCTGCTGAAGCGGGTTCTGCTGAAGCGGGTTCTGATTGGGCGGCGGGTTCTGCGAGCGCGGCG
>JAFMOC010000721.1:47500-50000 GCA_019802505.1 Corydoras sp. C115
GAGAGAGTGTTCGTGTGTGTGTGTGGTGTGTGTGTGTGTGTGGTGTGTGTGTGTGTGTGTGAGTTGGTGTGTGTGTTGTGTGTGTGTGTGTGTGAGTGTGTGAGAGAGTGTGTGTGTAGTGAGTGTGTGTGTGTGAGTGTGTGAGAGAGTGTGTGTGTGTGAGTGTGTGTTTGTGTGTGTATGTGAGTGTGTGTGTGAGTGTGTGTGTTGTGTGTGAGTGTGTGAGTGTGTGTGTGTGAGTGTGTGTGTGTGTGTGTGAGTGTGTTGTGTGTGTGTGAGTGTGTGTGTCGTGTGTGTGTGAGTGTGTGTGTGTGAGTGTGAGAGTGTGTGAGTGTGTGTGTGTGGTGAGAGTGTGTGTGTGGTGTGACGTGTGAGAGTGGTGTGTGAGAGTGTGTGTGTGAGTGTGTGTGTGTGTGAGAGAGAGTGTGTGTGTGTGTGAGTGTGTGTGTTGTGTGAGAGTGTGTGTGTGAGTGTGTGTGTGTGTGTGAGAGTGTGTGTGTGTGTGTGTGTGTGTGTGTGTGTTGGTGTGTGTATTTAAATATAAAAGTCATTGTGACTGCTGGCTGTGTTTGATGTATGATGTAGTGATTTAGTTGGAAACATGAAATACATTTATATATTTTTTATAAATTCAGCCCGGAGCTAAAAATAGCGTCGGCGGCGTCGGCGGCTCACTGTATCTGTCATCCATCATCCCGCAATCCGCCACAGGACCGTCCACCGTCCACCGGCTGTCCCTCACACGGGACCGCACCCTCCAGCGGCTCCCCCTCAGTCTGTGCAGTGCAGCCTGTAGGGGGAGTGATTTGGGACACGCCCACACTGAGCTGAACAGCACTCACTCACCCCCCCCCCCCCCCGGCCCCGTTGGTGGGGTGTTGGGTATTAGGGTGAGCGGACCGGATGTCCCGCGGTTTCGTTACTTTTCAGGCGTCCTGCAGATTGAGACGTTGTCCTGCATTGTTATTTAAAATCAGACTGCAGTTTTGAAGCGTGTTGTATGATCTGCCATTGGACGGCTGTGCTGTCTGTTATCGGGGGAGAGGCGGGATGTTTGAATATCAACCAATCGGGAACGCGGACGCATGTCCGTTCTGTTTGATTGGACGCGGTCGGGGGTCTTAATTGGGAATGATTGTGAAATCGTATAAAAGCTCAACGCTTACGATGTTTTCTTACGTTAGAGAAAAATCCATTTAATTAAAATACACAACTGATATAAACATGAGACATACAGGAACGTCATCACCTTTAATAAAGCTCATTAAAGACCTGTCTGTTTAATTGTACACGTGTTTATCATCCATTATCTTCTGCTTTATCCTCTATTAGGGTCGCGGGGGGGGGGGGGGGGGGGAAGTTTTGGCCGCTGGGCAGATACACCCAGGACAGGGGGGCAATCCATCGCTGGGCACACACTCACACAGACACACACACACTCTATATGGGGCAATTTGGAGAATTCAATTGCCTTTGATCCATGTTTTTGGACTGTGGGAGGAAACCGGAGAACCCGGAGGAAACCCACACGGACACGGGGAGAACATGGAATCTCCACCCAGATGGGGATTTGAACTGGGAATCCCTAGTGCTGAGAGGAGAACATGCCAAAGCACTAAGCCAGCGTGCCGCCCTCGTGTTTATATAGGTTTTGCAGTCTGTTTTGTGCTGAAGGGACAGAGGACACGTCTCTTTATTAGTTTTAGTTTATTTTAGGGGACCGTGATGCTTCGGTGTTCCACCATGTTCCACTCAAACCTCGTCTTTGTCTCACGTCTGCTGAGGTGGAACCTGCTCACCGGTTTGGTGTAATTCTAAAGGTTTGTGTTAGTTGTCAGTATGTTGATGATAAGCTCCGCCTCCAGCGCGCTTGACGGTGAGGCTGTAAAGGCGTCCGAGCTGAGAGCTCCATCACAATGCTTTAGGTTCCGGGTTCCAGGTCACATGACCAGTCTGTGCTTTGATCTTTGGGATGCTTTTGGAAGCGCAGCTGTGTGTCGGTGATGCTGCAGGTTGTGATTACTGAGTGTGATTACGGGGGTTTGGGACGCGTCCCTGCGCTGTTCTGTATGTACCGAGCAGGCTGTGATTTGGGACACATCCAGAATGAGACAATCGGGGTATTTGTGTGTGTGCTATATTTAGAACGGGGTTAGTGGTTTGGGACGTGCACGCGCTGAGCTGAGCCTCATACACACCTGCGTGCTGTGGAGTGCACCGATGAAGGGGGCAGAGCGATTAGAGACGGAGCCCAAAGAACCACCGCTTTATCTCCAAATCATTATGAAGGCAATACAGATGTGAGTGTGTGTGTGAGTGTGTGTGTGTGTGTGTGTGTGTGTGTGTGTGTGAGTGTGTGTGTGTGTGTGTGAGTGTGAGTGTGTGTGTGTGTGAGTGTGTGAGTGTGAGTGTGTGAGTGTGAGTGTGTGTGTGTGTGTGTGTGTGTGTGTGTGTGAGTGTGAGTGTGTGTGTGTGTGTGAGTGTGTGAGTGTGTGTGTGA
>JAFMOC010000721.1:55000-92500 GCA_019802505.1 Corydoras sp. C115
GGTGTGAGGTGTGAGGTGGAGGTGTGAGGTGGAGGTGTAATGTGGAGGTGTAAGGTGGAGGTGTGAGGTGTGAGGTGTGAGGTGGAGGTGTAATGTGGAGGTGTGAGGTGGAGGTGTGAGGTGGAGGTGTGAGGTGGAGGTGTGATGTGGAGGTGTAAGGTGGAGGTGTGAGGTGGAGGTGTGAGGTGGAGGTGTAATGTGGAGGTGTAAGGTGGAGGTGTGAGGTGGAGGTGTAATGTGGAGGTGTGAGGTGGAGGTGTGAGGTAGAGGTGTAATGTGGAGGTGTAATGTGGAGGTGTAAGGTGGAGGTGTGAGGTGTGAGGTGGAGGTGTGAGGTGGAGGTGTAATGTGGAGGTGTAATGTGGAGGTGTGAGGTGTGAGGTGGAGGTGTGAGGTGGAGGTGTAATGTGGAGGTGTAAGGTGGAGGTGTGAGGTGTGAGGTGGAGGTGTGAGGTGGAGGTGTAATGTGGAGGTGTGAGGTGGAGGTGTGAGGTGTGAGGTGGAGGTGTGAGGTGGAGGTGTGAGGTGGAGGTGTGAGGTGTGAGGTGGAGGTGTGAGGTGGAGGTGTGAGGTGGAGGTGTAATGTGGAGGTGTAATGTGGAGGTGTAAGGTGGAGGTGTGAGGTGTGAGGTGGAGGTGTGAGGTGGAGGTGTAATGTGGAGGTGTAAGGTGGAGGTGTGAGGTGGAGGTGTGAGGTGGAGGTGTGAGGTGGAGGTGTAATGTGGAGGTGTAATGTGGAGGTGTAAGGTGGAGGTGTGAGGTGGAGGTGTGAGGTGGAGGTGTAATGTGGAGGTGTAATGTGGAGGTGTAATGTGGAGGTGTAAGGTGGAGGTGTAAGGTGGAGGTGTAATGTGGAGGTGTAATGTGGAGGTGTAATGTGGAGGTGTAAGGTGGAGGTGTAATGTGGAGGTGTAATGTGGAGGTGTAATGTGGAGGTGTAATGTGGAGGTGTAAGGTGGAGGTGTGAGGTGGAGGTGTAATGTGGAGGTGTAATGTGGAGGTGTAATGTGGAGGTGTAAGGTGGAGGTGTGAGGTGGAGGTGTGAGGTGGAGGTGTAAGGTGGAGGTGTGAGGTGGAGGTGTAATGTGGAGGTGTAATGTGGAGGTGTAATGTGGAGGTGTAAGGTGGAGGTGTAATGTGGAGGTGTAATGTGGAGGTGTAATGTGGAGGTGTAAGGTGGAGGTGTAATGTGGAGGTGTGAGGTGGAGGTGTAATGTGGAGGTGTAAGGTGGAGGTGTGAGGTGGAGGTGTAATGTGGAGGTGTAATGTGGAGGTGTGGAGGTGTAAGGTGGAGGTGTAAGGTGGAGGTGTAAGGTGGAGGTGTAGGTGGAGAGGTGTAAGGTGGAGGTGTAAGGTGGAGGTGTAAGGTGGAGGTGTAAGGTGGAGGTGTAAGGTGGAGGTGTAATGTGGAGGTGTAATGTGGAGGTGTAAGGTGGAGGTGTAAGGTGTGAGGTGTGAGGTGGAGGTGTGAGGTGTAAGGTGGAGGTGTGAGGTGTGAGGTGGAGGTGGAGGTGTGAGGTGTAAGGTGTGAGGTGTAAGGTGGAGGTGTGAGGTGGAGGTGTAAGGTGGAGGTGTAATGTGGAGGTGTAATGTGGAGGTGTGAGGTGGAGGTGTAAGGTGTGAGGTGTGAGGTGGAGGTGTGAGGTGTAAGGTGGAGGTGTGAGGTGGAGGTGTAAGGTGTGAGGTGTGAGGTGGAGGTGTGAGGTGGAGGTGTGAGGTGTAAGGTGGAGGTGTGAGGTGGAGGTGTAATGTTTCTGTGGTGTATTGTAATTGTATTGTAATTGTTTTTGGGTTCTTTGTTTGTTTCTGTTTCAGAACGTTGTTTCGGTTCGTGATGGTCTCTGGTTTATGCCCCGCCCCTCGCCCCTGGCCCCGCCCCCTCTCTCTCTCTCTCGTCAGCTCCGTTCTCATTAATCTAATTGCGAGTGGTTTTCTTTCTTTGATGTTTCTCGTTCTAGCTGAAGAAGGGAACCTGAGGTTCTAGATGACGTTCCGTTGCATCAGGTCTGTGAGGGGTGTGCGCTTGTGAGAGAGAAGCTCCTCGGGTGATGGAGCGACGCGCCACCACGTCTTCACACGACAGCAGCGTCAGGGTCAGCGCCTCCTCCAGCAATCAGCCGGGCAGCTTGTGTGCTCCGCCGGAGAACCTGTTGATTGCTCCTCAATCCAGAACCACATCAGGACTGATCATGGAACCCACACCTTTAGAACCCACATCTGTAGAACGCACACCTTTAGAACCCACACCTGTAGAACCTCAGACTGCCTGTTGACTTGTTGGTCAGTCCAGATCAGGGCTGTGTGTGTGTGTGTGTGTGTGTGTACTGTCCTGGTCTCTGGTTGTGTGTGTGTGTGTGTGTGTGTGCCCTGGTCTCTGGGTGTGTGTGTGTGTGTGTGTCCTGGTCTCTGGTTGTGTGTGTGTGTGTGTGTCCTGGTCTGTGTGTGTGTGTGTGTGTAACTGTGGTGGAACCTCAGTCTCTTTGAAGTTTGGAGCGTTCCCTCAGATGAACCTCTGGATGAAGGTTTAGTGTGGTGCCTGCAGCGGAGTTCCGATTCCTGTTGAGTCATGAAAGCTTTGGTTTTATTTATTCATGGCTGAGAGCAGAGATCCGGGTTCCGGTCATTAAAGCGGGACGAGCCGAGAGTCTGATCCAAAGTGACAACACAAACCAAAGCACCGGGATAAGCCCCAAACAATCACACGGCTTCCTGCAGAACGTCCCCCAGACGCACGGCCATTACCACGTCTTCAGGTCCGTTCACTCGGATAACCCTGACCGTGATCATCACACGTCCCTGAGGTCTGAGGTCAGCGGTCAGCGGTCAGCGGTCAGCCTCACTCGTTAATCTTTGGACTGTACGGTGGTGAGAAGGCTCCTGATTGGACGACGCTACCAAACTCCACCGTCTAAATCCTCCTTTTATTAAAGGCCTGCATAGAGACAAGAGCTACCGACCGGCTGTCCTCAGTTACCATGGCAACCACGTTACAGCTCCAATCACCGTGATAACCATCAGGAACACATCAGCCCTAAACAGTCCACCTCCAGAGCTGCATCATCTGCACATCACGTTCTCCGTTCTTCAGCCCGCTGCTGTTCCCCGGCTCAGCCTTCATCTCTGACGTCCTGACCCCTAAAGCCTCCACTGAAGACGTTACACCTTCAACCTAAACACTACAGAATCCCCATAAAGACTTTAAAACAGCAAAGCTTACATCAGGATCAGACGGGGAACGTTACTCAGCTTGTGTGGATTAAAGTTCTACATCTTTATCTTGTTGCTGGTGGTGGTGTGGTGGGTGTGATTGTTGGTGGTGTGGTGGTGTATTTGTTGTTGTTGGTCATGGTTCTGGGGGTGTTGTGGATGTTGTTGTTGATGGTGTGATTGTTGGTGGTGATGGTGGAGTTGTTGGTGGTGGTGATGGTGGTGTAGTTGTGATGGTGGTTGTTGGTGGTGGTGACCAGTGGTTGTTGGTGGTGATGGTGTAATTGTTGGTGATGTTGTGGTGTTGTATATGTTGGTGTATTTGCTGTTGCTGGTGGTGATGGTGTGATTGTTGTTGGTGTTGGTGATGTAGTTGATGGTGGTGGTGGTAGTGGTTGTGTCGTAGATGTTGGTGTTTTTGTTGTTGTTGTTGATGTTGATGGTGATGGTGTGATTGGTGTTTGGTGATGTGGTTGATGGTGGTGGTGGTAGTGGTTGTGTCGTAGATGTTGGTGTTTTTGTTGTTGGTGATGGTGGTAATGTGATTGTTGGTGATGTGGTTGATGGTGGTGGTGGTGGTGGTGGTGTTGTAGATGTTGGTGTGATTGTTGTTGATGGTGGTGGTGGTAATGTGATTGTGGTTGATGGTGGTGGTGGTGGTGGTGTTGTAGATGTTGGTGTGATTGTTGTTGTTGGTGGTGGTGGTGGTGGTGTTGTAGATGTTGGTGTGATTGTTGTTGATGGTGGTGGTGGTGGTGTTGTAGATGTTGGTGTGATTGTTGTTGGTGGTGGTGGTGGTAATGTGATTGTGGTTGATGGTGGTGGTGGTGGTGGTGTTGTAGATGTTGGTGTGATTGTTGTTGGTGGTGGTGGTGGTAATGTGATTGTGGTTGATGGTGGTGGTGTTGTAGATGTTGGTGTGATTGTTGTTGTTGGTGGTGGTGGTGGTGTTGTAGATGTTGGTGTGATTGTTGTTGATGGTGGTGGTGGTAATGTGATTGTGGTTGATGGTGGTGGTGGTGGTGGTGTTGTAGATGTTGGTGTGATTGTTGTTGGTGGTGGTGGTGGTAATGTGATTGTGGTTGATGGTGGTGGTGGTGGTGTTGTAGATGTTGGTGTGATTGTTGTTGATGGTGGTGGTGGTAATGTGATTGTGGTTGATGGTGGTGGTGGTGGTGTTGTAGATGTTGGTGTGATTGTTGTTGTTGTTGGTGGTGGTGGTGGTGTTGTAGATGTTGGTGTGATTGTTGTTGATGGTGGTGGTGGTAATGTGATTGTGGTTGATGGTGGTGGTGGTGGTGTTGTAGATGTTGGTGTGATTGTTGTTGGTGGTGGTGGTGGTAATGTGATTGTGGTTGATGGTGGTGGTGTTGTAGATGTTGGTGTGATTGTTGTTGATGGTGGTGGTGGAGGTGTTGTAGATGTTGGTGTGATTGTGGTTGATGGTGGTGGTGGTGGTGGTGTTGTAGATGTTGGTGTGATTGTTGTTGGTGGTGGTGGTGGTGGTGGTTGGTGTAGCCGTCTCTGTCTCCTGCAGACAGACTGTATTCAGCTGTATGACACGCAGGCGTGGGTCTCCTCGGTCTCTCCTCTTAATAAAGATCTTATCTGAGTTGGCGTCTCCACGGCGATCGATGGCGCTCCGGCTCTGACTCCGGCTCTGACTCTGCGCGCCGCGACGGGAGGCAAATCATCTTTCTAAAAGCATTATTGTCTGATCTATTTCCCTTTTCCCGCTAATCTTTATCTCGCGCTCGGCCGTCTCGCGCTGCAGGATTATCTCTGCCGGCAGAGCTAGTGCAGAAGCTTTGAAATCTTTAGCCTCAGGTTCCCACGAGTCCGAGTGCGTCACGCGCCCAACCTCCAGACATCCTCGCTCGCTGATGTCATAAGCTCATCAGCACGGCCATGAATTATTAATGAGGCATCATTTCTCCTCTTAACTCGACTCGTCATGACATAACCGTGACATCACACCAGACCATGTTTAAGAACCTTCAGACCTACAGATGTTCTCCTGAAGGTCTGAGGGTTCTCTGTAATGACACTCATTATCACCAGAACAGGAGCTTCCAGGAGGACGTACGTCTCCCTCTGCTCTCTCTCTCTCTCTCGCTCGCTCGCTCGCTCAGAGTAAATAGAGTCACGCTGACGGATCCTATGTATCACACCCTGAGAACGAGAGCGTGATGGAGAAATCGAGAAGATGGATGGAGCTGCGAGAGGAAAAAAACCCAGGATGGATGGACTACAGATGGAGGACAAGTGCAGAGAGAACCAGATGAAGCTGAGAGATGGATGGATGGAGGGGAGTGGCTGCTGGATTGATGATGGAGACCCACTGAGAGGGAGTGGAGGATGGGACCGGCGTCCTGAAGGTGGAGGTCAAAGGGTGATGGAGATGTACTGAACGTACTGCACCGTGTAAAAGACTAATGTTCTGTTTTTAGATTTGACCTTTCACCTCGTCCTCTGCTCAGATTGATTGATACGATGCTCGCATGGACTGCTCTAATCTACAGACCTTCATGTTCTTCAGTTCCTATCCCGTCTTTTATTTATTTTATTGTATATCTCAGATGTTTGTGTTGTGTTGAGATGTGTTTTCCGTTGGTTCTTAAAGACGTTCAGTGACTCAGCACATTGCAGACAGAGTTGGGAAGATGGTTCCACCATCGATCAAAGGAGAACCATACGGAGTGAGAGTCAGCACCACGGTGAGGTGGAACCACCAGGAGACATTCATCATTAGAACGTAGAGAACGAGTCGGAGTGTGTTTTAAAATCTAGAGTGAAGGTCAGAGGGGCCATATCCAGAGATCGTCCTGTAGATCAGACTCAGTGTCCTGAATGCAGCAGCTACAGGGAGCCAATCAGAGAATAGAGGTGGAGTCACATGATTCACTTGGGTGGTTGAACACGAGTCGGGCTGCAGAGTTCTGAATCCGTTGTAGAGACCAGCAAGCAGTGCATTACAGTAATAGAACCGGGATAGGCTGATGGCTTGGCCTAACAGCTGGGGAGCATGTTCTGATCTTCCTGATGTTCTGCTGAAGGAACCTGCAGGAGCGGAGCATGTTGGTGAGGTATATACTCTGGTGTTCAGACGTCCTGTCCGATGTCTCTGTTGTGTTGTGGACAGGTTTGATGGTCAGTGAGGGTGAGGTAGCTCAGTGGTTCCGGTGTTGGGTATCAATCAGAAGGTTGTGGGTTCAAAGTTACCACTGTGGCTCCATGAGCAAGACCCTTAACCCTCACTGCCTCAGGGGGGCGCTGTGTGAAGCGCTTTGGATCAAAGTGTCTGCTGAAATAACCGAACGTAAACGACCGAATGTCAGAAATCAGACGTATCAACCTGAACAGATAGATTAGACCGATGGTGTGTGTGTGTGTGTGTGTGTGTGTGTGTGTGTGTGTGTGCGTGTGGGTGTGTGTGCATGTGTGTGTGTGTGTGTGTGTGTGTGTGTGTGTGTGTGTGTGTAGTCCTGGACCGTAACCACAGAGCACCATGAAGCCCTGAGTTGCAGGTCGATGGTCTGAAAGTTGATTTGTTGTTGTAAGCAGGACGTTTCTAAAGGACGCCATCACGGAGCCGGTTCCCCTCCACCCGTCGACTCCATCATCGCTCGGCTGACAGGAAGACATCCATCATCTGTCCGAGAGACGATTGACAGGAACAGAACCTCGCTCCGTCCACTTCCTGTTGCCTTGGCCAAAACCCAGGAGGCCTGTCTGCTTCATCTGGAAACAAACACGGGCTCAGCATCCATCCGCCATCTGGCTAGCTCTCAGAACATCACGTTCTGCTTTGTTCTGTTGGACTCACTGCGCCTCCTCGCCGTTTCCCGGCTTTGACAGCAGAACCACCCAGATGTGAAGTTCTAAAGCTCACTGGGAGTTAGATCTCTGACCTTCATCCTGGATCTCTCAAAGCTCAGACTCGCGATGGAGAACCACCATCCCGTTAACATCCTCATTTCTGTATGTTTAGTTCAAAGACTGTTGGATCCAGTTGGGCGCTTTGGTACATCAGCAGATAGAACACCTCCCGTGATGGGACAGGTTGGTTGGAGATGAAGATGAAGATGTTCAGATGGTCATGTGCTCCTCTAAGGAGGCTTCCAGAGAAGTCTGTGGAATTGTACAGTGTCTAAACTGCTGTAGCTCACAGGATTGGGTTCCAATGTTCTAGCATACTACACTGGTATCACAGGTGTGTGTTCTAGCGGGTTGTCTCTAATTAATTAATGGTGATTGGTTTATAAACCTGGACCAGCTGAAGGAATCATTCTCGTGCTGAACCTGGAGAGCTCCGGTCTCTTCGTTTCTGGGCCGCGGGCCAAAATGTATTTTTCATGTGCTCCACCCCGGTTCTGTTTTAATGGACCACCTTAAAGGCGGTCCGGTTCTCCGCGTCCTCGTTATTCTAAGTAAACATTACGCCCAGCTCCAGAACCTTCTCAGATCAATGAGTCTGCAGAGGTGTAGATCTTTCACTTCATGCTTTTTCAGGCGACCCGTCCCGTACGGGTCAGAACCGGTTCACGTTTCAATAACTCATTACTGCTTATTCAACATTTGGTCCTGAATGAAATTAAACAGACGTTTTATTCATACGATTCAAACTGATTACATTTTTAATCTTCAGAGAAGCTTTTCATTAAACTCGGTTCTGGATCCTGCTCGATTATTATGGTCTGTTATCCATCCATCCATTATCTTCTGCTTTATCCCCTACTAGGGTCGTGGGGGAGGGGTAGGTTTGGGGTTCCTCATGTCCATCCAGGACGCCAATCCATCACTGAGCACACACTCACACATATTGACTAATATGAGGCAATTTAGAGCATTCCATTTGACCTTGAATCCATGTTTTCGGACTGTGGGAGGGAACCGGAGAACCCGGAGGAAACCCATCCGGACATGGGGAGAACATGCAAACTCCACCCAGATCGGGATTCAAACCTGAATCCCCAGCGCTGAGAGGAGAACATGCTAACCACAAAGTCATGTGATTTCTGTTTTGGTCTCTGATTGGTTCCTGGTCTGTGTGATCTGTCCTTCAGATGTGTCCTGTGTGTTCCGTGCGTTGGCGTCCTCTTGGATTCCTGTGTGAATTTATTCCGTCTGCTCAGCTGACCGTCTTCAGACCAGTTTTATTTTATTGTCTCTACATCTGTTATTATTATTATTATTATTATTATTATTATTATTATTTAATTTTATTTAATTTCTGGGACGTTTTTTTCCGGACGTGTGTCTCTTTGTGGCGACCCGATTCGTCCTGAAGCAGAATCTGAATGTAGACGTGAGGTCTGAGGTTTGAAACCCATCCATTAACCAAACTTCAAACAGCAAAGTGAAATGCTAAAGCTTCTGAATTAATTCCCTTCATTTAACAGGCGTTCCTCAGGGAGCCACTCTAAGCCCCCTTCTGTTTGGCTGTAAAGTGCTGCGGAAATAAAATAATGAACAGCTACACGCTCAATCTGCCTCCCGTTCTCATAAATCAGGTGGAAATGTATTAATGAGTCTCGGCGAGCCCGCCCTCCTCCCTCAGCCTCTGCCAACGAGGCGCGGGCTAAATGAATTCGTTTATCGGGAACGTTGCAACGAGCCGAGTAATCCGTGCCATGCTCATGCCAACTCCTCCAGCCCACCGGCCCCGGCTCCTGCACCGAACTCCCCCGCCTGAAGCGAAACTCCAACGCCGCAATTAGATCGTTAAAGGAACGCTAACGAACGTCTCTGCCTCCTGAAAGTGGAAGCCAGCTTCAGGGACGTCCCTGGCTTTGTTTGGAACCAGCAACAAATATGAACTGGGTTCTCGATGTTCTGCGTTGACAGTCACTGTGTGTAAAGCACTGACCCGGGCTCGGCGATGACGGCTACACTGACCCATCGACACACACATCATTACACCCTCACACGGGTCAGCGCCGCCCGCCGACGAGAGCGCCCTGAATTATACAGCGTTAAAAATACATCACGCCGTCCGGATCACCGACGTCCAGCGTCGCAGCGCCGCCGCTCCGGAACGTCCAGCGGAGAGAGAGGACATCAGGGAACCCAGCACACGTTGGCTCGTTAGCAGGACATGCTCGTCGAACATCGAATAAATGAGGAATCATTAGGTGTGAAACGTCCCAGTTGGTCCCATCATAACAGAGTTTTGTCTTGCCGCTGTCTCTTGGTCTCGCTCTTTGGAGTTTAAAGGTTTATCATTCTGTAAAGCTGCTCTGTGATGATGTACAATTATAAAAAACACTAAATTAATAAATTGAACTTAAAGTGAACATGTGTATAAATATATAACAGGATTATTAATTATATTCTTCACATTAATTTCTTTTAATTAAAACGGATCGTTGAGACGGTCAGCAGCTTCGTTCAAAACATCTACAGAAACGAATCTGTAACGAGAACGATGACGAACGCGCTGACCATGAATTCATTCACACAGTCTGCTGTTTATATCGTCCACTCACCGGAACCACAGTCTTCAGACTCATTTAATAAGATCAAAGAGAGGCATGAGGTGCGTCATTAAAGCACATCGTTAAGTTTCATCGATCACCTTTGATCCAAAGGAAAAAGTGCAGCATCACAAAACATCCATTCATCAGAGAGAGAGAGAGAGAGAGAGAGACAGAGAGAGAGAGACAGAGACAGAGACAGAGAGACACAGAGAGAGAGAGAGACACAGAGAGACAGAGACAGAGAGAGAGAGACACAGAGAGAGAGACACAGAGAGAGACAGAGAGAGACACAGAAAGAGAGAGACAGAGACAGAGAGAGAGAGAGAGACACAGAGAGAGAGAGACACAGAGAGAGAGAGAGAGAGAGAGACACAGAGAGAGAAGAGAGAGAGAGAGAGAGCTTCCGTCATCATCACCCAGATCTGTTATCTCACTCACACACACACACACACACACACACACACACACACACAGCTGACTAATGGTTATGCAAACCTGTTATCACAGATTATCACGAACACAAATGTTAATTTGAAATCACGTCAACAAAATCCACTCATTTCACGCCGTTCATCTTTAAAGATCAAAAACCCGATCAGTTCACACTAATTAATTAATCCATCGTTAACTAACGACAACCAACTAACTATTCAGTAACTAATGGTTACATTAAACTGTATAATATAATAAGAATAATATCAATAATGTGTAAGGGGGGGGGGGGGGGGAGAACGTTTTGGGCGCTGGGCAGATACACCCAGGACAGAGGGGCAATCTATCACACACTCACTCACACACACACACTATATGGGGCAATTTAATGCATTCAATTTTACCTTGAATCCATGTTTTTGGACTGTGGGAGTGAACCCATGCGAACATGGGGAGAACATGCAAACTCCACCCAGATTGGGATTTAAACTTGGATCCCCAGCACTGAGAGGAGAACATGCTAAACCACTAAGCTATATCTGTAATTTACCTCAGAGTACATTTTTATTACAGAAGAAAAAATAAAGGGAGAACATACCAAAACACACAAGCACCTGACTACTGTACGGTCATGTGGTCCATGTCTGAGTTCACCTGACCTGACTGTTGGATTTGGGGCTGGAATCCCCCCTCCTCAGGGCACAGCGGGGATCACGAGGATCAAACGGTGTTCAGCTGATCTGGAGTCTGATCTGGAGTCTGATCTGGAGTGTGATCTGGAGTGTGATCTGGAGTGTGATCTGGAGTGTGATCTGGAGTCTGATCTGGAGTGTGATCTGGAGTCTGATCTGGAGTCTGATCTGGAGTGTGATCTGGAGTCTGATCTGGAGTGTGATCTGTAGTCTGATCTGGAGTGTGATCTGGTGTGTGATCTGGAGGAGGTGGGAGATCAGACGGATCAGACGGTGTTCATCTGATCTGGAGTGTGATCTGGAGTGTGATCTGGAGTGTGATCTGGAGTCTGATCTGGAGTGTGATCTGGAGTCTGATCTGGAGTGTGATCTGGAGTGTGATCTGGTGTGTGATCTGGAGGAGGTGGGAGATCAGACGGATCAGACGGTGATCTGGAGTGTGATCTGGAGTGATCTGGAGTGTGATCTGGAGTGTGATCTGGAGTCTGATCTGGAGTGTGATCTGGAGTGTGATCTGGAGTGTGATCTGGAGTCTGATCTGGAGTGTGATCTGGAGTGTGATCTGGAGTGTAATCTGGAGTCTGATCTGGAGTGTGATCTGGAGTCTGATCTGGAGTGTGATCTGGAGTGTGATCTGGAGTGTAATCTGGAGTCTGATCTGGAGTGTGATCTGGAGTGTGATCTGGTGTGTGATCTGGGGGAGGTGGGAGATCAGACGGATCAGACGGTGTTCATCTGATCTGGAGTCTGATCTGGAGTGTGATCTGGAGTGTGATCTGGAGTGTGATCTGGAGGAGGTGGGAGATCAGACGGATCAGACGGTGGATCTGTGCTCTCGGTGTCGTCGTCGTGTTGGAGATCAGAGCCTCTCAGCGTGAAGCTATTTCCAGCAGACTGAAAGCTCTGCTCCAATTCTCCTGAACATGGCTCCTCTGTATCATAGCAACAAAGCAAACAGCTACCAAAGGACGGCGTGTTTAAAGACGAGCGCCGCAGCCGGAGCGCCGCAGCCGGAGCGCCGCCACCGCGCAGCCACAGAGTGACGGCGCACAACCACGCCCTTTATTTTACTCTTTTATGTTTTCATTTACAGATCTTCTTTTATTTATTTAGTTTTTGGCTCGGGCGGCACGGTTTAGCATGTTCTCCTCTCAGCGCCGGGGATTCCCGGTTCGAATCCCAATCCGGGTGGAGTTTGCATGTTCTCCCCGTGTCCGCGTGGGTTTCCTCCGGGTTCTCCGGTTTCCTCCCACAGTCCAAAAACATGGATCAAGTCAATTGAGTTCTCCGAATTGCCCCATAGAGAGTGTGTGTGTGTGTGAGTGAGTGTGTGTGGTGATCTTCCGCTTTATCCTCTAATGTGCCGGGGGGGGGGGGGGTACACCCAGGACAGGACGCCAATCTATCACTGGGCACACACTCACACACACTTTATATGGGGCAATTTGGAGAACTCAATTGACCTTGATCCATGTTTTTGGACTGTGGGAGGAAACCGGAAAGCCACGTGGACACGGGGAGAACATGCAAACTCCGCCCAGATTCAAACCTGAATTCCCAGTGCTGAGAGGAGAACATGTCAAACCACTAATCCACTGTGCCGCCCTTATTTATTATTCATGTTTTAATAACTGTAAACATTTTAATATAAATAAAAGTTAATAAGTTTAATAATTTTATAAGTTAATAATTTAATAATTTAATAAGTTTAATAATTTAATAAGTTAATAATTTAATAAGTTAATAATTTAATAAGTTTAATAATTTAATAAGTTAATAAGTTAATAATTTTATAAGTGCTCAGTGTTTTATTCAGGATTTTATTTTTTGAGTCAGTCTTTAACTCTGATTTAAATACCTGGGTCATTATTCCTCCTCACCTTTAGGGGGCGACCGTCCCGTTTGCTGGGTTCCAGGTTGAGGGAGGTTCATGGTGGTGTGGTGGAGCACATGGTGTCTCAGGGGTTCTGTCTGCAGCTGAACTGAAATCCACCGATTGCTCTGGTCTGAGGAACCATCTGCATCCTGAGCTTCTACTGCTGAGAACATCCATGAGCTCTGCATCTCTGAAGGAGCTTCTTCATCATGGCGTTTCGTTCTCCTTCCATCAACCACCTACATCTGAGAACCTGCGCTTCCTCCACCTGAACCTGAGTAAGAAACCTTTCATCTTCTATGAAGAACCTGTTTCATGTTCTGCTGGTTGGAATCAGGACAGTCGTGTCTTTGGTCGATGTCTTTTATTAAAGTGTCCATCCTGAGGTTCTAATGATTTCATTTAATGTAAGTGGAGGACATGGTGGCTGGGTGGTTGGCATGTTCTCCTCTCAGTGCTGGAGATCTTTGGTTTGAATTCCAATCTGGGTGGAGTTTGCATGTTCTCTCTGGGTTCTCCGGTTTCCTCCCACAGTCCAAACACATGGATTCAAGGTCAATTGAATTTGCTAAATTGCCCCATACTGTATATAGCATGTGTGTGGTGTGTGTGTGCTTGTGCTTTTATGTGTGTGTTTGCTTGTGTGTGTGTTTGCGCTTGTGTGTCGCGCTTGTGTGTGTGCATGTGCATGTGCTTGTGTGTGTGCTTGTGCTTTTGTGTGTGCTTTGTGTGTGTGTGTGCGCGCTTGTGTGCTTGTGTCCTGTGTGTGTGCGTGTGCTTGTGCTTTTGTGCTTGTGCGTGTGTGCGTTTGCTTGTGTGTGTGTGTGTGCTTTTGTGTGCTTGTGTCTGTGTGTGTCTGTCTGTGTGTGTGTGCTTGTGCTTTTGTGTGTGCTTTGTGTGTGCATGTGCTTATGTGTGTGTGTGTGTGTGCGTGCTTGTGTCTGTGTGTGTCTCTCTGGTGTGCGTGTGTGCTTATGTGTGTGCGCTTGTGCTTGTGTGTGTGCTTGTGCTTTTGTGTGTGTTGCTTGTCTGTGTGTGTGCTTGTGCTTTTGTGTGTGTGTGTGTGTGCTTTTGTGTGCTTGTGTCTGTGTGTCTCTGTCTGTGTGTGTGTGTGCGCATTTGTGCTTGCGTTTGGTGTGTTCTTTGTGCTTTTGTGTGTGTGTGTGCTGGTGTGTTGTGCTTATGTGTGTGTGTGTGCTTGTGTCTGTGTGTGTCTCTGTCTGTGTGTGTGTGTGCGTGTGCTTGTGTGTGTGCTTGTGCATTTGTGTGTGTGTGTGTGCTTTTGTGTGCTTGTGTCTGTGTGTGTGTCTGTCTGTGTGTGTGTGTGTGTGCTTTTGTGTGCTTGTGTCTGTGTGTGTCTCTATCTGTGTGTGTGTGTGCTTGTGCTTTTGTGTGTGCTTTGTGTGTGCATGTGCTTGTGTGTGTGCGTGCTTGTGTGCTTGTGTGTGTGTGTGTGCTTGTGCGATTGTGCTTGTGTGTGCTTGTGCGATTGTGCTTGTGTGTGCTTGTGCTTTTGTGTGTGTGTGCTTGTGTCTGTGTGTGTGTCTCTGTCTGTGTGTGTGCTTGTGCTTTTGTGTGTGCTTGTGTGATTGTGGTTGTGTGTGTGCTTTTGTGTGTGATTGTCTGCTCGCTTGCTTTTGTGCTTGTGCGAGTGTGTGTGATTGTGTGTGCTTTTGTGTGTGTGTGTGCTTGTGTGATTGTGCTTTTGTGTGTGTGTGTGCTTGTGTGATTGTGGTTGTGCTTTTGTGTGTGTGTGTGTGTGATTGTGCTTTTGTGTGATTGTGTGTGTGATTGTGTGTGCTTTTGTGTGTGTGTGCGTTTGGCCAGCATCAGCGTTGCTCAGGTTGCTGACTCTGACCCCTGACACTGACCCCTGACACTGACCCCTGACACTGACCCCTGACACTGACCCCTGACACTGACCCCTGACTCTGACCCCTGACTCTGACCCCTGACTCTGACCCCTGACTCAGTTGAGACGTCGGGAGCTTCAGAGGATTTTTGTCGATCAATAAATCATCTGTCCGTATCGATCGTTGTGGAGCATTGTGGGTAAATGATGTCACTGTGATCAGATTTATTGTGATGGGCGTCGGCATGCTCCACTAGGTGTACGGATGACGCGGGGGGGGGGGGGGGGGGAACGCAGGTTCGGCTCCCTGATCCCTGAAACAACCGATCAATAAAAGATCAATAAAGTAAATCACTTAACGAAGCTCGTCAGCTCCGAGTCCTTCAGACTGACATTTAACACCAGATCTGATTGATCCCTGTGATGTCACAGCGGGGGGGCGGGGCTTCTCTTTGATCTTTAGATAAACCTGTTCACTTCACCTTCTGCTCCTCCATTTCCTGTTTACACTCAGCAGATCAAAGAGACGCCTCGTTTAAATCGTTACACGTCTGCTTTGATCTTCAGCTCTGTTCTTTTACCTTCAAATCGAACCTCACTCCTAAGGGTCCTAAACCTAGTGCCCTTTATACAGAGGGTCCTATAAACCTAGTGCCCTTTATACAGAGGGTCCCTAACCTAGTGCCCTTTATACAGAGGGTCCTAAACCTAGTGCCCTTTATACAGAGGGTCCTAAACCTAGTGCCCTTTATACAGAGGGTCCCTAACCTCAGTCCTAAGGGTCCTATAAACCTAGTGCCCTTTATACAGAGGGTCCTAAACCTAGTGCCCTTTATTCAGAGGGTCCCTAACCTCAGTACTTAGGTTATATAAAGTTAGTTCCCCCTTGGTGATTGGTTCCTGTGTAATTGAGGTGGTTCCAGTGTGTTCTTGATGTTGGAACCTGCTGCTTTGTGGTTTTTGGATGTTGAGTAAATGTTCTTAAGGCGGCGCTTCGGTCTGTGGTCAGGGTTGCCCCCCCCCCCCCCCCCCCACACTAAGTCCCCCGGATTTGGAGCGAGGACTTTGGAGAAGGTCGGTTCTCCGGGTGAGCGGGTTCAGAGCCTCCTCAATCCCGGGGTTCCACAGGGCTCCAGAACACTGCTCTAATGGAACGAGTGCATCTGCTGCTTATTTCCACCACCAGGCTGCAGGGGGCGCTCATCAACATCGCTTTAACGTCCTGTTTCAGTGAGACCCCCCCCCACCCACACACACACGTCCATTATGATGTTTTAAAGAACAGAGCCGTACTCGTTAAGGTTCCAGACGTTCCAAATACTCTCTATATTGATTTGAAGTTCCAGATGAAGATCAGCTGAAGGTTCTTCATGCAACGCTGAGGCAACAGCTCGCTAACCTTTAGGTTCCTCACAGGGTTCCTTCAGGTTCCTCACAGGGTTCCTTCAGGTTCTAAACAATCTCCTCATCCTCATCAGCACCCCACAGAACCGAGGGCGAGGTGGAGAACGTCACCTCTCCAGGGCAGGACTCGGGGTTCTTCAGGGGGGGTTGCTCTAGGTCACTTAGGGGGTTATTCAGGGTTCATAATGGGGTTCTTAGGTTTACTCGGGGGGGGAGGGGGTTACTCACAGGGTTACTAGGGGAGTCACTTGAGGAGTCACGAGTCACTCAGGGGGTCACTAGGGGAGTCATTCGAGGAGTCATGAGTCATTCAGGGGGTCACTAGGGGAGTCACTCGAGGAGTCATGAGTGACTCAGGGGTTATTGAGGAGGCTAACTCGGGGCTGCAGCAGGTGACCCCTCCACCGTCCAGGTCCTGAGGGTGCAGGGCATTTGGTTTGATGAGTGCAGCCGCTCTGAAGCTCTCTTCACCTTTAAAAGCTGTGAACGGATCAGGAGCGAGAGTGAGGGCTGGTGAAGCCTCGTTAGGGAATGGCTCAGGATAATTGGATAATCATTTAATTGCACAATTTTAAGATGATTGCACTCGGCGTCCCCCGTGAACGTGAGCAGGAACCCGGTCCAGTCTGTTACAGTCAGAACAGAGTTCTCAGACGTCGTGAGGGAACCTTTCTGATGCAGAAGGTTCCTGTTCTCGCTGTGATGGGGCAGGTGCTTTGGTTCTCCTTAAATATATAAATATCTCGGTGTTTATTACAGAGTGAGGCGGGGCCTCGGGTGGGACACAACCTCCACCCACCTCCACCTTCCCCCCCGATTCTGACCGGTTCAATCAACTGTTAAGTTCGCTGGAGGAGGGCGTGGTTTTTAAATCAAAACCTTAAAAATAATACAGAGAAACTCAGGAACCATCAGGAACCATACTGAGAACCTCGGGTCAGTGACGGCGGCGGCGCTCGCTTTGTTTTACAGATCAGCTTTAACGTGCGGCACGGCGGCTTAGTGATTGGCATGTTCTCCTCTCAGCGCTGGGGATCCAGGTTTAAATCCCCATCTGGGTGGAGTTTGCATGTTCTCCCTGAGTCTGTGTGAGTTCCCTCCAGGTTCTCTGGTTTCCTCCCACAGTCCAAAAACATGGATTCAAGGTAAATTGATTGCTCCAAATTGCCCCATGTAGAGTGTGTGTCCAGTGATAGATTGGCGTCCTGTCCTTGGTGTATCTGCCCGGCGCCCGAGACGTTCTCCCCTGGATGGACATGGGGAACCCCCCCCCCCCCCCCCGACCCTAATAGAGGATAAATCTGAAGTTAATGAATGAGTGTCTTTATTTCATTAGCTGCACTCGTCTGATTGGACGCCCGGATCTGACCGATGTCCGTGGTGCTGGTTCCTCAGAGAACTTTAAACCTTCTCGAGGAAGCCTCGGTTCTTAAAGGGTTATGATGTGATGTGGGGTGATGTTCTGCGTGTCATGTGATGAGTAATGGCCTGTGTGTTCCTGTAGGAGGCAGTGTTTCAGCTTCACTGTGATGGTTGATTATTTATGTCACTGTTTGTTGTTGCACGTGATGTAACTGAGGGGGGGGGGGGGGGCCCTATCCCAGCATTAATACAATAGGCTGGAGCCTATCCCAGCATTAATACAGTAGTAACACTATATGTTCTCCATGAACCCTGTGTCCATGTCATTGACTGCAGGAGGAAACTGGAGTCTCCATTGGGGGTCCTCACAGGCATGAGGAGATACAAACATGAGGAGAACATACAAATCTCCACACAAAAGGGACCATGTGCATCCGGCCTAGGAATCAAAGCCAGGAGGTTCTTGCTGCATGGCGGTTCCATGCATGATCTCTAACACACACACACACACACACACACACACCCCCTGCAGGACATACTGCTCCAACCTGTAAGATGTTCTGTTCTGTCGGCTGCAGAACTTCTATTAACGTCATGATGAGTTTAATCAGAGGCTCATTGGTGCTCGTCAGATAACATCAGCCTGGGCAATTAGCTCCGTCTCCTTCAACTCGACACACACACACACACACACACACACACACACACACACACACACACACACACTACGCCAAAGTCAAATAACAGAGGAAGAAATTAAGAAATTAAAAACCCCGCCCCTCTCAGAGCGATGATTAAAAGCACCAGCCGCTGGATGCTGCCGTGATTTCTTCCCTTCCCATGATGCATTACTGCTGAAGCTGATGCACTCATGCATTAGCTTGTAGTGTTCAGGGTCACCTCCACACACACACACACACTCACACACACACACACACTCACACTCACACACACACACACACACACACACACACGCACGCTGACTGTTACAGCTCAGATTAATTACTGAAGGCGGAGCTTCACACTAAATTAAAGTTGCTTTTGATTGACAGCCGGAGAGTCGGGGCTTTTCTTCACGTCGTTAAAATAAAAAGATCGTCTTTGAACTTTAACAGAAAATAAACGATTAATAAATTAATGATGGAACTTTATCAGCTGCACATTCACTCACTCATTCATTATGTTCCACGGGTCACATGGCGTGGGGCGGGGTTCCCCATGTCCATCCAGGGGAGAACGTTTCAAGTGCCGGGCAGATACACCCAGGACAGCACGCCAATCCATCACTGGAGACACACAGACACACTGCACTATATGGGGCAATTTGGAGAATTCAATTTACCTTGAATCCATGTTTTTTGGACTGTGGGAGGAAACCGGAGAACCCAGAGGAAACCCACGCAGACCCGTGAGAACATGCAAAACACCCCGGTCAGGATTCAAACCTGGATCCCCAGCACTGAGAGGAGAACATGCCAACCAGTAACCCACCGTGCCACCCCCTACATGTCTAATAATGTATAAAATAAACGAATCTAATTTATTATAGAGTGAGGAACATGTACGTTCTCTGATGATCAGGACCTCAGGGCAGGTGTTGTTGGGATGGTGGTGCAGGGTGTTGGGGTGGTGGATGGTGGAGCAGGTGTTATTGTGATGGTGGTGGTGTGGGTGTTGGTGGGGTGGTGGTGCGGGTGTTGTTGGGGTGGTGGATGGTGGAGCAGGTGTTATTGTGATGGTGGTGGTGTGGGTGTTGGTGGGGTGGTGGTGCAGGTGTTGTTGGGGTGGTGGATGGTGGTGCGGGTGTTGTTGGGGTGGTGGATGGTGGTGCGGGTGTTGTTGGGGTGGTGGATGGTGGTGCAGGTGTTGTTGGGGTGGTGGATGGTGGTGCGGGTGTTGTTGGGGTGGTGGAGCAGGTGTTGTTGGGGTGGTGGAGCGGGTGGTTGTTGGTGGTGTGGATGGTGGTGCAGGTGTGTTGTTGGGTGTGTGGATGCAGGTGTTGTTGGGGTGGTTGGATGGTGGTGCGGGTGTTGTTGGGGTGGTGGATGGTGGTGCGGGTGTTGTTGGGGTGGTGGATGGTGGTGCAGGTGTTGTTGGGGTGGTGGAGCAGGTGTTGTTGGGTGGTGGAGCAGGTGTTGTGGTGCGGGTGTTGTTGGTGCGGTGTGTTGTTGGGGTGTTGTTGGGGTGGTGGTGCAGGTGTTGTTGGGGTGGTGGTGCGGGTGTTGTTGGGGTGGTGGATGGTGGTGCAGGTGTTGTTGGGGTGGTGGATGGTGGTGCAGGTGTTGTTGGGGTGGTGGGTGGTGGTGCGGGTGTTGTTGGGGTGTTGGGTGGTGGTGCAGGTGTTGTTGGGGTGGTGGATGGTGGTGCGGGTGTTGTTGGGGTGGTGGATGGTGGTGCAGGTGTTGTTGGGGTGGTGGATGGTGGTGCGGGTGTTGTTGGGGTGGTGGATGGTGGTGCGGGTGTTGTTGGGGTGTTGGATGGTGGTGCAGGGTGTTGTGGGGTGGTGGTGGTGGTGCGGGTGTTGTTGGGGTGGTGGATGGTGGTGCAGGTGTTGTTGGGGTGGTGGATGGTGGTGCAGGTGTTGTTGGGGTGGTGGATGGTGGTGCAGGTGTTGGGGTGGTGGATGGTGGTGCGGGTGTTGGGGTGGTGGATGGTGGTGCGGGTTGGAGTGGACTATCTGAGAACATAGATGGACTACAGACTGTGATTGTAGAATTACAAACCCTATCTGCCTGTAGGTGGCGCTGTGTCCTGTGTGAGGGTGTAGAAATCAGACTTTAATTAAACCTGACGACGCAGTAGGTGCTGGAGGAGAACATGCTAAAGTGTTTTAGCTTTAATTATTGGTGTAATAATAATAATAATAATAAATAATAAAGTTAATTAATAAAGACTTTGTTTTTTTTCAGAGTCCACAGTCAGCGCTCGCTTCACTCACCATTCACCTTTAATGATGACATCATCACGTCATGTGACCTGCTCAGGTAGGACATCACCCTGATCTCGCGCTCTCTTATTTGTTTGGTATTAAATTAATTAAATTAAATTAGTAATTAAATGATATTTAATCATCAGTTCAATAAATATCTGATAATTAGTGAATTAATTAATGATCGGTCATGCAGACGGGTGAGGGGGGGGGGGGGGTCAGCAGCAGGTTAATTACACACCCCTGAACCTCCATCACTGCCCAGAACACCAACCTCCCAAACAAACATCCCATAATCTGCCACCACCTCACCCCCCTTAACCTCCATCCAACTTCCTCCCAAAACACTACCCCCCCCCGCCCCCGCCCCGCCCCGCCCCCCCGCCTCGCTGCTATAAAAAGCCTGCGTTTGATGTTGCGATTTGGGACGAGGCCCCTGAGTCCTCCACCGAGTGAAGCTTTTAATATTTCACACGCTGAGCGAGGGCCGCGTCCCAAACGCAGCGTAGCCGTTAGCATCCCGCTAACCTCCCTTTGACTGAGATGTTTAAACCTCAGATTTAAAATCAGACAGAGATGTTTGGTATGTTCTCCTATTCAGAATCCTGTGTTTGTGTAGTTTCAATAGGAGGCGCTATGCTCCGATTTTATTTTTTTTTGTGATGAGGTCACTGCTGGATCGCGCTGCACCCCCGCTCACGGTCATTAATATAACATGTTCTCCTACGGTGACATCACAGCATGATGATGAGGATGAGGATGATGATGATGATGATGATGATGCTGAGTATGATGATGCTAATGTGATGATGATGTTGATGTGTGATGATGATGTTGTACTCTATGGTGATGATGTCAGGTGAACGTTCTGGTCAGACAGATGGACGTGACTCTGTGTCTCAGGGGCGGGTCATCGGCGTTTGTTTGAGGTCAAACAGCGACGTCGTTCAAAAGTCACCTCGCGATGTACACACAACTGGGATAGGTCCTAAACTGTTACAGAATGGAAGCGTGTGTATTGCAGTAATATGATTTATTTGCCCCCCCCCCCCCCCCCCCCCCCGCTGTAACAGACACTTCTGTCTGAGACGTCACTTTCGATCAGGCAGCAGCACCGAGTGGAGCGCCCGCCTCTGCCACGCGGCGCCGTCCCGATCCGGCGGGGCATTAACATGCAAACGAGGCGGCGCGGCGGACGACACGGCCCGCGGCCGGCGCGACATTAACCCCGCCGTTTTCAATTTTCACTGCTAATAACCTCCCTGTTTCACTGAAATCTGAGCCAAGAAATATTTATTCAAGCAGCATCGATCGTGTCAGGATCCCCCTTACACTCCACCCCCCCCCCCACACACACACACCACCCCCGTACAAACACGGGTACAAATGCCTATTGATCAGCGGCGCTGACGGAACTCAGAGGGGAACCCCACGCAAACTTACCGTCTGACAATCGGATTTAAGAACCTGACATCATATTTATTGATGACATAAACATATTTTGGTCAGTATAGTGCAATAAGTGAAAGCAATTAGAATCAACAGAGGGAAAAAAAAAAAAAAAGAGCAAGGAGGAAAGATGCTCATATAAAAATAAGTGTTACATTAAAATAGATGTTACACAATGGCATTATTACTGCAGTGCGCTTTCATATTCTCTCTTCAGATATATTAAAATAACATATTAAAAATGAACACCTCAATTCATTTTTAATATAATATTTCCCTCTGACGGGGGGGGGGGGCAACCACCTCCACCTCCCACCTCCCGCCCGCCGTGGACCAAAAAAAAAAAACAAAAAAGTGCAGAGGCACAAAGACACGGAAACCTTTAACCAAAAACCAAAGCTGTAAAGAGTCTGCTGTGGAGAGCTAAAGAGGGCGGGGGAGGGGGAGGGGGAGCGAGGAGTAGGGGGAGAGAGGGGGTGCCACCAAAAAAAGCCACTTGTACAATGCAATGAGCAAAAATTACAAAGATGGAACAGGAAATATGCATAAAGTCAAATCATGTTTAAAAATCCATGGTTATACCAATAAATACTTACTTACAGACCTAGAGCGGAGGATCGAGTCCTGCACCGTGAGATGCACCGTGGGGGGGGGGGGGGGTGCAGTGTTTGTCAGGTGGAGCTTTTTTTTTTTTTGTTTAAATATAGAAATGCTTTGCGCCGTTAAGGTTCTTGATTATACTCCTGAAAATGACTCGGGGTTTATCTGTACAGCTACGTTTCTTTTTATTCGGCTTAAAAAAATAGACTTTGCGATTTTGCATCACGGGGGTTTTTCTCTCGACTCGTGCTTTCATCCGGATAGATATATATATTTTTTTTAAAAAAGTTTGCTTTCTTTTGAAATGTCATGTAGCTTTTAAAAAAAGTTAAGATATTACAGTTTGCCACGCCCCCGCTGTAGAACTTTTTTTTTTTTTTTGATCTATTTATTTTTTTTATTCTATGATGCCTCGCGCCCGGCCGAACCAGACAGACGGTGCCCACGTCTTTAAAACTGGCTGAACGTCGTCTGTTTCTCTAGGACCTCGAGGTAGTCTGGCTCCATCTGGATTTTGGTCTTTAGTTCCAAATAGTCGTTCCTGTTGGGTTCCACGTAGGGCGGCGCCGTGCTGTAGAGTATTCCTTCCGGATGTAAGAACTGCCGCCGCACGTCAAAATTAGGGTTGAAGGTATAAGATCCAGGGTTGGAGTACTTGAAGTCGTATCTATTCCCACCGCTGGTCGGAGTTTTATCCGGTTCCAAGATCCCTCGGAAGAAATGCTCGGCGTCCTGGGTGCCGGAAGGCTCCTCCCGGGGTTCGATGGTGCTGACGGTGTACGTGGGGCTCCTTGACATGGGATTGCGGTCCTCCTCGCCGCTGTTTCTGTAGCTGACCTTGAGTTCGTGCAGGTCGGGGTACTCCTCCATGGTGGTACCTTCTCTGGATCTGTAGATGGGGTTCTTGCACATGTGGCCGAGAGGATGCGGGATGTACTCGTAGACGTGGCCGGCGGGAGGCTTGACTTTGGGGATGGAGTGGTTGCTGTAGAGGCTGTACTGCAGGTTGAAGGAGCTCACGTCGGAGTTGTTGGTGCTGGTGCGGTCGCTCTGGGACTTTTTGCGCCGCTTCATGACCACCACGAAGAGTCCGGCAGCCACGAAGACCGAGATGATGAAGACCAGCAGAAGGCTCAGGATCAGGACGGACAGCGGGACCGTGCTGGACGCCGGGTGGAACCTGTGGGGCGCCTCGGTGGTGACTACCTTCCCCTCCACCGTATCGGATGACGGCGCCAGCGTGGACACCACCACGTCCGAGTAGTCCGGGCAGAGCTGTTCGGACAGCAGACTGCGCACGTCTTGGCCCGTCAGCCGTTTGGGCGTCGTGCAGATGACGTCGTTCACCACGGTCCCAGAGTTCAGCTGCTCCAGCCACAGTTTCATCCCCACCACGTCACACGAGCAGTCCCACGGGTTCTCAAAGAGGTCCACTTGCACCAGAGCCTTCAGCTGGTCCAGAACGCCGCTGACCGGCAGGTTGGGGAAGTGATTGTTGCGCAGGTTGAGCCTCGCCAGCGACATGCTGGAGAAGATGCCTCCAGGTAGAGTTTTGAGGAGATTGTTGTTCAGAAAGAGCAGCTGGAGGTTGGGTACGAAACGAAAGGTCCCTCCGACGATCTCCTTGATCTTGTTGTACTCTAAATAAAGGTACTGCAGGTTCTGGAGCCCGAAGAACATCTCTGCAGTGAGCCTTTCGATCAGATTTCCATTAAGGTACAACCTACGCAAATTGATTAAATCCCCAAAGGCCTTGTCGTGTATCAGTGCTATCCGATTGTTACCCAAGTGCAACAGATCCAGACCCTCTGCCTCCACGAAATCCGATCTCCGCACAACGGGAATGTAGTTCCCGGTGAGGTACATCTTTTTGGGGTTGTACGGCTTGGGTTTTAAATCCGCTATGCTTTCGATCTTCCTCTCCTGGCAGTTGACGTTCAGGCCGAGGTCTGATATCTGAAGGTTACAGGTACACGCCGTGGGACAGTCCAAAGGCACGGGGGATTTGGTCTGGAACGCGATGATGGGCCCGTAGTTGTAAGGATTGCCCGGGATGCGGGACGTGGGCTTTGACCTGGTCCTGTTGGACTGCCGGGTCCCCTTGGTGGGCCTGGAGGAAGACCTCAGCACGGCCGAAGACGTGGCCGAGGACGTCACGGCGGCGGGGGTGGTCTGAAAGTATCCACTGGTGCTGACCGGAGGCGCAGGACGCATCTCGTACTCCGAAATGGCTCTCCGAGGGCACAGCTCCTGCTTGGAGACTTCGTCCAGGTCCCGGCCGTGCAACCGGAAGGGCGTCTCGCAGACCACTTCCCCCACCAGCGCCGTGTAGGCGATGCTCTCCAGCCAGGCTTTGAGAGCGATGAGCTCGCAGGAACAGTTCCACGGGTTCTCCTCCAGCTGTAATTCCACCACCTTGTCCATGTGCTCCAACAGGCCGCTGTAAGGGAACATCTTGAGCCGGTTCCCCCTGAGATCCAAATGGGTGAGGGGCACGTTGCGGAAAATGTTGGTCGGCAGCGCCGACAGCAGGTTGTCGTTCAAGATTAGCACCGTCAGATGATGGAGCCTGCTGAGGGCGCTGGGTTCGATAATGCTAATGAAATTATAGTCGATCTGAAGGTACTCCAGACTCTCCAGTCCAGTGAAGGTGTCATCCCTCAGGATGTCCAGTTTATTGTTGTTGAGGTGCAGCCTCCGGAGTCCTTGCAGACCATTAAAAGCCCCCGTCTCCACCTCGGATATGTCGTTGTTGCCCAGGTGCAAGATGGTCACCCCGGTGTAGTTGATGAAGTCGTTGACGGCCAGTTTCTTCAGCAGGTTTCCGGTCAGCAGCAGGTGATAGGAGGGCGAATGCACGGGGCTGATCTCCGACAGCCTCACGACGCCGCGGTTCTCGCAGCTGACCGTCAGGACGCCCTCTTTATCCTCGCAGGTGCACAGATTCCTACAGATCTCCCCGTAAGCGTCATACATCTGGACCAGGCGCAGAGACGCAGCGAGCAGCGAGACCAGCGGCAGCATACAGACATGCATTTTCAGGGGATTGAATGGCTCCGTTCACTGAAGCGCCTCTGCACACTGTGGTGTCATCTGCAGGGAGAGAAGGGGGCAGTCAGGCTCTGCATCCTAAAGACACCCCGCGTCCCAGAACAACGTTCTAACGGCGCACGCGGAACGCCCCGCCGAACCCGGCTCACGCGACACACACTTTAACGGAGGAGAGGAGGAACCGTGCACCGTGCAGAATCCCTTTGATCTGTCGCTCAGCACCACCGAGAATTCCCCCGGACGTCCCCCGTCCCTCGCCTCCTTCATCCGGGACAAAGTTCCAGATCGCGAGCGGTTCCCAAAGGCGTGGGGACAGAACGTTCCGAGGACGCGGGGAGCGTGATTGATGACTGAACATGCATTAACGTGCAGAAACGGGCACTCGCGTCTTTCCGCTCTGGCGTCTCAGAACCCCGACACCCTGGATTCGGACCGAGCCGAGCTCGTCCCCGTGCTCCGGCAGAACCTACTCACCCCGCATATCCGATCGCTGGTGGCGTCCTCACACTAGTTTCTGATCCGGGAGGTGGACGGGGAGTCCGAGGAGCCGAGGCGTCTGCGCTCGCCCTCCGGTCCAGAAGGAGCGAGGGAGGAGGAGGAGAAGACGCCGAAATGGGGATCGGACGCGCCTCATCCGTCCACCACCTTCACATCCCGCTCTCCATCGCATGCATTAACTTATCCTCATGTAATCCTGGATTAAACTATCCCTTTAACAATGTAATCCTGCGTGGAGCTTCTGTGGGCAATGGAGGAGCTTCATGATTCATGCAAATCATCCACCTTCCTCCCTCTCTCTCTCTCTCCCTCTCTCTCTCTCTCTCTCTCTCTCTCACACAAACACGCACATTTCTCTCTCTCTCTCTCTGTGCTACCGGAGACACTCGCCGACGCATGCAAACACACACACACACACACACACACACAAACACACACACACACACACACACACACACACACACACGCAGGCTCTATTCGATTGCGACTTTTGGATTTGGTTCTAAATGGAACCGAACCCGCTCTGCTGAAGGTTGTCGTGTAGAATTTAGATTCTCGAGGTTCTTTAATCTCCAGAATAAAAACCATAAATGAATCAGATTTGGGTTTTTCTCCTCCTCCTCCTCCTCCTGCTCTTCCTCCTCCTCCTCCTCGGCTCATCAATACCCCGCTTATTCTGTGTCCGTCCGTCAGTGTCTGAATCAGTCCCGGGTTCGTGTCCGCTGTCTCACCGTCTCAGTGTCCTCATCATGTCCACGGCTCCTCCGGTTCGGTGCTGCTGCTGTCGCCGCGGCCGCGCGTGCTCATCGCGTGTCCCCCGGTGCGCGGTCCCGACGGCGGCGCGGTGTTCCACGGGAGAGCGCCGCATCGGAGATGAGGATGAGGATGATGAAGATGAGGAGGATGAAGATGATGAGAGAGCTGAAGAAAACCCCGGGTCCCGGCGCATCAGGCGCGCGAGCGCATTAAACACACCGCCGAGCGCACTGCTGCGTGTGTGTGTGTGTGTGTGTGTGTGTGTGTGTGCGCGCCTGCGCCCCATGAGTGTGTGTGTGTGCGCGCGCGCGCGCGGATCGAACGCGTGTCTCCACATCAAAGACGCCGACCGGCCACCCGAAATTATCCCGTTCAGGGCGCGCGCAAATTGACACTGTGAGTGGGGTGGGGGGGGGGGGGGTATTTATGTGTTGTAAAAAAAATGAAATGGTCCTGAATTGTAGTTCTAATTTATTTTTGGAAGCAAAAAAATACTAAAGAACCTGAAAGCAGCAGAACGCGGGGTCCTGCAGAGCGCAGAGCCGCCCACAGAGGGCAGTACAGCGACAGACCTCAACTCCATCACACAGGGGGCTTATTCTGCCAAACTCCTTACTCACTTCCTCCCTCACTCACTCACTCACTCACTTGCTTTATTACTCACTCGCTCACTCCTTCACTCACTAGCTCTCTCTCTCTCTCTCTCACTCCCTTAATTACTCATTTCCTCCCTCACTCACTCACTCACTTATCCATCCATCATCAGCTTTATCCTCTGTTAGGGTCGCAGGGGGGGGGGGGTTCCTCATGCCCATCCAGGGGAGAAGGTTTCGGGCGCTGGGCAGATACACCCAGGACAGGGGGCAATCTATCACTGGGCACACACACACTCTATATGGGGCAATTTGGAGAACTCAATTGACTTGATCCATGTTTTTGGACTGTGGGAAGAAACCGGAGAACCCGGAGGAAACCCACGTGGACACGGGGAGAACATGAAAACTCCACACAGATGGGGATTCGAACCGGGAATCCCTAGCACTGAGAGGAGAACATGCTAAAGCACTAAGCCACCGTGCCGCCCTCCCTCACTTAAGTTCAACTAATTTATTAATGTAGTGTTTTTTTATAATCAGAGCAGCTTTACTGAGTTCTAAACCTTTAAACCCCCAAGAGACAGCGGCAAGACAAAACTCCCTGTTCTGTTGATATTTTAAGGAGGAATCCTTGTGAGGACCGAGGCTCGGTGGGGGACTCGTCCTCGTCCTCCATCGACAGTGTAGGACAGTCATGTACAGACGGTGTGGTGGTCATGTGACCCGGATTTAACAATTAAACTATAGAAGTCCATTGAGGACGTCCTGCAGGACCGCCCGTCCCATAACTTACACACTCTCTCTCTCTCTCTCACTCACTCCCCACCTCACATGACTGATGCTTTGATCTTAATAATGAAGTAAATGTTTGTATTAATTAAGCAGACCTCGTTTGTTCTCGATTGCCGTGAGGTTGTGGGAACGTTCTCCTGTTGAGGATGTGAGGAACTCTGGACGAAGCCTTTGGAAAGTCTTCCTCATGTTCTGTTGAAGGCGAGTCCGTGGTAACCGTGAGTTCTGTTCGCGGGTTCTGACGGCAGAACCACACGGTGATCAGGTTCAGATTATTAATTCATTTACTTGTTAACGAGCGAACGTGTGTATGTGTGTGTGTGTGTGTGTGTGTGTGTGTGTGTGTGTGTGTCCAGCGTTCCTTGTGCTCTTCAGCCGGCGGGTCCAGATTTGGTGAGAGCTTATCTCCAATTAACTCTGAAGAGCTATCGAGGATGCTACGTGGAATTAGCATTAGGCTTCTGCCCTCTTTGTGTTCTAATTCCATAATCATCCTCCTCCTCTTCATCCTCCTCCTCCTCCTCCTCCTCCTCCTCCTCATCCTCATCTCGTTACCGCTCTGACCGCGGCGCCGGCCATCGCGCCCAAATCTCTGCTTTAACTCGGCTTTAAGTTGCTAACCATGACTAATCACATTAAGGCGCTATGCTAACTCACATCCTCTCTCTCTCTCTCTCTCTCTCTCTTCAAAAAGATGAGTGAGCACGAGAGAGAGAGAGTCCACAGCGGTGACCCGCCGGGGTGAGCGGTTAGCATGCTAAGCACAGCGGCGTTCAGGTGGAGGACGGTGGTGGTGTTAGCTGTGATCGCTGTGGCGCCTCCTGTGGTCGAGGTTAAATCAGGATGGAGGGCGTGTCCGTCTGAGGGTTCCACTGACCCGGTTCTGTCTGTAGATGTTTGTTGGGTGGTTGAGCCGGATCTTCACCGCAGCTCTAACGTTCCAGCTCTCTCCGTTCCGTTTCCCCGTGTCCTCAGCGGTCCATGTTTCCACTGGGTTCCGTGTTCTGAGCATGTTCTCCGTATCGGCGTCTCGGACCGTGTCTGTGGTTCTAAGGTTCTAAGTTCCAGCACCCTCGGTTTGTACGGCGCCGCACCACCGCAGTGTTCCGCGTTCTGAAGAACCCGTGTTCTGAAGGCCGGTCCCTGAAGGTCACGTCTCAGAGAGACTTCAGTGACATCACCGCGGGCGAGATAAGAGCAGCGGGGCGAGCGGGGCGAGCGGGGGGGCTGTGGTGTGGGACACGTTCTCCGTGTTCTCCCGCGGTGGCGGTGGTGGAGATGGTGGTGGAGATACGGGAGGCAGCAGGAAATGAGGAGGTCTGAGGCGTGAGGACGGAGGACGCCCCGTCTGATCCACGTTCATTCACATGAGGGGGGGGGGGCACGGGTTTACAGCTGATTAGAACACGCCCTCATAGAACACACCTTTTTTTTTGGCCTTGACCGAAGGTTAAACCCAGAGCGAGAGAGAGAGAGAGACAGAGAGAGAGAGACACACCGAGAGACAGAGAGAGAGAGACAGAGAGAGAGAGAGACACACCGAGAGACAGAGAGAGAGAGAGAGAGCGGGGGAGACAGAGACAGAGAGAGAGAGCACACATACACTCATCCATATTTAACCAGGGTGGAGGAGGAACGGGGGGGGGGGGAACCTGCAGAACACGTGAAGAATTAAACTGAACAATAAATATCTGAAAACCAAACTCCAACGTTCTGAAGGGGTCACGACCTCCTGCAGGCGTGGTCAGCTCTGCACCCGCCCGGTTCTACGACCGTTACGGGATGGAACCTGGATTTCTATTGGACCGGCGGTTCTACAGGACGTCCTCGATGGACTTATGTTTAATTGTTAAATCCCGGTCACATGGTCACCACATGATCTGTACATGGCTGTCCTCCCGCTGAAGGAGGATGAGTCCCCCACTGAGCCGGTCCTCACAAGGTTTCTTCTTTAAAATGTTTTGTCTTGCCGCTGTCTCTTGGTCTCGCTCTTTGGGGGTCTGTGATGTAACCTCAATGCAAAGTGGTACGAAAGGCCTGCCCCCTCAGTGTGACTGCTAAAGAGGCCACGCCCCTTCACAATAAGGAACTCCAGGACCTACAAGAACCCACATGGTTCCCACACAATGGACGTCTACAGTTCCAGTCTCTCAGACTTCATGATTACATCCATTATCCTCTGCTTGTCCGGGGTTCGGGTCGCGGGGGCAACAACCCAAGCAGAACAGCCCAGACCTCCCTGTCCCCAGCCACCGGCTCATCTTTGGGACTTCTAACCCCTCCAGCGTGTCCTGGGTGTTCCCCGGGGTCTCCTCCCAGTCGGACTCGCCTGAAACTCGTCCCTGTGGAGGCGCTCAGCCGGCTCCTTTAGACCAACCGCTCCCGGATGACCGACCCCCTCACCCTCATCTCTAAGGGAGAGCCCAGACCCCCTGTGGAGGAACCCCGTTTCAGCCGCTTGTCTTCACGTCCTCGTTCTTCCGGTCGTGTATCTGACGTTTGGTGCTGCGCCGCAGAGACGTTTAAGGAACGATAAATGGACAGAGGACGAAAAGCTGAGGGCTTTGTGTTGGACAGTAACGGCGTTCTGAAGGTTCCGCTGTCCTGCTTTCCATCGGCGCTCGGTGAGACGTGCGGCGATGACGGCGAGGTCGCGGCGGGTCAGGCAAAGAAAAGAGACGAAAAGCAGGACACAATACATTACTGCAAAATCAATACCGCCGCTTATTAAAGACTCGAGCGCCGCGTTCCGGAGCCTTTGAGCCGCTGGATTTGAGCGCCGCCCCGGGGGCTGCAAACAAACCGCCGCTTTCCCTTCATCCTCCGTTTAAAAACACAAGTGACGGACGTTCCTCAGGGGAACGTCTTCATGCCGCTGCTCCTAAATGGTTTCTTTACTGAGTGAGAAGCTCGCGGTGCACCAACCCCGTACTTCACAGTTGACCCAACAGACGAAATAAAGGAATAAACTCTACTGATTGTCTCTGACCCCCCCCCCCATCTACAATAGCTCCCCCATGCCCCGGGACCTCATGGAGAACCGTCCCTCAATAACGGAACAAGAACAAAATAAAGAGCAACTTGATGACCGGGGCTTTGGCATGTCCCCCGGGGCTTTGGCATGTCCCTGCACACGTACCTCCCGTCTCAGCTGTGGACCTGAGGACATGTGAGATGGGCATGTCCGTAATGACCCACCGTTAGCCGAATTACACTGCGTCAGATCTGTTTCCATGGTTACAGTGACCACCACAAACAATGGGTCCTCCTGCTGCTGAGTCCTGTGGTCAGATGTATGTGGACAGACCTTGGGTGAGCACACAGGAAGCACATCCGCAGTCCCTGGCGGTGTTGGGACGTCTTTAGTGTTTCCCCTCGCAGTAATAATAAAGCATCCTTGGTGTTGTAATGGTGTTGCTCGGGTTTCCGGGGAGACGGCGCTCTCAGACTTCATTCTGTTAGCGGATTGATCGTGTTTCAAACCTCCAACCTCAATAACGCCGTGCACCTCGCACAACAAGGAAATGAAATCAGCGTGGTTTATTACACGTCCCTCGGCCTCCGCCTCGCCGCCGCCGTCTCTGAGGTCACCACCCCCCATCAAAGAGCCAGACCGTGACATCATCCGGTCTCACTCAGCTGATTAACGTTCTTATGGTGATGGGCAGTAGGCATGTAGATCAGCGATCACCCCCCCCCCCACCATGCATTTGGAATATGGCCTGCTGTGTGAGGTATGGGAACCTCATGGCTGTGAATGTGGACATCACACCTCTGACATCACAACCTGACCTCCTCTCCGTGATGATCAGAGGTGACTGCTGGGACCTACAGAACGTCCTGGATTTAAAGTCTGAATCAGGTTAAGACATGGACTTTCTGGTTCTGACGTGTAAGGGAGAGGGACGCATGAGGTTTACTTCATGACTTTGATGCAGAAGACTTTTGGTCTATTGCTGTAGGGTCTCACAGACGATATGAACAGCTCTGAGGTGTCCATCAGGAGGGTGGACCCGGCAACGAGAGCTGCAGGGGAGTTGGCGTCATTGGCGATGTTCTGTCATCGTGAATATTGAGACTGTGAACATTGCACTGTGGATACTTGAGCCTTAACCCTCACGGCTCCAGGGGGCGCTGTACCAGCCCTGTGCCGTGACCTCGCCAAGTTGGAATACCGAAACAGAATGAGGCTCCAAAATCATGAGGGGCTGAGCTCAGTGGTCAGTGTTGGGCTAACAATCCAAAGGTTGTGGGTTCAAATCCCAGGTCCACTGATGTTACCAGTATGGTTCCTCATTGAATCCCTGGAGCTCTATGTAACCCTGTGTTCAGACATTAAGTTGGGATGTTTGTAAGTCGCTTTGCTAATTGACCAAATGAGGAGTAATTAACAGGACAACCAGCCAGGAGGACATACCACAGGACAGGATGGTTTGGGAAGGTCGTTCTGCAGCGTGGACATCTGAAAAGAACAGAAGAGATCCAGAACACCGCCACAGAGTCCAACGTGTAACGCTGATTCAGCGCTCTGACATCATCAGCTCCCCCTCTGTTCCTCTGTATAAAGGCCGTTCCTCTCGGCCCGTCTCGGTCCTATCCCGGTATTACAGGCTCTCTTTATCTGTGGACTTTTATTTAACATCTGCACGGCTTTCACAGTAAAGAATAACCTGCCTCAGGAAATAAAAACAATTACAGTGAAGTGGAAGGAATTAAAGAGATCGTAAAACGTCCCGTCCATGAGATTACCGGCGCCTGACCCGCGGGACCGCCCGCCGCAGCGCCTATAAAAATACAAAGGTCATGTTTTAGCAGGTGCCTCATCACTCCCTCACAAAGCTTCCTCACTCAGGAGGCTGGAGCTGCTGGACTTCCACACGCCGTCGCTGAGGTCAGACCCCGGATTCAGCCGGACCTGGGTTTATGGATGCTCCAAGGGAACGGGACATGCAATGTGGGAGGACAGAGGACAGAGGTCCATCCAGAAGAACCTCTGCAGTGTTCTGAAGACGGCTTATTTCCTCACGGGTTTGAGAGGAAGGAGACAGACAGACAGACGGCAGGAGACAGACCCTTCAGGCTGCTGCATGTTAATAGATTCCCTAAACCTCCCGAGACGTCCCCTGCGCTCGGAACGGCTGCATAATTAAAGCCGTGAATTAGAACATCATCCCGCAGAACATCCCGCAGAACGTCCTCATCCGCAGATATCGGCAGATAACCGGATCCCGGCACTCCTACACACACTGACGTGTCTGTTCTTATTCGGTGCAGAATCGGGGTTCTCCTGCAGAGCCTCAGAGGGGGGGGGGGGGGGGGGGGTGAGTGGGGGGGTGTAGGTTTGAATCTTCTGCTGTGTTCTGATCTCAGGATCGTGATGCATGGCAGACTGACGGCAGCTCATCTGCTCTTTACACTGTCTTTCAGGTTTAAAAGCGTAAATGTGAGGGGTGTGTGTGGGGGGGGGTATGGGGGGTGGGGGTGGGGTTGGGGGGTATGGGGGGTGGGGGGGGGTAAGTCCCCCTGCAGCGTCACTTATCTTATTTTATTCCTGGGAAACCTTTGATTTACAGTGTTGTGGGAGAATAAAAAGCCACCCGCGGGATGCGCCGTTATGCAGATGAGCTCTCCGGAGGCAGTGTGTGTGTGTGTGTGTGTGTGTGTGTGTGTGTGTGTGTGTGTGTGTGTGTGTGTGTCGGCTGTGAGAGTGGAGAACAATGAGCGACTGACTCACTGCCTCCTCTCAGAAGGCTAAATATATTTGCTGCGTCGAGCTGTGAGTGAAGTTGCTGAGGCCTGTGTTTTGGACGTCGGTCCCGTCTCCACGCCGCCGCACCCTGCGCTCGCGTTTAACACCGCCGCTCAGCCACAACGCTAAAGCGCTTAGCCAGCCGTCCACGCGCACCAGAGACGCCGTGCGGCGCCGGAACGTCCCGCCGAGCGCCGTTATTGGACGCGGGAACGCTCGGCTTTACGATCGAGAAGTTCCTCTGCGTTCCGCACAAACACAGAGTTTTCACCTGAACCGCGCAGTCTCCGCCGTCTCCGCGAGGTCCACATGCAGCGGGTCATCGCTGACGGTTCCGCAGTGTTCCGCGGGGGGACGGAGCGGAACCTTTCGGAGTGTTGAAGGCACTGCGGGTTCGAGTCTCGTGTCTGTTCTCATTCACACAGATCTGAAACATCACTGCACTCGGCCCCACGGTTCAGATTGTGGGATACATGCTGGGAAATTTGGCATGTTCTTCCCTTGTATTAAGGTTCCTTTCTGTAATATAATCTAATGCATCCAATGAGATCTAACACCAGTGGGGGGGGGGGGGGTAGCTCTGTGGGGTTATCAATCTGAAGGTTGTTGGTTCAAATCCTAAACCCACTGAAGTTACCCCTGTGAGACCCTTAACCCTCATTACTCCAGGGGGCGCTGTATCAACCCTGTGTTTTGGGATGTTTGTGAGATATAAGTGACTTTGGATGAAAGCATCAGCTGAATGATGTAATGTAATTATTGATTTGTTTTTAATTGGTGTTAATTAAGTGGTGTGCAGGTATCAGGTTGTAAAGTGTGGAACAGTGGAACCCGCGTGTGCGACAGAAAGAAGAATTAATTATTCCATCTAATTAATAGCCGCCTTAACCGTATTAATTGCAGTTTTTAGTATTTTAATACATTTTGTATAAGTTGTATAATTGTATTATTTTAATCAGTTTTGTTATTTTTATTATTTGAATAGTTGTGTTTTTTTATTTTAGTTATTTTTATTAGTTTCATTATTTTTGTTTTTATTAGTTTCATTATTTTATTGTTTGTATTTTTTTAATAAATTTTTTTATTTTAGTTATTTTTATTAGTTTCATTATTTTTTATTATTTTATTATTTGTATTTTTAATTAGTTTATTTTAAATATTTTTATTAGTTTCATTATTTTTTATTTTTATTGGTTTTTAATTTTTATTTTTATTAGTTTTTTATTAGTTTCATTATTTTTATATTTATTTTTGATAACTGTTGATACAGATATTGATCGTTGATTATTGATTAATATAATTAACTTGTGTTTGAATTTGGGCGCGGTCGCTAGCGCGGCGTGGTCCCCCGCCCCCCGCAGACGGACTCTGCACCTCGTCAGTTAATTAGCTCGCCTCCCGCCGCGCTCCCGACGGTTTCCAGGCCGTGGAACGTTCCGGCGAGTCGACTGATTAGCGTTTATACGCTAACGACGCGATCGCTCCGCGCTAATGCAGCGCCACTCAGAGCGCTAACACCAGAGACGCGGCTAATGTCTGTGATTAGCTCGGAGCGGCGACGCTAAACCGATCGCTGACGGACGCTGCGGCCGACGTTCGGACCCGCCATCGCTAATCACTGATACGGGGCAGCACCATCAGACTGCCCCACCCTACTGCACTGCCAGACTGCTCCACAGTACTGCCCCACCGTACCTCAACATTGTACTGCCCCATCAGACTGCCCCACCATACTGCCCCATCAGACTGCCCCGCCGTACTGCCCCACCCTACTGCACTGCCAGACTGCTCCACAGTACTGCCCCACCGTACCTCAACATTGTACTGCCCATCAGACTGCCCCACCATACTGCCCCATCAGACTGCCCCGCCGTACTGCCCCACCCTACTGCACTGCCAGACTGCTCCACAGTACTGCCCCACCGTACCTCAACATTGTACTGCCCATCAGACTGCCCCACCATACTGCCCCATCAGACTGCCCCGCCGTACTGCCCCACCCTACTGCACTGCCAGACTGCTCCACAGTACTGCCCCACCGTACCTCAACATTGTACTGCCCCATCAGACTGCCCCACCATACTGCCCGATCAGACTGCCCCGCCATACTGCCCCACCCTACTGCACTGCCAGACTGCTCCACAGTACTGCCCCACCGTACCGCAACATTGTACTGCCTCATCAGACTGCCCCGCCATACTGCCCCACTGTACTGCCCCATCAGACTGCCCCACTGTACTGCCCCATCAGACTGCCCCACTGTACTGCCCCATCAGACTGCCCCACCCTACTGCACTGCCAGACTGCTCCACAGTACTGCCCCACCGTACCTCAACATTGTACTGCCCATCAGACTGCCCCGCCATACTGCCCCATCAGACTGCCCTGCCGTACTGCCCCATCAGACTGCCCCGCCGTACTGCCCCATCAGACTGCCCCACCCTACTGCACTGCCAGACTGCTCCACAGTACTGCCCCACCGTACCTCAACATTGTACTGCCCCATCAGACTGCCCTGCCATACTGCCCCATCAGACTGCCCCACTGTACTGCCCCATCAGACTGCCCCGCCGTACTGCCCCATCAGACTGCCCCGCCGTACTGCCCCACCCTACTGCACTGCCAGACTGCTCCACAGTACTGCCCCACCGTACCGCAACATTGTACTGCCTCATCAGACTGCCCCACTGTACTGCCCCATCAGACTGCCCCACTGTACTGCCCCATCAGACTGCCCCACCCTACTGCACTGCCAGACTGCTCCACAGTACTGCCCCACCGTACCTCAACATTGTACTGCCCATCAGACTGCCCCGCCATACTGCCCCATCAGACTGCCCTGCCATACTGCCCCATCAGACTGCCCCACTGTACTGCCCCATCAGACTGCCCCGCCGTACTGCCCCATCAGACTGCCCCGCCGTACTGCCTCACCCTACTGCACTGCCAGACTGCTCCACAGTACTGCCCCACCGTACCTCAACATTGTACTGCCCCATCAGACTGCCCCACCATACTGCCCCATCAGACTGCCCCACCCTACTGCACTGCCAGACTGCTCCACAGTACTGCCCCACTGTACCTCAACATTGTACTGCCCCAGCAGACTGCCCTGCCATACTGCCCAATCAGACTGCCCCACCGTACCTCAACGTTGTACTGCCCCATCAGACTGCCCCACCGTACTTCAACATTGTACTGCCACATCAGACTGCCCCACTGTACCTCAACATTGTACTGCCCTGCCCTCCTGCCCCCCCCGTTCTGATTTGTTAGTTTCTTTCCGTTGGTTCCGTTTCAGACCTGAACCTTTGATGGTGTGGAGTGGGATGGTTCCTGTTGGAACTGTCCTGTGGTTCTGTGTGCAGAGGTGGAACTCTCTGATGCTGAGTGATTGTTCTAATAAACCCAGACCCCGAACCGTCCTGTTCCACGCCGGAACCCGAGGGCGTGTCCCGGTGGAAGCACCCTGCATTACAGCGCCGTTCCTAAGATAGCTCCGTCTTCCCTCTGAGGACTCTGAGGAGCGCTGAGGATCTTCGGGCCCCAGAGCATCTTGGGAAATGTGAGGCGCTCGGCCTGCTGTGATCTTCTGCCCGAGGGTTCCACAGACGCCAAGTCCATCAGCGTCCTCGGCTCGGCGTGACCCGCTTTCTGTGAAGCCTCGCCGATCAGACGAGAACCCGAGTTCCACACGCAGTGCGCTCAGCTCGTGAGGCGGGTCCATTCGCTCGCCGGCGCCACACGCAGGCCGACTCTGCTGTACGTCCGCGGGT
>JAFMOC010000722.1:0-300823 GCA_019802505.1 Corydoras sp. C115
TTCTGTGTGCAGGATGGGAGCCCGAGGCGCCGGCCGAGGCATGCAGCGTGCGTGCCCGCCGAGGTCCGCCCATGCCCGCCGAGGTCCGCCCAGCGTGCGTGCCCGACGAGGTCTGCCCAGCGTGCGTGCCCGCCGAGGTCCGCCCAGCGTGCGTGCCCGCCGAGGTCCTGCCTGCGTGCGTGCCCGCCGAGGTCCAGCCAGCGCGCGAGCCTGAAGTCAAGGGTCCGCGCGCCGTCCAGCCCGAAGTCAAGGGTCCGAGCGCCGTCCAGCCCGAAGTCAAGGGTCCGAGCGCCGTCCAGCCCGAAGTCAAGGGTCCGAGCGCCGTCCAGCCCGAAGTCAAGGGTCCGCGCGCTGTCCAGCCCGAAGTCAAGGGTCCGCGCGCCATCCAGCCCGAAGTCAAGGGTCCGCGCGCCGTCCAGCCCGAAGTCAAGGGTCCGCGCGCCGCCCAGCCCGAGCAGCAGGGGCCGCACGCCGCCCAGCCCGAGCAGCAGGGGCCGCACGTCCCGCCGCCAGGGGGCGTCCGCCTCGCCACGCCGCCAGGGGGCGTCCTCCGGACCACGCCGCCCGTGGGCGTCCACCTGACCCCGCAGCGAGAGGGCGGGGCCCATTCCTCGCCCAACGTGGGCGGCCACCGGACCACGCAGCTAGAAGGCGTGGCTCATTCCTCGCCCGACGGGGGCGTCCACCGGATCACGCATTAGGAGGGCGTGGCCCTGTCCTGATCCGCCACGGGCGTCCACCTGACCTCGCGGCTGGAGTGCGTCCGCAGCTCCGCGTCCGCAGCTCCGCGCCCGCAGAGGGTGTCCACCCCGACACAGAACTTATGGACGTGTCACACGCCTCCCTCGCAGAGGGCGTCCACCGGAGGGCGCCTACATAGCCCAACTCAGGAGGGGCGGACGACCCCTCCCACCCCCCCAGGACTGTTTGTTTTTTGGGTTGTCTTGGTTGCGTCCCCTCGTTACGCGACCGTAAGGGCTGGGGTAGTGTAACGGGGCCTAGGGCACCCGTTTCTCGGCGTTTGTTTGTGTTTGGGTTCTGTGTTTGTGTTCCTGTGTTTAGTTGATTAGCTGTCTCGTGTGGGTATTTCAGTTAATTAGCTTCGCGGGTTCATTGGGTGGTTTTGTGCACGTGGTGGGATATGTCTAGGTATTTAGTTCCGGGGTTTTCATGTCTTCCGTGCGCGTCTTCGTTTTATGTTACACTGTCCTTTGTACCTGTGTGTTTGGTGTTTTGAGCACCCTCAATAAATTTCCTTATTCATACCACCTGCGTGCCTGGCTCCCTTCTGCGCGTTAGAGCGCTGCGGCTCTGCGCCGTGTTTGCGCAGCCGCGTTTAAATCCAGGTGGACTCGTGTGACAACTGTGCATGCCCCTAATTACAAGGTAAAGTTCATAAATGCATTTATCTTACACAATGTCAGTCGTCTACCGCATCTACGGTGTGTGCATTTGAATTAGTTGTACTGTAGTGATCTGATTGTGGGAACTGGGAGATTGGCAAGCAATGCATTACAATAATGAAGCCGGGATAGGATGAGGGCTTGAACTAACAGCTGGGTAGCATGTTCAATGAAGAATGGTCTGAACTTCCTTATGTTGTAAAGAAGGAATCTGCAGGAACGGGTAGTTTTCATAACATGATTAGAGAGTTTAAGGTGTGAGTCTGTTGTGCAACCAAGGTTACGGACCGTTGGAGAGATCACATACACACACACTGTGTGATCTGTTCTGCTGTGTATGTGGTGTGTGTTGAGCAGGTGATTAATGCTGGATATCAGATGTGTGCTTTAGCAGCAGCAGAAAGCATGTCTCTTGTATTGCCGATTGATCAGATGTCTGCTATTTACGCCGTCACTTTAATAGGAAACCTTTAAAAAACATTAATTCGCTAATCCGTTGCTTAATTCGAAAATTGCTGCAGCTTTTGTCAACAACACTTTTCTTTTCATCTTCTACAAACTCTCTGATGGCTTTATCATAATTTAACTTTAAAGCCTTTACATGCTCCCATGGTGTACCTGTGCGTTCTTCGCTTCTCAGCACTACTTTGGCTTTTCTTCCTATTTAGGAAGCGCTCAACTCGAGGAGAATGTGCAGGGCCTATACTAGGCTTGTGGAAAATCCATATGAGCCTCTAAATAAGACGTCATACCTCGCAGCAGGATTGCAGCTATGCTGTTCAGCCAGGAATCTCAAGCTGAAGAATGTGGAATAAATTCACTTTCACATTCAATGAGAAAATATTTTAAAGTAATAAATTAATTAAATCTGTGTTCAGCAACAGGAGTTGAAAATGTAGGGTGATTTAGAGGTCACCGCATCATAAGGTCAAAAAAACAGCATGGTGTAGTGGTTAGCACATCCACCTCTCAGCGCTGGGGATCCAGGTTCAAATCTGTGTAAAGATTGAATGTTCTCCCTGTGTCTGTGTGGATTTTCTATTTTCTCTGCTTTTCTCCCACAGTACAAAAACAATGATTCAAGGTGAACTGGCTGGTCTAAATTTCCCCTCTATGGTGTGTCTTTGTGGATGTGTGTGCTCAGGTATGAATTGGCGGCCTGCCCTGGGTGTTTTTATTTTTTTCAGAAACCAGCAACTGGGTTAGTAAGAGGAAGCTGTTGACATACGAGGAATCCCATTACGGCTGTGGGCCTTGAAAATGCATTGTTGATGATATATATATATATATACTATATATATATATATATATATATATATATATATATATATATATATATATATATATATATTTATGTGTGTGTGTGTGTGAAAATATGTCTTTATATTATAGGTTCTTCACAGTAGCCACCTTTTGCTTTGATTGCTGATTCACACACTCTTGGCACTCACTTGATGAGCTTTATTTCCTTAGCACTTGTTGGCCCTTTTATTTTCACTCTGCGGTCCAGCTCACCCCAAAACATCTTGATTGGATTCAAGTCCAGTGACTGTGGAGGTCTGGACATCTGGTGCAGCACCCCATCACTCTCCTTCTTACTGTACATATATTCATTCATTCATTATCTTCTGCTTTATCCTATATTAGGGTTGCGGTGGAGTTCCCATGCCCATCCAGGGGAGAACATTTCGATCAATCAATTGCTGGGCACACACTCACTCACACAGACACGCATGCATACACACTCTTTATGGGGCAATTTGGAGAACTCGGTTGACTTGATCCATATTTTTGGACTGTGGGAAGAAACCATAGAAGCCGGAGGAAACCCACGTAGACACGGGAAGAACATGGAAACTCCACCCAGATGGGGATTCGAACCGGGAATCCCTAGTGCTGAGAGGCGAATGTGCTAACCACTAAGCCACCGTGCCGCCATATATATACTGTATGTATATATATATATATATATATATATATATATATATATATATATATATATATATATATATACACATCTGAATATATGGAAAGAAGTCTGATGTCACTGATGAACTTGCGCCATTTTATCTTTGCGATATTGAGTTGTAAATACTGGATGTGCGTCATGGGTGAGGCAGCGAGAAATCCTGTGGCAGCAATTCTAAGCAATGTGTCACAACTGCTCCCTTTAGCGTCACTTCCGCTACACCTGGTGGTGGTTCTGTGGGCGGTCTCACCAGGTTTCCTGTTTTTGTTCACCTCCCACTTCTGTCCCTTTTATATCAGTCCTTTCTTCGTTCGAGTTTGTCACATTGGTTTTCGTTACCTGACTCTCATATGTGTGATTCCCGTTACAGGACTAAGCGCTCTACTGCCTTGTTTACTCTGTCTTGACGGCGTCGGCGATCCTTTTCATGGTCAAGCCATCAGTCTACTGGCGTCTGGCCAGCCTGCCTCCTTTTTGTTTTTGTTTTGTTTTACATTTTATATTCTTTAGTTTGGAGGTTTACTTTTGTTGATTTAAAAACTTTTTTTGCATTGATCTGGGAGTTCTTGCGTTTATTGCTAAGTACACACCGCGCACGTAACAGGTAATCAATGCCAGCCATGGATCCGGCTAACCCCATGGACCCGTCCTTCATGTTGCGTAAACAGGGACGCTTTTTGGGTGAGCTTGGCAGGAGATGAGATAAGCCGTTTCACCGGGCGCCAGGAGTTCTTCCGACACTTCTGCAGCCAGCTGCGCAGCCGGTACTTCGTCCTCGCCCCTTCCAATGGTGGAACCAGAGCGTTACGATGGAGACCCAGAGGTATGTGAGCTATTTCTCCTTAAATGCCCTCTGTACTTTGCCAATTGTCCCCTGGCTATGGATGAACAATACCTTCATTATTTCTCGTTTACATGGCCGGGCTGGGAACTGGGGATCGGCTCTCTGGAACATTTGCACAGCTGAATTGTTTTCGCGGCACCTTTTTTCCCGTGCAAGGGAAGTGCAGTGGGAGATCTACTGTTTGAACTCAAATAAGGGACCTGGACTGGATTTCCCGAAAGCGAACGTGCTTAGCAAATTTTACGGCACTTTCCCAAAAGCCTTGTTAAGTCTCCTAGACTAAGAGAGACTTTTAAGTCGTTCTTTGTAGACTCCGCCCCTGAAAAGGCACCATCAGCCGAAAACTGAATCACAGATTACCATACAATCTCTCATTATAATGCACAAAAATAAACAATTAATTTAGAAAATATAAAAAAAAAAAACTATATAAACAATAAATAATCATATTTAAATTCGGCTACTGTTACAAAAATCAGGAAACAACCAATTTTTGACCAATCGCTTACCAAGCAAGCTTATCAATGGGTGCACTTTTAACCTGAATGCATTATTCAGTGGCATGGCAAACCAACAGCATAATACTATACACTTTTCTGAAAGCAAACTAAATAAGATGCTTGATTAAGTAGAACAAAAAGACAAATTATTTACATTATTTTCCAAAGCACGAGAAGAAAGTGGAGGATGTATCACAAACTATCAGTGCTTGCAATTCAACTAATAGATCAGGCATAAATTGTATTTGGCAGGAACATGAATGCCGTCTTCACTCTCTTCATTCTCACATTCTTCATCAGGAAGATTTAAGCCAGCACCAACTGCAATGTTTGTTATGCTGGTGAAAACCTAAATCCCCCTGATGTGTGTGTGTGTGTGTATATGTGTGTGTGTGTATATATATATATATATATATATATATATATATATATATATATATATATATATATATATATTCCCATCTTGGTTAGGTTTCCTCTGGTTTCCTCCCACAGTCCAAAAAAACATGGATCAAGTCAATTGAGTTCTCCAAATTGCCCCATATAGAGTGTGTTTGTGTGAGTGTGTGCCCAACGATGGATTGGTGGCCTGTCCTGGGTGTACCAGCGGCCGATTTCTCCCCTGGATGGGCATGTATAGTGGATAAATAGTGGATAAAGTGGAAGATGTGTGTGTATATACTGTATATATGCGCGATTTAAATCTGGAAACTAAAGATATCTATAAAATAATGATAATGTATAAAATAATACGTGACTTAATTACCGAATTCCAGGTGATAATATTAGTGCTTATTTTATTTCTGTGCGATTTAAACAACCAGTGCGTCTGAGTTTTTGTTTGCTGACAGTTATGAACCTCTTAGTGAGTTACGAGTGGGTCTGGGTCTGAGCGATTTTAAGAACGACTTAAGTTACGCATGCATTCGGGAAAGGTACGAAGTACTTAGCGCTACGACACTTTTGGGAAATCCAGCCCTGATCCATTGCAGATTACGTGCTGGAGTTCCAGACGCTTGCGGCTCATAGAGGCTGGAATGAGCCGGCCCTCCTGGTAGCTTACTGCTCTGGATTAAGGAAGGAGCTTGCGGCGGAGCTACTTTTTAAGGACGAGGGCATGTCCCTCTCCGAACTCATCACCACCACTATTCATTTGGACAGCTCTGGCATGCTAAAAAGAGGTTGACCTCGCTTACGCGCACCATGGCCACACCTTTCGCTTCCACATTGCATCTGGAGACCCCTATGCAGGTGGAATCTATTCGGCTGTCTGCCAGAGAGAGGAGTCGTCGCATCCGAGGGCGTTTATTTTGTGGTGGAAATGATCATTTGTTGGACCAATGTCCCACGTGTCCCTCCTCTTTTACCATTAATGTTACCATTGCAACCTGTTACCATTTTACTTTCTACGTTGTATTGTCATTTTTCTGTGAGTACTGTTCACACTGATCTGACATTTCTCCTTGTTTTATCTCCTTCTTTTCCTCTCATTTTCGGGTTGCCCTAGCTTTAGCAACACGACTCGGCCATCTCTTGGGCTTTTCGGGATATCACCAATTGGGTATCATATTGTTTTACTGTTCACTGCCTTCAACCCCCGCTGCCCAGGCTGCGCCCTGGGGACTGTACCCTGCCGGAACTTCCCAGTGGAGTTCCATCTGACTACTTGGAAGTTGCACAGATATTGGGTTCCTCCACATTTTCCACGCATCCTCCTCACGATGTTTCCGATTGTGCCATTGGTCTTATTAAGGGGGTGGTGTAATTACCTTGTGTAAGTCCCTACCCCTTAACTCAAGCAGAGAGCAGGGCCATGCGTGAGTATATCAAGGAATCTCTTCAAGGTGGCATTATTCGGCCCTGTATCGATCAGACACTTAACCAGGCTACGTGCAGGTTTGCTTACCCCCTGCCCTTAGTTCCCTCAGCATTAGAATGGTTAAAAGGAGCGACTATTTTCTCTAAATTAGACATTCCTAATGCTTATAACTTGGTACATATTTGAGAAGGTGATGAGTGGAAGACTACTTTTATTACCTCTTCGGGGCAGTATGAATACCTGGTTATGCCTTTTGGTCTTACCAAATCACTTGGTATTTTCCAGGCATTTATCAATGGGGTCTTACGGGATTTTTTCATAGGAGTTTGTCCTGGTCTACCTCGACATACTTATCTTCTCGTCTGATCTTACCACGCATCGTCATCACATTACTACCGTCCTTCGGCGTCTGCTACAAAATCAGCTTAAGGTACGTGCCGATAAAAGGTGAGTTCCACCAAGAACCAATCTCATTTTTGGATTAAATTGTTTCTGCCAAGAGATTACAGATGGACCCGAGTAAGTTCCAGGCCGTGGTGGACTGGCCAGTACCAACTACAGTCAGAGCATTACAATGCTCTTGACTTCATTCTTCATTCTTTTTCAACAATTTTCATTTCACCATCTCCTATCAGCCAGGTCATCATAAGCTTCAAGCAGATGCTCTTTTACGCCTGCATCTGGGGGGTGGTAGTGGGTGCATCTATTCTTACTGCGAGAACTTTCCTGAATACTATACATTGCAAGTTTGACCATAAGCTCAAGAGGTTACATAGTTGTTCAGCTCCTCCCCACTGCCCATCTGGATTATTGTTTGTACCCTTACTGTTCTGTACTATTTGATTACCTGAGCTCATTCTCTGTTGTGTGCAGGACATCCTGGTGTAGACCGGACTATTCAGCTACTTCGACGTAAATACTGGTGGGAATCTTTAAACTCTGACTTTCAGCAGGTTGTTGCTCCTGTTCCATTTGTGCAGCTTGTAAGAATCCTAAAGGGTTACCTGTCGGGAAGCTCAATCCCTTGCCAGTTCCTTCTCGTATTTGGTCCCACGTGGCTATTGATTTTGTTACTGATTTACCTTTTTTCACCACTGTGGTTACCCTCATTGATCGATTTTCTTGCGCTGTACAGTTTATCCCGTTGGCGGCACTTCCTCCGGCTTTTCAGACGGAGCTTCCGTTTTCCCATCTTTTCCCTATTTTCGGCAAACTGAATGAAAATTCTTTCTAACCGAGATCCTCAGTTTACTTCTGCAGTATGGAGGGCTTTCTTTGAGAAATTGGGTACCCCTGTCAGTTTAACCTCTAGATACCACCCGGAGAGTAATAGGTTATGCATATCCCTTGGGCTGAGATCGCACAGAATTCCCCCCGTCATTCCGCCACCAGGCTGACCTCATTTCAGTGCATGTTGGGTTTTCAACCACCATTTGCGTTGTGGGATCCAGAACCCTTAATCCATAAATCCCAAATCACCAGTCATTGATGCATGGTTTAAGCGGAATGAGAGGATATGGACGCAGGTTCATCAACGCATTTACCACATCTTGCGGTGCAATAAGGGGACTTAGTATGGCTCAATTCCCGTGAGTTTTGTTGCTGTACGTGTTCTCGCAAGCTTTTGCCCAGATTTCTAGGCCCCTTTTAAGGTTATAATAATAATAATAATACATTTATTTTATAGGCGCCTTTCTGTCACTCAAGGACACCGTACAAAAGTGCAAATAAGCATAGAATAAAAACAAGACACAGAACACACAACATATTAAAAGTATGTTAAAATAAAAACAATGATCAGATGGAGAGTGCCAGTTTAAACAGGTGAGTTTTAAGTGCGGATTTGAATTGTGAAAGTGAGGTGATGTGTCTTATGTCCGGTGGAGGTTCTGTGTCAGATTAACCCAGTATCTTATTGGTTAGAACTACCTCCTCAGTATCAGGTTCATCTGGTCTTCCACACATCCCTCCTGAAACCTTTTGTTGCTGGCCCCCTTGATTCTGCTCTGCAAGAGGGTACAGTTACGCATACTGTGCCATTTCCGGATGTGTTCACGGTGTCCACTCTGTTGGATTCACGTCGACGCAGTTCCAGCATTCAGTAGTTGGTCGATTGGGAGGCGTTTGGTCCTGAGGAACGTAGTTGGGTAGCTAGTTCGGATATACTGGATCCCAAACTCATTGCAGATTTTCACGCCAGTCATCCTGAGAAGCCTGCCCCTGTGGTCGTGGCCGTGAGGTAAGGCTAGTTCCTCTACTACTCTGTCTCCCCTCCCTGAGAGGGGGGTACTGTCACAACTGCTCCCTCCAGCGTCACTTCCGCAACACCTGGTGGTGATTCTGTGGGCGGTCTTGCACAGACTCAGTCTCGCTTCAGGTCACCAGAATTGTTATTCCGGTTTCCTGTTTTTGTTCACCTCCCACTTCCTTCCCTTCTATGTCAGTCTTTCCTTCGTTCGTGTTCATCATGTTGGTTCTCGTTACCTGACTCTCATATGTGTGATTCCCGTTACAGGACTAAGCACTCTGCTGCCTCGTTTATTTTCCGACTTGACTGTGTTGGTGATGGTCTTCATCGTGGGTTACGCTGTCAGTCTACTGGCATCTGGCCAGCCTGCCTCCTTTTTGTGTTTCTGTTTTGTTTTACATTTTGCGATCTTTATTTTGGAGGTTTACTTTTGTTGATTAAATACCTTTTTTTTTTGCATTGACCTGTGAGTTCTTCCGTTTATTGCTACGTGCATGTAACACAATGTACCGAACACATTACGGGTGGGAAAAAAATAATTTATATCAAACTAACAGACAAAAACCCAGTTTTGGGCTTGTTGGTTTTATTTTACATGTCATTAAAAGTAATTTGATTCAGTGAGTTAAAAACTCGCTGCCACCAGATTTTTCACTGCCTCACCCATAACGTACATCCAGTATTTACGGGGCAAAGAAAATGTCAACGATGTCAGACTTCATTCCATATATTCAGACTTTCATTCCATATATTATATATATTATAATTTCCTGAACGGCTTGCCATATAAAAATATTATTAGTACTAGTGTATATAGTATTATTAGGGTGGTGGATGATGGTGTGAGTAGAACAGTCACATCTATGTTCTGATTGGTATATTGTTCTCGGTCTATCCCACTGCTGTGTCTGATCCAATCATACCATCATCCACCACCCTAATAATAATACCTGCTCTTCTTGTCATCAAAATATGTAGAAAAACAGAAGGACTACAGAAAGTAATTGTAGAAGTACAATATTCATCTATATGGTAAGTGGAGAAACAGTGATCTGTACATGATAAAATGGCACATTTTGTTACAATATGTTAAATTCAAGACCAAGTAAGGAACTAATTCGTGTCAGTGCTAATGCTTTCAATAATCAGGCAGTAGCAGTGCTAATGCTTTCAATAATGTTGCAGTAGCAGTCATTGTCACTCCTGCCTGCATGAGTCATTGTCTCCATCACAGATAATAGTACATGCATTTATCCTGCTGCATCATTAGGTGCAAGGGCGAGAACATTGCTATGTTTACTTAATTTTGATACAGTACTGTTTAATTTAAAGGTAAAACATGAAGCTGCTTTAGTTTAATATATTTCATTTTACAAAATCCTATCCAGACCCATGTGAATATCAGACATATATATATATATATATATATATATATATATATATATATATATATATATATATTGAAAGGCCCTGACATTTTAATTTGAATGTTCTGATGTGCAAAATAATTAACCAAAGTAATTGAATAATAAAATTGTTCATGTATTGATTCTGAATTTTAAACAATATAACACTGTGCAGGTGGCACGGTGGCTTAGTGGTTAGCACGTTTGCCTCTCAGCACTAGGGATTCCCGTTTCGATTCCCCATCTGGGTGGAGTTTCCATGTTCTCCCTGTGTCCGTGGGGATTTCCTCCGGGTTCTCCGGTTTCCTCCCACAGTCCAAAAAGAAGTCAATTTAGTTCTCCAAATTGCCCCATGTAGAGATTTAAACTTCATTAGCTGCATTAAGGGAATAAAGCAAAATAATCGATCTATTAATAAATGTAGTGAAAAAAGAGTAATAAAACTGTTTTGGAAATGTTGTGAGTAAAACATACAGGTATTTCTTTTGAGATGTAGTGAGTAGAAAGATCAGCAAGCATACAACCTAAATAACCTGAAGACAGCTTTTATTTTCATCAGGACCCATCAAACCCACATTTCTCATGTACATGAACTTCTCCATTTTCAGTGTAGTTTGTGCATCTGTGTAAGCTTTATGTTTTTAGATCCCACCTCTCCATCTCTGATACTAAACTTTATAAAATATCTATTTTTACATTTGAATGTGCATGAATTGTGCATGAGATCTAAGCTGAAGTTGGCAGAGTTAAACATATGACATGTTTCCATAGTGTTTTTATTACATCAATCACTTTTTGCTCAGAATGAGCGAACTGCACCGGTCTGTAATCCTCTGTCTCTGAGGTGAATAGTTTCAGAGGTCAACTAGAACGCTGTGATAAGACAAGGATCCAGTGTGACCACCTGGGAGGAGTGAGAGAAAGATAGGGCGTAAGAGGGAGAGAGGAAAAGAGAGTGATAAGAAGAAAAAGTGAGATAAAGAGTGCATTTCAGGGGTGGGGGGTATTGGTCTGCAATCAATCAATTTATCAAATTTTATAAATAATTTTTTAATCAATTTAGAAGCTTTCACCGTGTGTATCAGCACGGTGCAGGAGGCTCGCTGCTTCAGTGCAGCCTGCCGTACAGACGCTTGTGAAGAACAGATAAGAGCCAGCTTTTCTTCACCCATTACATTGACTTATTCCACCTTCAGACCAACACTGGAGTTCTGATGCTTCTGTTCTTCCATCAGTGAAGATTCGGATCATATTCTGTTAAATCACTTTTACTCGATAATTTAGTTTGTCTTCTTTCAAATAAGAAACACAACTTTTTTAAATATTAGCAAAAATTACGTTCAAGTTCTAGAAATGTATTTATATTCATTTACATACATTTTCATTTAGTCATTTAGCAGATGCTTTTATCCGAAGCGACTAACAAATGAAAACATTACAAGTCAGAAGTTATGAAGAAAACCAACTATACTGTAAAATCATCAAACCTTATTGTTTTTTGATGTTACGCCCTCCCCCCTTTATTTATTTCCAAATGGTGATTTCCAAATGGTTATTTTAGGTTTTTCGCAGCACATGTGCGTCCCAGACACACCCATTCTACTGCATCACTATTGGTAGTGAGTTACTATTGGTTAATTTTATTTAGTCATTGTGTGATTGGACAATTCCCGAATCGACTCATTAACTCAGGTGCGGTTCATTAGTTAGACTCACCCTTAACGTTTGCAGACTGGAGTAGCATCAAAATGAAAGAAGATTCAGTTTTATCTTTACAAAAAATGCTTTTACAAGGCGTTCACTGGAAGAAAAATGGAGGAAAATGGAGCTTGGACCGGATCATCCCAATTTACAAATACAGCAGCAGGCAAGTGATCAAGGATGGTTAGTGATCAGGACATGTTGAATGCATTGGCCATATTGTCATTAGAGAAAACACTAGTCACTGAGATGACTGACTTTAACAGGAATGTGATTAAGAAATTTGCAGTCCAGAAGGAAAAAGGGCAAAATTCAGGTTAAAATAAAGTTATTTTTGAAGATTTGTTTTTTGTTTGTTTTAAATTTTTTTTAAACAACTTTTGTTGCGCCCCCCTCAATTATTTTAGCACCAGCCACCACTGGCAGCCAGGCAGCATTAAGAGTGTGTACAGCCATGTACATATTGTGTAGTGATCAGGCGTCCGTATTCAATAATTGGAAAAACTATAACAGTAAGTCCAGTGAGACTAGCCTGCAAGACATCCAGTAATCCCCAGATCTGCAGTTCTCCGTCAGTGGCATGGACGAAAAACTGACGACACGTTGAAAAAATGCCGGGTCGCATGCCGGGACACAAGAAGCAATGGAGAAACCAAAAAATTGGAATTGGCAAATCAGAGTGCATGCTGATTGGTTTATTGCAGATGAATTTCAAGTCAACACACCCACATATCACGTCATCATGATAACAAAGACACTGGCATGCCCTAAATCAAGATGAGGAGTGAATATGAAAGAAAATATGAACCTCCACAGGGTCCTAAGGAGTATGTCAAATGTCGTGGTAATTGAAACAACGGTGTTGAGATATATACAGTATATATATATATATATATATATATATATATATATATATATATATATATATATATATAGTCAAAAGCTTGTGTCTGTGTGTGGGTGTGTCTCTTATTCATGAATGAGCGATTGAGCACAGCTTCACAGCTCAAACAGCACTTTCTACAGGCACACTCCAAAATTTTGTAGAATGCCCATTTCAGAAGAGTGATAGCACTGCAACGAGCTCAGAATGGGGTGTCGGAAAAGCTTAATACAGTATGAACAGAGTAAGATAGGAGCACACATAGTGATAGACAATCAGATAAGACACAGGGAAGCAGACATGTTAGAATGGTGAGGAACTGAAGGACAGGTAGAAGGTGAGAGCAGGTGTTCTGTTGCTCAAATCTCCAGGTGACTTTGTATCTCTGCTTTTATTTCTCCTCTGTGCTGGCAAGCCTCAACAGCAGACTCCCCATGCAGCTCAGCATCCATTTAACCACTGCGTTTTCACCACCATACGGTGGGCAATGTGGCAGCACCACACCTGAACACTGGGTGTCAGTGATTAGCAGATTGGGCGGAGGATGGCCGGGGTGCGTGCGGCCAGCATGTGTTAGCAGGGCAGGATTAATTATCGGCGTGCATCTGCGCTAGCAGCATTAGCATGGCATGATGCCTAACCACTGCCCTCGTTTTCCGCTCGGGCAGCCACATAATGACATGCCCTTTCACTTCACATCCTGCACCACGATCACACTTAATCGCAGCCCAAATCCTCCGTCGTGACAAACGGGGCCAAAGAGATGCAATTAAAAACTGAAACAAGGACAGAAACGCATACAGTAGAAAGTAAAGGTCAGAATTTCAAATTAATATGGAAATATAAACACACAGCAGCTGCAGAGCTGTCAGGAAGTCAAGCAGAGACATAATAATGAGACTACAGTAGAGCTCAGAAAAGTTTTTACACATTTACAAACTTATTAACCCTCTGAATTGACTTAAGCTATACTTCAGATACAGCTAAAATTATGTAAAAAAAAAAAAAAAAGCTTTAAGTAGTTTTCTGGGATTATTGAGGTGTCATATGTGGATTTTAGCACAACAATGGAAGTGGCACACGGCAGGGGAACAGGAAAACTGTGCGCACAGGTAAATGCTGAATCTTTAGTCAAATTTTAAATCAGTGTGGCATGAGAGGATGTGCATTATTGTGAAAAAATTCTGGGAATAAATCATGTCACTGAGGCTTGCAGGTGTCTCTGTCACTACATGATCCTCACTATTTCTGGGTTTTAGCACCAGAATATCTAGTTGCATGCCACACAAAAATGATCGGAAATAGAATTTATTAGACACAGTAACAGGCTTTATAAGATTTAACTACATACTATATGCTACATGCTGGTTGGTATATCTGTTGCTAAACTCACATTCCTGTCACTAATAATGCTCACTCTAATGCTCACACAATGTGTTTAAAGCTTTCTCATTATGCTACCCAGCAGCACTTGTAGTGCTCTTGCAGTTCCCTTTAAGAGCCAGGTGCGCACTGACTTTGGCAGATTGCTATTTCTGCAATGCAGCTACTTTGAGTCAATGCGCTGGTCCGTGAGGTTCTTCATTTTACCGTGAATGGAGAACATACATTATAGCGTAGACTTTGTATATGTGTTTACAAATGCAGTAGTATTTAACCATGTTCAGCTCTATTCAGCGTTCACTGGTGCCGGACACGTGTTGATTTACCAACAATATAGCAAAGAATTTTTGTTGACTGTTGATGTCTGTCTAGGTTTTCAGGCAGTGGGGCACCTGTGTTTTTTGTCACCAAGATAGATGGAAGGCTTGAAAATGGGCTGTTGGCAGGGTGTAAGATAGCAATGAGCATTGTGACACATCTTTTTCTCATCATTTCACAGTGTGAAATAAAGCCCAATATTTTGAAAAGCACATGCCACTACAAAACCAAAAACACTATGATTTTTGACATTTGTCTCAGACCAGTAAATAATCTGCAATGGTCCAATCAACAAAGTTCTAATGCAATTGTAAATCAAAAATCGAAATATTTGCTGTATCATGCAGAATTTTTAAGTAAGTAAGATGATTACTCAGTGTGTAACACTAGTGTTTATAAAGTCCTGTGAGCGAGAACTCCTGCCTCTAATCCCACCTCTTTACATTTGGTACCAAAACGAAAAGGAGGATGCACACGGCCAATGAAGACACCTGTGGGCTTTTGCGTGGATGCATGACCCTGGTCCATCTTTTATGACTTTTCCAGAAAGCGAAATAGAGTGGACAGGTAAAGTGACCAGATGTCCCGCTTTGTGACGCACAATTTCGTTTCTTTTCAGGTGTTTGAAATGAGTGTTTTATAATCTGCCATTAGATGGCTTTGCTGTCTGTTATTGGGGCAGAGGCGGGCTGTTTTAATGTCAACCAATCGGGAACACGGAAGGAAATGTTAAGTGCGCGCCCACCAACACAAACAATGCAAATCAGGTCAGAACAGCACCGGCACGCAGCACGAGATCTGGAAGAATATATGATATGTTGCTCAAAAGGAGGTTTCCCAGTCTATGCATGCGTTCCTGCTAAAACCCAAACAAGATTCAAACGTGTTTTAATTTGAGAAACATTGTGAAATAGTATGAAAGTTCCATGCTTACTATGTTTTCTCACATTAGAGAAAGGTACATTTAAATAAGATATTCAAGTTTATATATACACATATACTATTTGGAGAGATACAGGAAAGTCATACCCTTTTTTAAAGCACATTAAAGTTTAATTATTCTGTTTAATTGTACACGTATATATTGTACGTTTTTATTTGCAGTCTGCTATGTGCTAAAGGGGCAGAATAGAGATTTTTAAAAAAAAGTTATTTTAGACTATGCTTTGTTGTCACACATTGTCCCGCACAAACATGGTGAATTGGAATCTGGTCAACCTATGGACAGGGCAAGCAGACAAAAAAACTGTATTCATGGTAAATTGGCTGCTCTAAATTGCTCCTATACAGTCTGTGTAAGTGAGGACCCAGCGATGGATTGGCATTCACCCCTAGATGGGCATGGAGAACTCCCCGTGACCATAGTAGAGGATTAAGCAGATATCAAACAAAAAAAGGCTGTTAGTATACAACATCCTCCCCACATTTCAGATTCATGAATCCAAGTGAGTTTAGTTTCAGTGAAAATATGCCAAACCCTCTAGGTGGAGCTAATGATCAGCAGATTTAGATACAACTGCTGTTTCCCTATCGGCTGCTTTTCTGGATGCAACGAATGAAGGAAGTAATGAAAATGTGTAATTACACCGAGGTGAAACCTTCCACACACCACCCTCCTTTTCCCCTCTTCTTCTGACAAAATCAGTATTCAATTTTATTCACAGCTTGAATTTTTATACTACCGGTATTTTAAAGTTAAACCTGTCCCCTAATTCTGCAAATTTGTGGCATTAATGCAACTGACCAGATACTCATATTAATATCCCTATCTCTCTATTCCTATACGCATCTCATTATCTTCAACTTAATCCTATACTGGGTTCCCCATGCCCATTCAGACACACACACATACACTATAATAGGGGTAATCCCACTATATAGGAACCCCACACGAACACGAGAAGAACATGAAAATTCCACCCAGATCAGGATTCGATCATGGATATCCAGCGTTGCGAGACAGACGTGTTAACCACTACACCACCTCCTCTCTTATATTCTATAGTATAAAGACAAAAGTAAATTTACACATCACAACTACAAGATCTTTTAACATTCAATCAAGATATAAGACAAGGGCAGCACTGTGGTGTGGTGGTTAAAATGTCTGCCTCACAGTGGGAATCCAGGTTGGAATCCCAATCTGAATAGAGCTTCCATGTTCTCTCCGTGTCCATTTTCTTAGTTTTCTCTAGTTTTCTCCCACAGTGCGAAAACACAGTGTTTATGCCCAGTGCCTGAAACATTCTCCCCTGGATAGGCATGGAAACCCCCACACGACACTAGTAGAGGATTAAGCGGAAGACAATGTATGAATTAATGTTTTTATTCTTCAAAAGCCCCGCATTATGAGAAAGTTCATTATTGCATGAAAATTGTAATGTTTTTTTATTCATTCATTCATTATCTCCCACTTTATCCTCTATTAGGGTCGCAGTGGGGTTCCCCATGCCCATCCAGGGGAGAACATTTCAGGCGCTGGGCAGATAGACCCAGGACAGGGCGCCAATCCATCGCTGGGCACACACTCACACACACAGACACACTCTATATGGGGCAATTTTGAGAATTCAATTGACTTGATCCATGTTTTTGGACTGTGGGAGGAAACCGGAGAACCCAGAGGAAACCCACGCAGACACGGGGAGAACATGGAAACTCCACCCAGATGGGGATTCGAACCGGGAATCCCTAGCTCTGAGAGGTGAACGTGCTAACCACTAAGCCACTGTGTGGTAATGTTTTTTAATTCTAACTAAATAAGTCAAAGATTCAAAGTCACAAATTGTAACAAGAGGACCATTTCAAAACTTAAGAGCCATGTAGGAAATTGCACTCTCATATTGTCCGCCTCTATAACGTGATAACTTGATGTTCGTCATTCTCATTACTTTAATTCAGGTGTAGAGCTTAAGGATTCTACTGTGATTAGCTCCTGACTGGTTTCACTACACTGTCATTACCTTTTCAGCCAAATCCTTAAATCTCTCCCCTCCATTTTCAGCTTCTATATTCTAGAGTGCATGTAGCTATCCACATTAAAGTCAGAATCCAGAATTTTAGACTGCTAAGAATGATTTGGACCAGCCTGTATCCAGTCAAAGCCGGCACCGGTCTTTTGTGCCGTTGGTACATGAGTAATGGCTTCATTCTAGCTGCCAAATGCTCAGCAAACTTCGAAGTACACACATTTATTCATGCAATTAATCAGCAAATCACATGGTAGCAGTGAAATGAATAAAATCAACATGAGGAAACTGCAAGTGATTTTAACTAGTCCATGAACTTTAACTGTCTCTGGAACTGCTGATCTTTTAAGTTTTTCCTTAAAATAGTTTTTATAGTTTATTTAGAATGAATATAAATGCTGCACACCGATCATTACCATCAGCTACGCCTTCACTCTACAAGAGTCATTCCGGTCTTGCAACTTTAATGTTACTGCGCTAGGCACATAAATAAACATGAAACAAAAAGCAAAAGGGGTGTGACGATAGTGTGATGACATGACGATGGCAGTGATGATCGCAGTGACGTTGGCACTGGAGGAAGGAGAGGTGGAGCCGACAGCGTTCATCGTTGACTGTAATTAACGCACCTGATGCAGTTTTATCTGATGACGTGTGCAGCCTTTATAAGCTGTTGCATCGGATGCCGCGGAGAGAGAGAAATCCATGGAGGAGAGGAGCAGGATGTACCGAGTTACAGCAGTCAACAGCTGTATGTTTGATGTAAAGTGTATCTCTCATCAAGGCAAAAAATAGGGCGTGCTGGAGACCAGCTGCTAGCGTCTATGCTGCTGTGAGGCAGTGTGGAAGGAGCACTATGGCGCTGAGGGTAAAAAGGAGGAGCCATCGGTAATGGACATTTAAAATGGCTAATAAATGCACATGATGCACCTGCAACTACAAATGTGTGAGCCATTTAAACCCAGGAACAGAGCATGCTGTGGAGAAAATCTATGACCCAACAGGACTGGAGTGATGGTGGACACAGTACATTTATGTGGACAGCATTACTGTAAAGACCAGTGTGAACATGGTGTTGGCAATAAACCTGTTCTGTTGGTGTTAGTAATAAAGGCCGTTTTGTTGGTGTGACCTGTTTCTGGTCCTTATTTATTGCCCCCGTTACAATGGGATATTTACCAATCAAGTTCTCAAACAGCTGTATCAAACATGCTGAGATGCTGAAAGACCATGTTCAACAGATAAACATTGTTTAGATAGCAGAGCAATTAGCACCAGTGACGGTCCTTGATTTTCACCGATGGGCAGCAGGCTTGGGCATATTACTGCCCACTAAATGTTCAGCCAACGGCTAGGCGGAATGTCACCTCTAAAGGTGGTCTCCTCTTCACGGTTAGGCAATAAACTTCAACGATGCAGAGCATCTAAAAAAACCACAAGTACAGAACATTACGAATATACAGTCTTTATATGGGAGAATGATGACTAACAGGTTTATAATAATCTAAGTATCATAGTGAAAATGGTGGAAGACAAGAAAGAAAATAATTTACAGGAAGCAAAGGGGAGGTAAAAAGGACAGTCATGACTTAGAGGTTGTATTAAAGGCTTGGAAAAGAGGCAGATTTTGATCATGGATTTAAACATGGAACCAGACTTATAAAAGCCTAAAAAATGGGTGTATTTTGGTGCGGATGTTAAAGTGTTAGTTAAAAGCAATGCAGCTTTTGGATCTGACATTTTTAAAGAGAGAAGGAACACTAACGGCAAAGAGAATAAAGCCTTCGAACTTAGTGTGGTTGGTGATGAAAGAATATAAGAGAGTCAGCAGCCTAGCGAGAGGGAAAAGCCCTAATGTTTCACAATGTTTCAGAGATGTAAAAGGTGCTTTGCCATTACTGTAAATAATTCCATGCTGAGGTCAAGTATGACATGGAGATTATGTGCAGCACGGTGTAGTGGTTAGCCTCTCTGCACTTGGAATCCAAATTGGAATCCCAATCTGGGTGGAATTTTTATGTTTCCCATGTTCATGTGGGGTTCCCTTGGGTTTTTCAGTTCCCTCCCATAATCCAAAAACATGGATTCAAGGTAAATTGACTGCTCTAAATTGCTCCTATCTAAATTGCCCCTATATAGTGTGTTTGTGTCTGTGTGTGCTCAGTGATGGACTGGATGCATCTGCCAGTGCCTGAAACGTTCCCCCCTGGAAAGGCATAGAGACCCCCCAAGAACCTACTACAAGTAAAGATTAAGTAAAAGATAATATAAATTTAATATAAAGCCAGTTATCATAGTGTAGTTTAAGAAAACTTTGAGGCACTCAATTGTAGCAGTTTTTTCTTTCCAATGCCTCTTGGGTTTAAGTGTGGAAGTTGAGGTTGAAATGGGTAATCCCGAAGGGAACAATAATGCTGGTTTGAAGTAGATAGTCACAGTAAAATGGTTTCCTTGTTGCCTTAAGAAAAGGGCACATTTATCTGAATTTGAATTTTTTCATTTTATAAACATGATTAGCAATCAATTCTCTTGTTTTTCATGCAATGTAAGTTTTCTTTTATTTTTCTATGGAATCTTTACCCAGATTGGGATTCGAACATAGATCCCATATTTATATGGTTTTTTTAGGTTCATTTATTATTTTATCCTGAATTAAGCACACTGAACCTTAGCAGCTACTTTACTTAACTATAAGCAGAGCATTTTCAGTATGTGATAACTAATCACACACTCACAATAACTAAATATAAGTAAATTAATAAGAAGTAAATAAAGGCGGCATGGTGGCTTAATGGTTAGCACGTTTGCCTCTCAGCGCTAGGGATTCCCAGTTTGAATCCCCATCTGGGTGGAGTTTCCATGTTCTCCCCGTGTCTGCGTGGGTTTCCTCCGGGTTCTCCGGTTTCCTCCCACAGTCCAAAAACATGGATCAAGTCAATTGAATTCTCAAAATTGCCCCATATAATGTGTGTTTGTGTGAGGGAACCCCACCGCGACCCTAATAGAGGATAAAGCGTGAGATAATGAATGAATGAATAAGAAGTAAATAATAATAATTATAATAATTATAATAATAAGGGTGTGTGTAATTATACAACTTCTCTGGGAGCAACTGTGCTTGTGTGAACAGTTTAAAGAAAAGGCAAAATTAAAGGCTGCTGACCTGCCTTTCAGCTCTTTACAACAAAAGCAAGCTTGAGAGTGCAACAAATAAGAATGAATAAAAACCAATACAAATGCATCCAAGGACCTGAATGTGTTATGTCATTCCAGCAATAATGACAGAAACAAGCAAAAGTAAAAGCAAAATAAGTCATTTATGCATGCAGACGATACAATCCAGAGTCCTTGCACAGTGACCTTCACAGAATAGATGTTTTCGCCAAACCAGGTTTTTTCTTCCCCCCTGAAATGCATCGTCTTGACTCGACGCTCACAAACTGAATAGTTTGAGAAGTATTACAAAGTCCTAGCATGAAGCCTGATCACGTGTCATGCTTCAATGTGGCCACATTAATTCAGAGTGTAGGACTTCTTTTTTCTGAACCTGTAATTCTCGGCATATTTGTCCTTGGGTGATTGCTGTAGTAAATCACACACTGGGGGAAATGGACTAAAGATGAATGGAATGGCGAAGGTCATTGAAGCTGTGATAGCTGCAGCTTTTGCTGAGACTCCTTGCTTCTCCACAGCCCAGAGAAGCTGGAGGTTTGATGAATTACTTATTAGTATTGACTATTAATTCTGGACGGGCACTGAAATTCCATATCAAGACGGAGAAAAGAGCCAAGAATGTCAATTGCCTCTGAATGGGTGGGTGTTATGGCTGCTCTGGTCGGACAACCTGTCAGATTGGAATTCTTCAAAAAAGTTTTTCAAAACGTTGACATTTCAAGTTCTGCGCGCGATCCTCCTTGCGTGCCACCACGGAGCACCCGCTCTGAGAGTTTTTTCTCGCCGTTAGGGATCCGCCGCGCGATCCTCTGTGTGAGCCTCCCTGCTCCACGGATCACCCGCTCCGCGAGTTCTTCCTCACGAATTTTAAATTTCTTATTATACATGAGAGTTCCAATATGGCCGAAAGACAAACAAAGGACCTTGGATTTCCCACCACTAGGAAAATACTGGGCTGGGATTGGCTGATTTAAAACCTAGGGCGGTAATTTGTGATTGGCTTAAAGCAGTTAAGGGGCGGGAACTAGACATAACGCATATACACTCAGGTAAACACAAGAGAGGGGCACTTTCACTCAGACCCGGAGGCAGACAGCATCGAAACGCTGAGGAGGGCAGACCGCTGGCCAGCGTGAGTTACTGGAGGTGTCCATGAAGTATTCTTTTGTCCTCAATAAATCAGTTGAGGCGACCATCTTTGCATAGGCTCGTTCTTTCTGCCTTTTTCAAAATCAAAAGATCCTAACACGCGCTCCGCGAGTACTTTCTCGCCACCAGGGATCTGCCGCGCGATCCTCCGTGCCTCCCGGCTCCATGGATGACCCACAAACTGAATAGTTCTTCCTCGCCTCTAGGGATCCGCCGCTCGAGCCTGTGCGCGATCCTCCGTGTGAGCCTACCGGCTCCATGGATGACCCGTTCCGCGAGTTCTTTCTCGCCACCAGGGATCCACCGTGCGAGCCTCCCGGCTCCATGGATGACCCGTTCCGCGAGTTCTTCCTCGCCTCTAGGGATCCGCCGCGCGAGCGATCCTCCGTGCGAGCCTCCCGGCTCCACAGATCACCCGTTCCGCGAGTTCTTCCTCGCTGCTCGGGATCCGGTGCGCGAGTCTGCGTGCGATCCTCGATGCGTGCCTCCCGGCTCCACGGATCACGAGCTATGCGAGTTCTTTCTCGCCGCAAAGTTCTTTCTGTCCTCCGATCCTCCGTCAAGTTCAGTGCAGTTCAGTGGTCCTCCGTGCGAGCCTCCACGCATCATGCGCTCCACGAGTTTGTTCTCAGCGCATGTCTCCTCGTGATGCTACTCACAGTGCTCCTCGCGTGTTCCCCCACTTGTTCCTCCGCGTTGTGCTCCGCGTGGTTCTCCGCGGGGTTCGCCGCGTGGTTCTCCGTGCGTTTCTCCTGGATCCACGGATTCACCACCCTGCGAGTTGCCCATTGCTGGCAGCGAGCCACGGCATGTCGTCGGGGAGCCGCGTTGCGCCGCTAGGGCGTCCCCGCGCACCGTCAGCGAGACCCTGCTCACCACGAGCGTTCCCTCGCTCGCTTTTGGTGAACCGACGCTCTTTGTAGGCGATCCGCCGCGCGCCGTGAGCAACCCGCGCCACGTGGTTAGCCTACCGCTCCACGCAAGGCGCTTATCACTCCGCTCAGCGCCACCGGCGGCCCGCCCCCTGATCCGTGTCGTGCCGCCAGCGACTCGCGCTGCGCCGCCTGCACGGTTTGCAGGGTTCGGGGTGTTGAGCCGGTCTACGGTTGCCGGTCTGCGTCGGTCGCGTCCGGCCCCGAGCCGTCCGGGTTACAATTCAGGTGCGTCCGGTGCTCGGTACCCGCCTCGGTAGACCAGGACTGTATGTTATGTGGTGTGGCCATGGTACTGGTTCTCTCCCTTTGTGTCCAGGTGGCGGAGAGGAGGGATACTGGGTGATCAGCGCATCCACTAGGCGTGTTTGTTTCTCGGGTCCCTGAGTCCGCGTTTGGCTCTTCTGCACCGGAGTCCGCGTGGTGGTTCTGTCGTCCTTGCGCTCACAAGGGGCCACAGCGCCGCTGCGCACACATAGGGTCAGGTCCTCCTCGGTATCTCAGGCTCTGCTCACGCGCTCAGGGGGTTACGGCATTTCTGTACCCTCACGCTCAGAAGGGGCCACGGCTCAGCTGTGCTCACCAAGGGACATGTCCTCCTCGGACTCACATAGGGTCACGCCCTCCTCGCGCTCGCAAAGGGTCATGGCGCCCCCGCATCCTTAAGGGGTCTCGTCGCACTCGCACCATCGGGGAGTTGCGGTGTTGCCGCCCTCACAAGGGGTCACATCGCCCCCGCATCTTCAAGGGGCCACATCCTTCTCATACTCACAAGGAGTCACGTCATCTCCGCTGCCTCAGGGGGTCACGTAGCCTTCGCGCCCTCATAGGGTCAGGACGCCCCCGCATCCTCAAGGGCCTCACGTGCCCCTTGAGTTCACAAGGGGTCACGACATCCGCACCCTCACACGGGGGCACGGCGCCGCCACACTCACGGTCACGTCGCCTCCGCACCCTCACGGTCACGTCGCCTCCGCACCCTCTAGGGGTCTCGTCACTGTCCTCGAGCCCACTTTTGTTGTTTTTTCTCGTCCCCCCGGGTGCCTTTGCCCCCCGTTTGTTTTGGGGGGCGATATGTCAGGTTGGGAGGGCTAGGCCACTCCCCCCTGTCTCCCGTATTTCGGGTTTGGTCGGTCGGGGCTCCCGTAGGTAGGGCCCATCCCCTTGAGCAGGGATTGGCTCCTACGGGATCACATGTGGCCCGTTTCTTAAGGACTTACTTGGCTCGCTTCTTCCACTTACTGTAAAGATAGACTTTGTAGTTCTACAATTCCAGACTGTAGTCCATCTGTTTGTGGACTACAGAACATACTGTGTTAGTCTCTGTACTCTGTTCTCTAATGATCAGGAGCCCAGTAGCACCACCCCAGAGCACAAATTGGTGCATTATTCTCATATCTCATGTCACTGAAGTGACAATAAATAATGCACTGCCCAAATTCTACCTGTTCGGTGATGATCCTGACCAATAGGGAACAGAGAACCAACAGGTTACAAGCAAAAACAAAAACAATGGAACAAGTGTGTCCAAACCTTTAACTTAAGATGTATGCAATTACAGTGTAAATCAGACTGGACATCATATATGTTCCCCAATCATCAATAACAGCTGCTAATAATAATAATTATGAAGCATACAACATTTTTTTTTAATAAACCTGTTTTGAGGAAAGTGACAGCTTGTCAGCTATAAAGATTCATCCATCAAAATGCTAGATTTATAGAAAGTAATGAATGGTGCGTCCTTTAACTTTTGCAACACAAACAAACACTTTCTTTAAGTAGTTGTACACTGACACATGATTTTAATTGGATTCCAAGGAGAAACACTGCTCTTGTAGGTTTACACTCCATGAAGGAGAAAAAGTAAGTAAAATATAATGTACACATTCAGTGATGGCAAGAAAGGTGCTTTTGAGTGATGGCTGAATTGAATTAGCCCATGCTGACCTCATACTGAGAGGGGGAGGAGATGCGACTCAGGCATGAGGAGAGGGGAGAGCTCACAATGCTTCTCTCGCTTGCTATATAACTGGTTTATATAACCGCTGACATGTGGGTCAAATATGGGAAATACTAAAACGAATATGAACTATAATCCACAAAACTGCTTCTGCTGATATCCCACAAGAAACTCATTCATTTAACAGTGGGGCTGCGATCAAAATCTGATTTATGAATTAGAAGTGTAGCCAAAGAAACAGGTGAAATGATGGATTTAACAAGGTGCAAGCACATACACCTCTTAGCGCTGGGGATCCAGGTTCAACTCCTGATCTGGGTGGAGTTTCTATGTAATCCCTGTGTCAACGTGGGTTTTCGAAAGGTTTTTCGTCAGTTTCGTCGAACAGTTCAAAACATGGATTCAAGGTGAATTGGCTGCTCTAAATTCATCAAGGGGAGAATGTTTAGGGCACTGGGCAGATACCTCCAGGACAGGGGGCCAATATATTGCTGGGCACCGTCACTAACTTGGACTGGTGGAGCAAACTCGAGAACCCGGAGGAAACCCACATGGACACGGGGACAACTCGACCTAGATTGGGCTTTTCACTATGTACTAATCACTAAGGCACCATGCCACCCTGCATTACATTTGGTCATTTAGCAGACACTTTTATCCAAAACGACTTACAAGGTGAACACAGGGTTAATCACAATATCCCTGGAGCAATGAGGGTTAAGGACCTTGCTCAAGGATCCACACTGGTAACTTCAGTGGACCTGGGATTTGAACTGCCAACCTTCAGATTGATAGCTCAACACTGAGCTATCGCTCCCTCTCAGTAATGTATCACTGCAGCTTATAACGATTGCTGATGAAAACTGGACGCGATTCTGAATTTGACATGAGTAAAAAATATCCATGTTCTTATGCTTGACCACCAATCACACCAGTTGGTTTTCCAATAAAAAAAACACAAGCTTTAAAATGCGAGGTGAAGTGTTAGTCTGAAAGAGGTGCGGAAAGAAGTGTTACACAATAAATACTGTTAAATCTAAAGACAGACCTCTGATTTTAACGCTCTTCATCATTGATTTTCTGTTCTGCCACACAAAAAAGGACGTGCAGAACTTTCACAAGCATGAAGTCCATAAATCATTTAGGAATCTAATGACTACAAGATGGAAAGACGAACAGACATCTGATCCAACGGCCGACATTCAGCGTGAGTCTACGATTCACTCAGGACAAATCTAGCTCAAAACAGACACGATGATGTTTAACTTTAAACCAGGAGCATAAGAACCATAGAACATTAGCTGTAGGCTAGGCATCAGTGTCTTGATACAGTATCATCAGTATCTTGATCAGTATCAGTACCAGTCTTATGTTCTGCTATAGGAGCTTAAAAAAAGAGCCACATGTGGCTCTGTGTCATGCTGGTGAAGGATGGAGGCGAGACGGGTCGAGTTCGGAGTAAGCACCAGTTTATTATATGACGTAACAGCCACCTTTGCACCACAGGAGCTTAAAAAATACTCAGACGGAGAAATAATCTGATGATGCGGGATACGCGCTGCTGTCCCGAGTGGCGCGCAGCGCTCCCACCAGAACAAAAAGCGAGGCAGGTAGCAAACAAATGGACAGGGCGGAGTCCGCGAGTCCAGGAACTGTCAGCCCTGGTGCAGGTGCCCTGGTGCAACTTAAAATCCAAGCTCTGGAGAAGAGGGCCAGGTCACTGAGACGGAGAACACAGATAGTGTTAACAGGGGGGCAATTAGCTCTTACACAAACCGGTCTTACACCTAACCTGAGACGTTCCGACATGCGTGTCCCGCGATATCCCGAGTCTTAAATAATGCCCAAGGGAGGTGGACGGGACAATCAGCGTGCCCATTCAATAATCCGGTGGTGCCCCACGCACAGCGGCACCTGACCAGGGACGTCAGCGGTAGGGGTGTGACACTATATGAAAACATTTCTACTAATTTCTATTAATACAGTTAATATTAAAAAGAAATTCAATCTGTCCAAATTCAGTCCAAAAAAAAATTTCCATCCCGAGGTGAACGTGCTGGGCAAATTCAATTCATGCTGGCCAAACACTCACAGACATACGTATGGGGGTGTTTTAGATTAAAATTGAGAACAGCCAATTTACCTTGAATTCATATTTTTGTAGGACTGTAGTAGGGAAGCATAGGAAGCTACCAGGATCAGGATTCGAATCTCAGTTCCCTAACTGAGAAGTAGCCTGTGCCACCAAAAAAAATACATTTTGTCTACATGAGATGAGTGATGGAAGCATATTTTTTGATGTGTACATGTTTTCCGCATAAAGGGTGTTTTATTATTTTAAACACAAACAAAAGCATAATTAGTGTCTAGTCATAACAGCTTCAGTAATGGCCAGTAATCAATATTACAATATTGTTACCACACGCACATTTTAAGTGTTTGAACACCAATTCTTCCTCCTTACTATGCATTTTACTGTTTTATTATTCTTTGAATGGCTTATTAAGAGGTAAACAAGCCAAACACACACACACACACACACAAATACCAGTGCATGTTCAGTGAGTCTGACGAAAAATGAAATGACATGAAATATGACAATACTAAACTAATTGCACGTTCACACTGTTCACTAATTAGTGCTGATTGTCCTGATTGTGTAATTAAGAACACTGCAGGATACAAGCATTAAGGTTTGGCAACTCAGCCTTTTTTTCACTCATTCTCTGACTCACTCATCTGCCTGTCTCACTCTCTTTCTTTGTCCGACCCAGAGTGTTCAAGTACACTTCTATTTTTGGAAATGATTGCACCAAATGGGATTAAGATTGGAAAAGAAGATTGAAAAAGGAAATGCGACATTTTAATTTTTTCTCTCTCCTTCTTTGCTGAAGAAAATCTCCAGCAGGCTGCCTAAGCACTTTCTCAAATCTGCCAAAGAGGAGATTGCAACAACTCTACATGAATAAATTCTCAAATAAAGCTTTGTTTCTTTCTTTTTATTATTGTGGTTCAGGTGCAGAGTCACCAGAGTAAACCCACACCAGCAGTGGAACTGTTTGCAATGAAAAACTGTCCGCTATTGTAACATCCCAAGACTTGGTTCATCAAGTTGCTCCACCAGTGTAGCTGAATGTGCTGTTTCTGGATGTGGTCAAAAGTGTAATATGACTACACGGGTGAAGCTGCATTATAAATTGGGATTTAAGATGGAGAGTGACATGGAACTTATTCATCGCTTTGTACACACTCACTTACTTACTCCACACACACATACACACACACTATACAAGGGCAAATTAGAGCAACTAATTAACTTTGAATCCATGTTTTTGGACTGTGGGAGAAAAGGGGAGAACCTGGAGGAAACCATATGAGGAAACCATATGGGGAGAACATGAAATCTCCACCCCGATTAGGATTCAACCAAGGATCCAAGGAAGAGAGAGCATATAAATCAAGTAGTTTAAAGGGTGTGCAGGTGTTAATACTAAGGATATGGTGAACAGGAAATGGAACAAGTAAATGGGGGGGGGGGATCAATAATGAACAGATCAGAAAGGCTCAGTAATGCACAGATTTAAGCAATCTAATCAATTAAAAGGCTGCTTTGTTTCATCATCAGCTGTAACAGCGGGAACTAACCTTAGATCTCTACCCACCCGAAGCTAAGTTTATTTCTTCATTTATATATAAACTTTGCAATGGCACTTTCCCCTCTGGTTGCGTGCCCTCAGTGCAGTATGTATAGACAGTCTTCCTCCGTTATTACTGATAATTCAGCCTGTGAGAAGTGTAGCCTAGTCCTTAGTCTGACGGAGAAGATTTCAGTGCTAGAAGAGCGCATTCGGGTTTTAGAACAGGGTCATGTTAGTAAAGGTGTGTCAGGGACCAGTTTAGCCAGCCCGAATGCCACAGGATCAGGTCCTAAATCTCCGGCTTTAGAGCCCTTGCAGCAGGGCGAGTGGGTGACGACCAGGCGACGTACACGTAGAACTGAGCATCACTCTTCTAGGATCCACGTGTCCAATCGGTTTTCCCCACTCAGTGACTCACCCACTGAAAGACCGGTTGCTAAAAGTGCTCTGGTTATTGGCGACTCCCAGCTCAGACACGTGCGAATCGCCACCCCCTTAGAGACCCCAGCAACCATAGTCCGGTGCATCCTGGGGGCCAGGGCTCCAGACATCAGGGCGAACCTCAAAGCGCTGGATAATGCTAAACGCTCATTCTCTAGAATAGTTATCCACGTCAGCACTAACGACGTTCGTCTCAAGCAGTCAGAGATTACTAAGGCTAATGTTAAAGAGGTGTGTGGAACCGCTGCAATGATGTCTGATGAAGTAGTTGTCTCTGTTCCCCTACCAATTAGGCGTGGCGGCGAAACCTACAGCAGGTTATGGTAGCTGCATTGCTGGATGTCTAAGTGGTGCTCAGAAAACAACATTACCTTTATTGATTGGTCTACTTTTGAGGGAAGGCCTGGCCTTTTGAAATGGGACGGCATCCATCCTTCCCGGGAGGGTGCTGCGCTCATGTCACATAACATAGCCGATAGGGTTTTTTCTTCAGATAGGAATAAAAATTGACAATTCAGAGCCAAGGCCAGGCAGCAGACAGAATGGCCTAACAAACTGCCTGCGAACTGCCAGGAGTCGTCACCCACAATAACTAGGTTCCATACCATTAAGACAGTTATCAAGTATCTCAGTGAGCAAAGAAGAAAAAGAGTCCAAAAAGTGTGCCCAAAAAATCTCATTAATATCAATACAACCTCAAGTAATGTAAGAAACACTTTTAAGTTAAAATTTGGGTTATTAAACATTAGGTCACTGTCATCAAAATCAGCTCTAGTTCAAGAAATAATAACTGATAACTTCCTAAATGTCTTTTGTCTCACAGAGACCTGGATTAGGGCCAATGAATACCTAGCATTAAATGATACCTCTCCACCTGGTTATACTTATGCTCATAAACCACATCTTAGTGGACGAGGAGATGGAGTGGCTATGATATATAAAGAAAACATAAATGTAACACTTAATAATAAGTATGAGCCAAAATCCTTCGAAGCTCTTGTACTCAACATAAGCAGCTCATATGCATTGAAGAATAAATCCAATTCTTGAATGAATTTCTCTCTAGCATAGTAATCTCATCAGACAAAGCCTTAATAGTCGGTGACTTCAATGTTCACTTTGAAAACCCACTAGACTCATTTAAATTAGCCTTTGACTCCATCCTAGATTCCATGGGCATTACTCAAAGTGTAGTTGGTAAAACACATCGCTGTAAACATACATTAGACTTAGTTTTATCACATGGTATTAACATTCATAATTTAACTATTGTTCCACTATGTGAGGTCATCTCCGATCACTATTTGATAACCTACGATTTAGAAATTGATATTGATCCAGTCATTAAACCGCAATATGATATGAAGCGTACAATCATTCCCTCTACTGCTGTGTCATTCCTACAACATTTACCCGAATTAAACATTAAACCAGCATCAGGACCCGATGAACTTGAAAACACAGCGGAACACCTTAAACACGTGTTTTCTGCAACATTAGACAGTGTCCCTCCACTTAAATTAAAAAGGATTAAAGATTAAAGACTCGTTCCATGGTTTAATGATCAAACACGCGCCCTAAAACAAGCCACTAGAACCATGGAGCATAAATGGAGACAAACTAAAATAGAGGTTACGCTATTCTGAATTAATAGAGAACAACAAAAACAACCAAAGATTCCTCTTTAGTAGCATTGCCAAATTAATTTGAAGTGCTACTGAATCAGATTCACAGATTCACTCACAGTTCAGCAGCAATGATTTCATGAATTTCTTTAGTGATAAAATTGAAAACATAAGACTTAAATCATCTAATGCATCGTGTAGGGTAACCAATAATCAACCCTCAATGATTTCTGAAAAATCTAGTGGTAGAGAAAATAATATAGTACAAGAGTTAAATACCTTTAACCCCATATCTAAAAAAAAGCTTTTCTCATTAATTACACAATCAAAGACAACATCCTGTATGTTAGACCCAATACCTACAAACCTGCTTAAAGACCTCCTACCAAATATTACAGAGCCTTATATAAACATTATAAATTCATCACTTAAAATAGGCTATGTCCCCAAAAATCTGAAGTGTGCAGTCATTAAACCATTACTTAAAAAACCTAATTTAGATCCTCTAATACTGTCCAACTATAGACCAATATCAAACCTTCCTTTTGTCTCTAAAATCCTACAGAAAATTGTCTTCAACCAGCTGAATCGCTATCTTCGTTCATGAAGTTTTTCAGTCAGGTTTTAGGTCTAATCATAGCACTGAGACAGCCTTAATTAAAGTCTTCAATGACTTATTAATGTCCTCTGATAATAACCAAATCTCTTTTCTTGTATTATTAGATCTTAGTGCAGCCTTTGACACTATAGACCATACCATCTTAGTTGATAGATTAGAAAACACTGTGGGCATTACAGGATCTGCACTCCAGTGGTTTAAATCCTACCTGACAGATCGATATCAATTCACCTGTGTTAACAACCAATGTTCTGATCTTGCTAAAGTTAAATATGGTGTCCCACAAGGGTCAGTTCTGGGATCAATTATTCGTAAACATGGAATCAGTTTCCACTCATATGCAGATGTTTCAGCTAACCCTAATGATGGTCGTTCAGTCAGTAAGCTCGAGGACTGCATCCAAGATATTAAAACATGGATGTCAAAAAACTTCCTACTGCTAAATTCTGATAAAACAGAGTTTCTGATAGTTGGACCCAAGGACAAAATTAACAAAGCTTCTAACACTATGTTAAACCTTGATAACTCTTTAATAAGACCCAGTTCATCTGTAAATAATCTCGGTGTCATTATTGATTCAGATCTCTCCTTTACAGAGCACATTAGCAATATTACTAGAATTGCATTTTTTCACCTTCGTAACATTTCGAAGCTACGAAATATCCTCTCCCTCCAAGATGCAGAAAAACGTCTGCTTTTATTACCTCAAGTTTAGATTATTGTAATTCACTTCCGACAGGATGTTCTAATAAATCATTACATAAATTACAACTTGTGCAAAATGCTGCAGCTAGAGTTTTAACTAAAACCAGAAAGTTTGATCATATCAGGTCCTGTGTTATCAAACTTGCACTGGCTACCAGTTAAGTTTCGTATTGAGTACAAAATTTTATTGAAAACATATACAATTCTACATAATCAGGCTCCACAGTATCTTAGTGAGCTGATTCAATCGTACAAGCCAACACGTGAGCTCCAATCTCAAAGTGCTGGTCTACTCTTAGCTCCTAGAATAAATAAAATTACTGCTGGTGGAAGAGCGTTCTCCCACAAGGCTCCTCAACTTTGGAATAGCCTTCCAGTTACTGTTCGTGATTCTGAATCACTTTTAATCTTTAAAAATAAATTAAAAACACGTTTACTTAATCTTGTGTTTAATTAATCCCCTGTAGATAAAGATGTAGATCTCAGGCTTGGCTGTGTTGGGGGGGTAATCTGTGATCAGTGTATGCTGGCGTTTCACCTCTTCACCCACCTCATCATTAATGGGGGCGGTGTGGCGCCGAAATGATGCTGTTCCGGGGCGCCATCTCAACTATGTAGAGTCTGCAGTATCTGCCTCTTTTAGTTATGCTGCTCTAGTCAGTGATGCCGGAGTCACATGCTGCACTGTGTCAATAAATTACTTATTAATTTAATGCCGTGCTTTATTATTAGCTCTAACTGAAACTTGTCTGTTTCTTTTGAAGTGTGACCGGCTTCCTGGAGAGCTTCATCCATGGCTCTGCTGACGAATACTGGATGGAACCTGAATATCAATTGGACTGGCGGTCCTGCAGGGCGCCCTTAATGGACCCACATATAGTTTTCCAGTTGTTATTTTTCCATTTGTTTAATATCTGTACATGGCTGTCCCACATTGTTGTTGCTGCCTGGCCGTGAGTCCCCCACTGAGTCTTGGTCCTCCCAAGGTTTCTTCCTTGAATAACAACATAAAAGGGAGTTTTTTCTTGCCACTGTCGCTTCGGCTTGCTCTTTGGGGGTTTAAAGGCTTTTCATTCTGTAAAGCTGCTTTGTGACAATGTACTGTTGTAAAAAGCGCTCTATAAATAAATTACTTAAACTTAATTAATTAGGTTGTAGTTGGCATTTGCTCCTATGTGCTGGTGATCTAGGTTTATTTAGGTTTCAAAAAAAAAAACAACAAGGGGAGGAGACGGGTATGTGCACCACTAGTCCACTATCCATCACGGGCAGGGCACGGTCCTACTAATGGTGGACCGCTCTCCCTGGTGTCAGTATGGATGGGTCAGCAACTTACGACTGGATCGGTAAGCATTCTTGGTGCATTTTGCTTCTTTTATTTATTTGCTGTAGGAACACACGCTCTCTGAGGTAAACAACACTACAGTGGTTCAATAGTAAAAGTAGCACCCTCTGCTGAATGTTTCACTTTTAAACGTACGTTTAAAATGTATGTTTGAGGTTTTGTCTGGCACTATATGTGCACATCTTAAAATGTGCATATGTCATGGGATCATTCATTCATTATCTTCCACTTAATCCTCTACTAGGGTCGCAGGGGTGTTCCCCATGCCAATCCAGAGAAGAATGTTTCGGGCTCTGGGCAGATACACACAGGACAGGGCACCGATCTATCACTGGGCACGCTCACCCACACACACACACACACACACACACACACTATGGGGCAATTTAGAGCAATGAATTTACTTTGAATCTATGTTTTTGGACTGTGGGAGGTAACCGGAGAACCCGGAGAAAACCCAAGCGAACACAGGAAGAACATGGAACCTCCACCCAGATTGAGATTCGAACTTGGATCTCCAATGTTAATTGGTGAACAGGCTAACCACTAAGGCACCGTGCCGACCATGGGTTAATACATATTAATTTAAATATATTTATCAGATCTTGTGAAATAAACATTTTTAACTTTTATTCACCTCTAATGGTCCTGACTCACATGGTTGGTTCCGAGATGTCCATGTATTGTACCAGCATGTTTTTTTTTAATCTTGTATCAACAAGGTTATAACATAACCTTGTGTGTGTGTGATGTATATTTATTCATGCAGTGTATGTTAGATGATGACAGTTGGGAGTTGACACTTATCACACATTTTTTTAACATTTGACCAAAATATGGCTGGGACATTTTTTTCTTTTCACATGTTTAAACATGTTTGTTAAGACTGTTGAAAAACTCTCCTCTACGTGGCTGTTTTGACGCCTCATCATTGCTAATGGTACACGCTTTTGTACACAGTGTGGTATGAACATCGGATACCAATCTGCTGATGCCAACCCTCGTCTGAACTCCCTGATTGCTGTCCTTCAGGATACGCTCGGCTTAAAACCTCGACTAGCTGCCAAAGCGTCATGCGTGGATGCTCTCGTTATTGAAAATGGGCAACGCACCGACTTGTAAAAGCATTTCTGATGATAGAAGCTGAGAAATCGGACCCTAATATATTTTTTAAGCCAGACGGCCTTATAAAATAAGCAAGAGATGTTTTATCAGAGACCCACTTCTGCTCCGTCAATTTCTATTAGGCCGTGTCAAGACTTTTATCAGACACACACACACAGAGAGACACAAACACACACACACACAGAAGATCAAAAATTACTACAGCATTAATAATCCAGATTTTTATAAGATTTACTGTAACATGGCTGAAAACATGACACGTCATTTTGCTGACAGTGTGTTTACTCTCGTTATCGTGGCGGCTCAGAGTCTGTCTGTTTCACTTCACTAAAGTCAAACCAGGACAATTTTCAGAAGTTGTGAGAAAAAAGTAATGACATAGATAATTTTGTTTCGCTGCCAAACATTACGATTGCAGCTCCGAATTCAAATCAATGCCGTTGCCTTTATAATTTATTTATAATTTTAAACTGGTAAAAAGTCCAAAATAAAGCCAATCACTTCTCCTAATTATTAACATGCATAGTAAAAGGTAGACTAAGAACTGCAGTGTATATATACACAATTCAACACTGACAGACTCAGCGTCAGGTAGCAACATCATTCTTGGGGGATAATCTTACCTTAATTGTTTATAAAAGCAACATTGCTTGTAAACATATCTACCCCAATGGGCGTGGTGGTCTCCAAAAGATAGATGTCTGTCTCAAAAAGACAGATGTCAGCGGTCAAAATGTTCATTGCTATTTTGGTGGGGAATCAACAACACAGTTGCCTACCCAACACCACTTAAAGCCGAATAGAACTAAATGCTATTAAATATCACTGTATTACACGGTGTTCCAAATTATTATGCCAATAATATTTTCTCAGATTTTCCAAAATGACCTATATGAATTGCAGTCATTGTAATTTTCCAGTCATCAACTATTAGAGTACAATTGAAAGGTTTTTGAACAAACTGCCAATGATATATTTCACAAATGACCATTTTTTTTGTTATTTATAAAAATGAAAATGTTGAACTGCTGTGCATAATAATTTAGAACACGCATTTTGAGTGTTTTATTATTTTTTTTAAATATACTGTTATCATTGGCAGTTTGTTAAAAAAAAAATTTCAATTGTACTCTAATAGTTCATGACTGGAAAATTACAATGACTGCAATTCATATAGGTAATTTTGGAAAATCTGAGAAAATATTATTGGCATAATAATTAGGAACACACAGGCAGTGGCTTAAGGTGGCTTAGTGGTTAGCACGTTCGCCTCTCAGCGCTAGGGATTCCCGGTGCGAATCCCCATCTGGGTGGAGTTCCCATGTTCTCCCGTGTCTGCGTGGGTTTCCTCCGGGTTCTCCAGTTTCCTCCCACAGTCCAAAAACATGGATCAAGTCTGTGTCTGTGTGAGTGAGTGTGTGCCCAGCGATGGATTGGCGCCCTGTCCTGGGTCTATTTGCCCCGCACCCGAGACGTTCTCCCCTGGATGGGCATGGGGAACCCCACCGCCACCCTAATAGAGGATAAAGTGGGGATAATGAATGAATGAATGAATTTTGAACACAGTGTATATGGGGCAATTTAGAGCATTCAATTTACCTTGAATTCATGATTATGGACTGTGAGAGGAAACCGGAAAACCCAGAGGAAACCTTTGGACACGGGGAGAACATGGAAACTCCACCCAGATTGGGATTCCAACCTGGCTTCACTGGCATGCTATCTAACATAATTCATTCTGCAGGTAAGTGACACACACACACACACACACACACATCCAGCTATTAAAGAAAATTTTATTCATCAGACTAGACCTTCTTCCATTGCTAAGTGGACCAGTTCTGATACTTATTGTGTTATGTGTCATCACGTGGTGTGGGTGTGTTGGGTAAGCCACGCCTCGTAATCTTGTTCACCTGGGTGTAATCACGCACACTATTTAAGTCACTGTGTCCTGTCTCTCGTCGCCAAAAGGTCCTGTGCTCACCCGTGTGTTTCACCTCGTCCTCTTTGGCTCCTGATCACGTCTCGTCTTGCCTCTTGCCTGGTCCCTGCCTTGTATTTGTGTATGTTACTCCGTACTCGTCCTGTCTTGTGTTTGTGTGTGCAGCCCCGCTTCCTGCCACTATACCCGCTCCTAGTCACACTTCGTCCTGGTGGAATCTGCGGTTTGAAACACGGCCCCGCTGATGTCAACGACTGTCTACGCTGTGAAGTCACGCCACCATCTCGGCGCTTCCATGTTCTCCGCCAGCGTGCAACACCACCACTCTCGGTTCCCCAGTTGTTTGTGGCTAATAAACCCTGTTGACTGTACCTCTGCCTACAGACTGTTTGTTCCGAGTAGCGGATCCACCATGCTCCGGTCTTTAGACCGTTACATATTGGTTATGACATGATATATAAGATCAAAGTTGTCTGTTTTTCAGTGTCTATCTTCAAACTTGTGCTGCCTGTTGTTATTACATTATACAAAATATGATGCAATTCTTAATATATGGTTATATAAGTTTCAGAAGTAACATTCCAGTATTAACTCTGTACAATTTCTAAAAAATACACAACAAACCGGTAAAACTGAATGAACACAGCCTCTTCTTACCTGCTGTGTACTAATACACTGCAAAAGCCCTGCTGTAGGGCAGTAGGGAGTGGGAAGCAATTTTAAACCCAGAGCAGAGCTCCATTGCTCAGGTTCAGTCTGATCTCCACTGAGATTCGTTTTCTTGTTTCAGGGTTTGCGTGGAGATGAGTAATGGAGCTGCGAGGAGACAGGTCAGATCACGACACTTGTTTCTTCACATAGTACAAACTCTCAACAGACTCGGAGAACACAAAGCAGGTCAGGAAGTCATGAACGCTGAGCGAGAACACGCAGAACTGGGTCGCTAAAGGTCATGTATACTTTCAAAAAGCCTTGTAATTACTCTTCACTCTCAATTGCCTTGAGAGGTGTATAGTGTAGCCATGTGCCGCTAAATGATGGAAGATATCAGAGTTAAACACAGCAGCTTGTCTCTAGAGTCCACTGACAGAAAACGCACTTATTCAGAGCCACACTTGGTCTTCATAGTCTCACTGTGGTTCACATTCATGGTTCATGGTCATCAGAAATAACATTGGATCTACATCAAAATTCCATAATACATATAAATCTGAATGACTTGCTGTTATGTTTAAAAGGTCCAACGTTGAATTTAATAATCAAATGTATTAATTTTGAAACTTGGTGGTTTTACAGTACCACAGGACAGAACATGCAAATTAGACAAACAAAATCAGTGTCTCTGACTCGCTGATCACTTACATTAGCTTGATTTAAGGCATGTTGGTGTGTGTTTGCTATAGGCAGGATGGAAAAAGTACACCTTGTGTGGAATAATATAAAAATTCTTAATCAATCATAGTCATAAGTTTCTCTTTTTTTACTGTGATTGGAGAGCATACAGTACAGTACAGTGTAGACTATTCTATGTATGTATATGCATTCTCTGTACAAATGCAGTGATACATAATAGTGTTCAGTGGCGTTGGACTGTGTTGATGATTCATGCCAAGATAATAATAAACATCTGACTTTTTTTCAGTTATTGGTGCACCTGTGTTTTCTGTCAGCCAAGATAGCAAAGCGCCAGAACTGTACATTTACATTTGGTCATTTAGCAGAGGCTTTTATCCAAAGCCACTTACAAAGTGAGCACAGGGTTAATCACAACATCCCTGGAGCAATGAGGGTTGTTAAGGGTCTTGCTCAAGGACCCACACTGGTAACTTCAGTGGATCTGGGATTTGAACCCACAACCTTCAGATTGATAGCCCAACGCCCTAACCACTGAGCTACCATGCCCTAACACACCTCATTTCAAGACGGTCACACCCATTAGGGTAGATATATTTACAATTATAGCACATGCTTCTGATAGAGATGTGTCTTGAGTTGTTTCTTGAAGAGCTGAATGTCTCAGTATTCTTTATAGATTCCTGGAAGATCATTCAAGCAGTGGATATGGAGCAAGAACTGGCACCACATTGAGGTTGAAGTCCAAACGAGGTCCATCACTACAGCGCAATAAATGAGTACCATGCTATAACCTAAATAAGATAAGACAGATAAGATAAACTTTTATTATCCAACAAGTGGAAATTTGCATCATTACAGCAGCATCAAAGATAGTAAAACAAAGATATATAAACATACACAAGAAAAAGTAAAAAAAAAAATAAATAAATAATAATAATAATAATAATATATATATATATATATATATATATATATATATATATATATATATATATATATATATAAAAAATATATTTTTGTAAATTAAGTTTTATCATGATATGTCACTGTTTTCAGTCAGTTGTGCACCTGTGTTTTCCGTCTCCAAGACAGCAGTATGCAGCTTTACATAGGCAGAAGGTGTGAAAATAGACTGTTGGCAAGGTGTAAGATAGCAATGAGCATCACGACGCACCTTGGTTAGGGTGTAAGATAAAGCATTTAGTTAGCATCTAGCAGATGCTTTTATTCATAAACCATGTAGTTAAGGAGGATGCAGCTACACTGTAGTATTATCAATACTGATTATTAATCTAGATTTCTCAGGGTTTTTTTTATAGCACATGCTTCTGAAAGAGGTCTGTCTTGAGTTGTTTCTTGAAGATGTGTCATGTCTCAGTATTACCTATGGATCATTCCAGCAGTGGATATAAAGCGAGAAGATAAGATAACCTTTTATTATCAAGAGGAAAGTCGCATCATAAAATAAAAGGAAATCGGACTATAAATAAAATATAAAGTAAGATAAAAAGATTTTTTAAACTTTACAAATTTTTTTTTTAAACGTTTTAAAATAAAGTTTTATCATGACATCTGACTGTTTTTAGCCAGTTACACACCTGGTTGTTCTGTTGCCAAAATAACATTGTGCCAAAAATGTACCTGAACACATCTCATTTCAAGATGGCCACAGTCGTTGAGATAGATACATTCACAAGCAGCATTGCTATTTAAATGAGCGTTAAACACAGAGTTAAACACTTAGGGATAAGGCGGGAAAATAAATAGTTGGCAGGGTATAAGATGAGCATTGTGATGTGCACAGTGTAAGGTGGAGCCTTTAGTCATTTAGCAGATGCTTTTATCCACAACTCTGTAGTTAAAGAGGAAGCAGCTACTCTGTAGTTTACCATAGTACACCTAGATTTCATAGTGCTTCTGAAAGGTCTTGAGTTGTTTCATGAAGATGTCTCAGTACAGATTCGCGGAAGATAATTCCAGCAGTGTAAATGAAAATATAACTGGCACCACGGTGCGGGTGAAGCACCTGGAGAGGTTTATCAATACAGTGCAGTAAACGAGTCCTACACTATAACATAAATAAAGTTTTTATCATGACCCACAGGTGTAGCAATGTAGATGTGAATGAAAAACATGATATCCAATGCTACATCCACTGATTCATTCACATCTGACTTGCCATTTAATTTATTTTCAGAAGCCATATTTATTGTTTAAAAAATCTTTTTATTCTAGATCTTTTTTTTTTTTTCCACCTGCTACAACTTAATGTTAAATGCCATCAGTACATTGCTGGTGGATTTTTCAGAGATGTAAAATTATTCTACTCTTCATTATTTATCCTTTTTAAAAGATTCTTCTCAAGGACAAGTTTTAGTAAGCTGTAGGCTGAGTGCAGGTGAAGCAATTGATGCATGAATGTGATTTAAAATACGTTTTAAAATTAATGTATGAGTTACACTTCTCCTAAAGAATTATTTTTATATATAGCCATTAGTCAAGTAATATAATGACTGTTGAACTAGTAACATAACCTAATTACCTTTTTAGTAAATTACACATTGCACAAATGGTTAGCACGTTCGCCTCTCAGCGCTGTGGACACGGGTTTTCCAGTTTCCTCCCACGGGCCAAAAACATGGGAGCAAGGTAAATTGACTGCTTTAACTTTCTCCATATCAAAATTGTTTGTGTGTGTGAATGTGTGTGAACCCGGTGAGGGATTGGTGTATTGTCAATTGCTTAGCGCTTAAAATGTTCTCCTCCCCTGGATGGGCATGAGGAAATACCAACTGTGACTAACCATAATCGTTGCATGACTGGTTTAACTGTCTCTGGAAATGCTGATCTTTTACATTTTTCATATTTACTTTTTTTCATAAATAGTTTATCATTTATTTAGAATGATATGCCAAATAATACAAAATGCCTTACACAGCAGTTCTGCTTAACTGTGGTTGATAGAAGAGGACAAAATGACACTATGTTCTTCTCTACAGTATAAGTGGAGATTTAAGTGTGTCACACTCGCTTACTTCTAACAGAATGACTGCACGTATAAAGCGCAGAACCGAAGCACCTAACAAAGAGGCATACAAAACACAAGGTGACATTAAGGTGACGACATGCACGGAGGAAGGGGAACACCGGAACTAAATATACAAACCACGTGCACAAACCAAACCAATGAAAAATGATGGTTTATTAAATAAATGGTGAAAGACAAAACAAGCTAATTAACGGCGTGACAAGCCTCTGCTGGGATCACTGATGCAACAAGGTGTGGCAGACACCCTCTGCAGATGAGGCGTGGTGGACGCCATTTGCGGACGAGGCATGGCGTACACCCTCTGGCTTCGTGGCAAGGTGGACGCCCTCTGCGGACGAGGCGGGGCAGACGCCCTCTGGTGGGCTTGATGATGTGGTCAAGGCATGACAGAGGAAAAGGAACACCGGAAATAAATACACAAACCACCTGAACGTGTGCACAAACCAAAGCAATGAATAAAGAATGTTAATTAACTAAATGGTGAATGATAAAACAAGCTGATTAACTTAAAATAGGGGACCGGTGCCCTAGGCACCTGTTACAAAGTGTCATAACCGATTTCGTTTTGTCTTTCAACAGAGAATTGTGAAGGTCAGTCCAATTCCTAAAACACACATTTACCTAAACGGTACTTATACACTGACCAGTCATGACCAGTCATAACATCATGACCACTTACAGATGAAGTAAGTAACACTGATTCTCCCTCCAAACCTCCACCTGTTAGTGGATGGATATACTGTATTAGGCAGCAAGCAAACATTTTTTCCTTAAAGTTGATGTTAAAAGCAGAAAAATGTTGTGAGGATGTGAGTGAGTTTGTGCAGGAACAACATTGTGATGGTTAGAAGACTTCATCAGAGCATTTTAAAAATGGCAGCTCCCGCTCTGCTAACATCTTGGTGTCAGAGTCCATGTCTCGAATCAGGGCTGTTTTGGGAGGAATATAAGAAATATAAGAATATAAGAAAGGTGTTTTCAGTGGTTGGCCTAATAATGTATCCAACAGGTTCTAATGATATGGGATATGCATTGTTTTGTGTGTGTGTGTGTGTGTGTGTGTGTGTGTTGATGTCGGTCTTTGTGACCAGTTTTCTCGTCATCTCTTTTACTGTTCTTGACTTTGTTTCGTCTGGCCGTGACCACACACTCCCGTTTTAGATTATAGTGATGAATGTGTATGGGCCATTTCTGTCTACGTTCCGACCCCACTGAAGTTCCTGCTTAGACCTGAATATGTGGCACATGATTACATTCTACATATTAGATATGTTTCAGTGGTGCATGAAGATTTCGCTCACAGATCAACTTTCTTATTAATAATTCGTTCCTTTATCAGCAGCAGCCAAGCTCCGTGCAGGATGCTCATCAGCATGACAGAGTCTGTAAACGAGGGGCTGTAACATGTAGGGGAGGTCTGTTCATGCACCCCAGAGGTCATGGGCACTTCATGTTAGACTGCAGCCAATAAATAAGACCCTGTTTACAGCTGATGTTAATATGCAGCCAGAGTGAGCGGTTCACAAGCGGTCAGCCGCATGTACAAAAGCAAACGGGGCTTGCAAACATATTGCCATCCGATTATTCAGTGTGTGGATATCTTATTTGCAGTGTGTGAGAGTAATGCATCTTCATGAGTTTGAGCTTGGAAGGAGAAACACAAACTAAAATCCATTTCACTTTTTTATTTTAAGGTTTAAATTAATATGGCCATGTGGGAGCATGTAAAAAAAATCACACTGCTTGTGTAAAGACTTTCATAGAACAGGTATTTCCAATCCTTAAATCTGATTGCCATTTGTCCAGCCTTGACATTACTTAAAATAACACACATCCCTGAGCTCATCACATTTGTATAAATGCACCAGGTTATTTTTTAAAAATATTTGATTAAGTGAAATGATGTGTGGGTTAGCTTTTATAATGTTTTGGCTTTCCCTAAATAAGAGGTTTTATGTGGCTTTAATCATATTCTGTATATCATCAGTGTTTTTCAATAAGCTGCTATCCTGACCATGAGTGAAGTTGGTTTTCCCTTTATATCATTATTATGAATGTTAAATTAATTCATTTGTGTTGCATGGGATGATTGTAATGTTTCTTTTTGTTTTATGTTTATATAAAGGGCCTTCAATGGTTCAATGGTTGCCAGCTGCTGTTTTCTTTTTTTTTTACCATTTTCTTTGGTTTTATTTTTATTTTCTTTTTTCTGTTTTAGAAACTCTACCATAAGTAATCTTAAAGATGTGTTGTTAAAGATGCGCTGCTCAGGGGTGTTTAAGTGATCTGTGGTTTTAAAAGATTCTCATGTAAGACTACCTGTAAGGCTAGTATTGGTTAATGTGCGTTTTAATTTGAGCTACAATTTAGAAGTAGTACTTGGGCCTAACGTATTACTTTTATTTTGTACTATTTAGTTTTGGCTACATTTGAGACTGAGATTTAGGCAGCCATATTTTTCTGGGTGTTGTGCTCACTTTAAAGTGTGATTTGGAAATATTTTAAAGTGTGGTGCAGTGATTGGCTAAATTTTAGAAACTATTCACGTGTGGTATTGTCATTTGGTGGTCATTCCTCAGTCTCATAACGTGGGCATTTACAGGTAGTTCTACTATCTTAACTATTTGTTTTTTATTTTTAATCTAAATTAAACTGTCAGTGTGCAATATATTTAATAAAGATTATATTTTGGTACTGCAGTGACGTTTCTGTCTACTTTCTTTAGAGTTCCCCTTGCTCTAAGTATAAAATAATTAAGAGGTGGCATAGTCTGGTATTTATCGACTAGGAGGCACCACAATCTGGATGAACACTATTTAGAGCTTGGACCTGTCAGTTTAATTTATAAAAGTGTAAGTAGATTTGAGCAGTATCAGAGCGATTTGTTGTGGTAGAAAACAGCAGCTGGCATTCCAACAGAGAGGACACCATCAGCAAGGAGTCGACATAGAAGTGGAGCTGCAGAGGCTGCGGGAGCAAGTGGAACAGAAACGAGAGTCTGTCTGGGGTACAGAATGGAGGTACTGGGGACAATGTTAGAGATGAAACCCCACCTGTACGACGGGAACATGCTTTTTATTTGCCTAAAGAAAAGAAGTGCCCAAAGTTCTCTGGTTCGGCAGCTACAGGAGCCCTTTCAGTAGAGGAGTGGGCTGAGGAGGCACAAAGTTGTTTTAGATCCAGACATATGTCTATTTTAGATAAAGCTATGTTTTTATATGATCACTTAGAGGGTGAGGCCCGTAATGAAATAAAGTACCGTCCTGCAGCAAATAGAGAGAACCCAGATGAAATTCTTCACATTTTAAAGGAAATGTATGGGTGTACTAAATCCTATATGTATTGGCAACAGCATTTTTTTTTATTGTAAACAAAGGCAGAATGAGTCATTGTTTGAATTTTCTCATGCTCTAATGGAACTCATGGACAGAGTAAAGCAGAGTAAGGGTGATGCTATTCTGCTATTCCAAATTCTGGTGAGGTGTTAAGGGACCAGTTTTGTGAGAATGTTAGAGACCACACTTTAAGTAGAGAGCTCAAAAGATTGGTACGGGGCAATAAGTATCTGTCTCTTTTAGATGTAAGGTGGGAGAGGAGGGTCAGCCCGGTCGTGATCGAGGTCAGCGTGCTCTTAGATGCAGAAAAACTAATTCATGCTTTTATTACCTCAAGGTTAGATTATTGTAATTCACTTCTGACAGGATGTTCTAATAAATCATTACATAAATTACAACTTGTGCAGAATGCTGCAGCTAGAGTTTTAACTAAAACCAGAAAGTTTGATCATATAACTCCTGTGTTATCAAACTTGCACTGGCTACCAGTTAAGTTTCGTATCGAGTACAAAATTTTATTAATAACATATAAAATTTTACATAACCAGGCTCCACAGTATCTGAGTGAGCTGATTCAATTGTACCAGCCGACACGTGAGCTCCGATCTCAAGGTGCTGGCTTACTCTTAGCTCCTAGAATAAATAAAATTACTGCTGGTGGAAGAGCGTTCTCCCACAAGGCTCCTCAACTTTGGAATAGCCTTCCAGTTACTGTTCGTGATTCTGAATCACTATTAATCTTTAAAAATAAATTAAAAACACATTTATTTAATCTTGCGTTTAACTAATCCCCTGTAGATAAAGATGTAGATCTCAGACTTGGCTGTGTTGGGGGGTAATCTCTGATCAGTGTATGCTGGCATTTCACCTCTTCACCCACCTCATCATTAATGGGGGGGTGTGGCGCTGGAATGATGCTGTTCCGGGGCGCCATCTCAACTATGTAGAGTCTGCAGTATCTGCCTCTTTTAGTTATGCTGCTCTAGTCAGTGATGCCGGAGTCACATGCTGCACTGTGTCAATTAATTACTTATTAATTAAATGCCGTGCTTTATTATTAGCTCTAACTCCCTTCCTTTGTCTGTTTCTTTTGAGGTGTCCCCCGGCTTCCTGGAGATCCATGGCTCTGCTTACGAATACTGTATGGATCCTGACAAGGCGGTCCTGCAGGACGCCCCCTAATGGACTCACATATAGTTTTCTAGTTGTTAGTTTTTCCATTTGTTTAGTATCTGGACATGGCTGTTCTACACTGTTGTTGCTGCCCGGCCGCTCAAGGAGGATGAGTCCCCCATTGAGTCTTGGTCCTCCCAAGGTTTCTTCCTTAAATAACAACATAAAAGGGAGTTTTTTCTTGCCACTGTCGCTTCGGCTTGCTCTTTGGGGGTTTAAAGGCTTTTCATTCTGTAAAGCTGCTTTGTGACAATGTACTGTTGTAAAAAAGCGCTATATAAATAAATTACTTGACTTGACTTGACTTGACCCTTCCACGTAGTAATGAAGTGCAGTTTGTGCCACAATGTGAGGTTACTATTGCCCAAATGTCTGAATTGGCAGAGTTAAAGGTTTTAAGGCAGCAAGCCCAGCTTGATATGTTAGTTAAACGCTTTTGTCCACCTAATGTTATTTCCTCAGGTTCTTCATTTAGAGATGGTCGTTTTAGACGTACAACAGATGGCCAACCGATTTGCCTAAAGCTGCTTTGTGACAATGTACTGTTGTAAAAAAGCGCTATATAAATAAATTACTTGACTTGACTTGACTTGACCCTTCCACGTAGTAATGAAGTGCAGTTTGTGCCACAATGTGAGGTTACTATTGCCCAAATGTCTGAATTGGCAGAGTTAAAGGTTTTAAGGCAGCAAGCCCAGCTTGATATGTTAGTTAAACGCTTTTGTCCACCTAATGTTTTTTCCTCAGGTTCTTCATTTAGAGATGGTCGTTTTAGACGTACAACAGATGGCCAACCGATTTGCCTTAAGTGTGGTGGGCCAGGTCACATCGCTCGTCATTGTCGAGCGGCTACTGATCCCCCAGCTACCAATAGTCAGAATCTCTTTGTATCCCATAACAACTCAGTCAACCAGTCGGAAAACTAGAACTCCCCAGTGTACAGAGCCACACACTGGGACCGGAAGTCTCTGGCTCTATTGTTAACCGTCCTTTGTACAACCAGCTAGTTGGAAATTGTCCAGTATTGTGTGCACATGGGTGGGGTAACAGTTCCATGTTTCATTGATACAGGGTCCATGGTTACCAGAATAACCGAGAGTTTTATTGTTGAACATTTTATACACTTGCAAAAAAGAGACTGTAAATGGTTGGGCCTTAAAGCAGCGAATGGGCTAGATATTCCTTATATAGGTTATCTTGAGCTTGACGTAGTAGTCCTGGGACAGTGCATTCGGGGGAGAGGGATTTTAATAGTCAAGGATGCTAAAGATGTTGTGCTTCAGGGTCGTAAATTAGAGACGCTAGGCATTTTGGGTATGAATGTGCTGGGAGATTGTTACAGGACCATGTTTAGACAGCAGGGTCCTCACCTCTTTTCTTCCCCGCCAGTGCAGTCAGCGATTTCGGCGGTTCAGCATGTGCTACGCCACTGTGAGAAAGTAGAGGCTATCCTGAATGCTGCTAAATCCTTCAAGGTTCGTATTTATGTACAACTTCCTGTTCTTATTGAGGCTGGTACGATGTCCATGGTTCCTGCCACATGCCCTCAGTTAGACTCAGTGGAGTTCTTGTTGGAGCCATTGGGCTTTGAAGATGGGGCTTTTATCCCCTACTCTGGTTTCGGGAAGAAAGGGTTTGATGTATGTTCCCATAGTAAACGTCAGCCGTTCTGATGTGTGGCTCCCTCCTCGTCATGTAGTAGGCACAGTACAAGCGGTTTCAGCCACGACAATGGGAAGTGAGTCTCCATGGAGTTTTCTTGGGAAGAATGTTCAGCTTTTATTTCCACACAAGATGTTACCTTGTCCAACCCTTTACAATCAGCTTGTCTTAGATCTTGAGGGGCTGACTGAACAACAGGCTACTCAGGCTGCTGCTCTTTTCTCCAAATATGGCAGTATATTTTCCAAAGGGGATGGAGACTTGGGCTGTACCTCCCTTATACAGTAAAGGCTCATATCCAACAGTTGCTATACAGCCAGATCATCAGAGAAAGCAGTAGCCCTTATGCTTCCCCTATCGTGTTGGTGACCAAGAAAGATGGGACCCTCAGGCTTTGTGTAGACTATAGGCTGTTGAATTCAAAGACTCGTCATGATTCATATCCACTTCCTAGGATAGAGGAATCCTTGGATGCATTGTCAGGAGCAAGATGGTTTTCTACACTTGATTTAGCCAGTGGGTACAACCAAGTCCCAGTAGCTGAAAAGAACAAATTTAAGACGGCTTTCTGCACTCCCTTTGGCTTGTTTGAGTTTAATCGAATGCCTATCGGGTTATGCAACGCACCTGGCACATTCCAAAGTCTCATGGAACGCATGTTTGGAGACTTTCTGCTACGATGGGGGGAATGGGGGGAATGGTACAGGGGGAGGAATGCCGAAAACAACAGGTGTCACTATAATCGGGATATATGTATATATATCTACACACAAACACACACACACACATATACATATATATATATATATACACACATATACACCGATTGTCACTAAACGTTAATCCCGGCGCGCACAGGGAGTTCTGCACAAAACGGACTACAACGTTCGAACCAGCGGACTGCGACGTACGAGCCGCAGGGCCAACCAAACACGCCACCTGGATGTGAAAGGAGTTAGCGCGAGCAGCAGTATAGCCCAACGGCAGCCGGCAACGGAAATAAAGTGAACTAAACCTCAGCGATAGAGTGAGGCGCGCAATGCGCGTGAACGCAAAAGAAATAAACAAACTAAAGAGCAGTTTGCAAAACACTGCCTCCACGACCGCGGCGCAAAACCCGAAACGAAAATGAAACGGTATGACGTCACCGAGTGCCGCACACACGTCCTTCTTTATCCCCTAATCCCAAAACCAAACACTGTGCTCTGGAGCACACTGCCGCCACTGCGGATGAGCGGCGTTCGACCGGACGCGTTATTTGGACACAATAATAATAAAAGTACACACAGATTGGAAGTAATTGCGATATTGCCCCAGGGCATGCCCCGGCAACCAATATCATAGGACAGTGGGAAACACAACATGGGAATTTATCCACCGACCACACACTGCATGTGAAAAAGGTGACGGCGTGGCGGGGATGGTTGGTAGTGAGGCACCGAAGCATACGGCCTAGCTCCTGGTTGAGCCTTTCAGTCTGACCATTGGATTCCGGGTGAAAGGATTACGGTGGCCCCAAAGGATTGTCCGAATGCCTTCCAGGGGTACGGCCCCGGGGGTCTTGCTGCGAGCGCACGTTTCACACGCTGACACGAACTCTCGGACAGACCCCTCCATACCTGGCCACCAAAACCTGCATTGTAAGAACTCCAGGATTCTGGTGATCCCTGGATGGGCCGAAAATGGGGACGCATGCCCTCACGATAGCACTTTCCTGCGTAGCTCCAGCGGGATGAATAACCGGCCTGGTGGATTGCCCCCAGGTCCTGAGTTCCGTTGGAGGGCTTCCTTTACTTGTGTCTTGATGGGCCAGGTCAGGGCTGCCACGACACCGGGTTGTGGAAAGATGTGTTCGGGGTCAGGGTTGGGCTCCCTCCCTCCCTGAGACCATAGCCGTGAGAGAGCATCTGGCTTGGCATTTTTGGAACCTGGCCTATAAGTCAATGTAAAGGCAAAGCGTTCAAAGAAAAGTGACCAGCGGGCTTTCCGGGCATTGAGATGTTTTGCCTGCTGAACGTAGGCCAGGTTCTTGTGGTCTGTCCAGACTAGAAATGGGTGTTTGGCTCCACTCCTCGAGTGCCAACTTCACTGTCAACAGTTCTCGATCCCCCACTGGTTAATTACGTTCGGCGGGGGTTAGCCGACGAGAAAAGTAGGCACAGGGGTGAAGTTTGGGAGGGGTCCCAACACGTTGGGAGAGCACTGCTCCGACCCCCACTTCAGAGGCATCTACCTCCACTATAAAGGGCTTCTCCAGGTCAGGGAGTTGGAGGACTGGTGGCACCGTCAACCGATCCTGGAGGGTATCAAATACCCGCTGGGCATTTGGTGGCCATCGAAATGGGCCGGGGGTTTTCCAGGTCAGCGCTGTTAGGGGGGCCTTACAAATTTCCTTACAAATTTTTGGAAGTACTTTGCGAAGCCCAAGAAACGCTGGACCTCCTGGAGTGAGGTTGGACGTGGCCAACCTGTAACTGCCTGGATCTTGGCCTGATCCATCCTCAGGGTGCCTTGGGATATGATAAATCCTAGGAAGGACACCGTTGAGGTATGGAAATTTGACTTCTCCAATTTGACATAAAGGTGACTGTCTAGGAGAAGCTAAAGGACCCGACGAACATGACCTATGTGCTCCTTGAGTGACCAACTATAAATAAGGATGTCATCGAGGTAGACGTAGGCGTAACGATCAAGCGGCTCCCTCAAGACATCGTTGATTTACTGCTGGAAGTCAGCTGGGGCATTCATTAAGCCAAAGGGCATGACCAGATACTCTGTCGGCATAATGCCCTGTCAGCATAAGGAACGCCGTCTTCCATTCATCTTCCTGTCTAATGCGAATCAGGTTGTAGGTGCTGCAGAGATCCAACTTGGTAAAAATCGTGGCCTTCTGCAGCGCCTCAAACCCGGTGGACATCAGTGGCAGGGGGTAACGATCCCTGACGGTTATGCTGTTCAGCCCGTGGTAGTCTATACATGGTCGTAACATACCATCTTTCTTCCCGACAAAGAAGAAGCCTGCCCCCACGGGTGAGAAGGATGGTCGAATGAAGCCCATGTCCAGGGCCTCCCGGATATATGCCTCCATAGCAGTGCGTTCCGCAGCACTTAAGGAAAACAGCCTTCCCCTAGTCGGAGACGTGCCGGGGAGGAGGTTAATGGCACAGTCATGGTCATGGTGAGGTGGGAGGATGTGGGCTCGAGCAACACTGAACACCTCTCCAAGGTCATGGTACTCGTGAAGGATCTTGGAGAGATCAATGGTGGTGGGTTTGGTCGGAACTGGGGTCTCCCGACTCAGCAGGTATGCCTCACTACAACGAGGTGCCCAGCCATAAACCGATCGCGATTTCCAGTCGATGTGCGGGTTATGCTTCTCCAACCACGGGAACCCTAAGATCAGCATGAGCCGGGGGGCCCTGGTGATGTAGAAATTAAGGGTCTCTTCGTTTCCCCCTATACGAAGGCGGACCGGATGGGTAGCATGAGTGATGGGACCTGGTCCTAGCATTCGGTCATCCAAAGCCACCACCGGTAGTGGTGCCGGCAGTGTTACGAGGGGTAGATATAAATTCTTTGCCAGCTCACCATCAATGAAGTTTCCCGCAGCCCCAGAGTCTACATAAATCCCGACCTCCGTCCTAGCCTTGTTTCCCCAAATTAACTGTCCCCTTAAGGTGACGCCTATGGGGGTAGGTAATTTATGGCCTAGGTTCCGCCCCCCTGACCGAACCTGGCCCAGGTGTTTCCCAATGGTCTTGTTGGTGGTCGGGCGCCCCCTAGTTGCATCGGTTCCTCCCCAGATCCTGATCTCTCTGGGTTGCGAGCTGGGGCTGGCCAAGCAGGCCAAGGGCTTAGGGCCCTTGTGCGATTCGCCCTTTCCCTTGCGCGTTGTCGCAAGCGTGTGTCTAGGTGAATGCAAATCTCGTACATTTCGGTAAGGCAGGTAGGCATCACAAGCTCGTCCTTCATCCGCCCTGGTGGAAAATGCCTAGCCTAACCCTCGCACCAGCCAGGGTGCGGAATTCGAGTATGTAGTCGGCGGCACACCACATCCCCTGGGTTAGGGAGAATAAGTGTGGGCTGGTTTCACGCCCCTCCCTGGGGTTGTAGAAGGTCTGCCGGATTGCCTGACGGAAGGTCCGTTCCGTGGCACACCTGCTGGCTTATGCCTCCCACCGATTGTCACTAAATGTTAATCCCGAGGCGCACAGGGAGTTCCGCACAAAATGTCCCGACCGAGGTTCGAACGTATGAGCTGCAGGGCCAACCAAACGTGCCACCTGGGTGTGAAAGGAGTTAGCGCGAGCAGCAGTATAGCCCAACGGCAGCCGGCAACGGAAATAAAGTGAACTAAACCTCAGCGATAGAGTGAGGCGCGCAATGCGCGTGAACGCAAAAGAAATACAAAACTAAAGAGCAGTTTGCAAAACACTGCCTCCGCGACCGCGGCGCAAAACCCGAAACGAAAATGAAACGATGTGACGTCACCGAGTGCCGCACACACGTCTCCCGTTATCCCCTAATCCCAAAACCAAACACTGTGCTCTGGAGCACACTGCCGCCTCCGCGGATGAGCGGCGTTCGACCGGACGCGTTATTTGGACATAATAATAATAAAAGTACAGATCGGAAGTAATAGCGATATTGCCCCAGGGCGTGCCCCGGCAACCAATATCATAGGACAGTGGGAAACACAATATGATTTGAGGGCCCAATGTTTAATCAACATGGGAATTTATCCACCGACCACACACTGCGCGTGAAAAAGGCGACGTTGTAGCGAGGACGCGCCGCCACTTTAAATAAGGACACTGGCAGCTGGGTCTCGTCAGATCTGATTGCCGCTGCGCTTCCTGGGAGTTGGAGTTTTACTCCTGGGATGGCGGCATGCGTCTCTGTCGCCCCACTGTGGCGACACGGCCTGTGACACTTTTGATATCAGTCTGTACTCCTTTACCTTGATGACATTGTCGTCTTTTCTGCTACAGTGGAACAACATAGTGGAAGCTTAGTGGACCCAGATGCAAAGGAAAGACCCCAAAAACCTCTCTGGCTACAGCTTGGGGTGAAGACTGTGAACAGGCTTTCCAAGTGTTGAAAGAGAAACTTACCTCTGTAAGGTTCTGGCATATGCTGATTTCAATAAACCATTTATTCTGGAAGTGGATGCTAGCCATGGAGGCCTTGGGGCGCTGCTCTCACAGGAACGGAATGGAAAGGTGCGTCCAATTGCCTTTGCTAGTAGAGGGTTGAGGCCCACTGAGAGAAACACGAATAACTACAGTTCTATGAAGCTGGAATTGCTGGCCGTTAAGTGGGCTGTGACGGAGAAATTCAGAGAGTACTTGCTGGGCAATCACTTCACTATATTTACTGACAATAATCCTTTGAGTCACTTGCAGACTGCTAAGCTGGGGCAGTGGAGCAGCGCTGGGCTTCTGAATTGGCATCATTTAATTTTACTATTAAATAGCGGCCAGGATTGGCGCCCTGTCCTGGGTGTATCTGTCCAGCGCCCAAGACGTTCTCCCCTGGATGGGCATGGGGAACCCCACCGCGACCCTAATAAAGGATAAAGCGGATGATAACGAATGAATGAATAAATGAATGAATAAATATCGGCCAGGGAGGAACAATCAAAATGCAGATGCCTTGTCCCGACAGTACACGGAGTGCTTTGCATTGGGATCAAGTGTCCCTCCACAGTTGGTGCTGTCCTCCTGGAGTGATCAGCCCAGTGGCTCTGGGGCTCAGTGTGGTGAAGTTGTTGCATTTCCTGGACACACATCTCAAGATCTGGGCTTACTGCAGAAGGCTGACCCAGTTATTGAACCCGTGTGGAGGTTTTATAGTCAAGTCAAGTCAAGTCAAGTAATTTATTTATATAGCGCTTTTTAAAACAGTACATTGTCACAAAGCAGCTTTACAGAATGAAAAGCCTTTAAACCCCCAAAGAGCAAGCCGAAGCGACAGTGGCAAGAAAAAACTCCCTTTTATGTTGTTATTTAAGAAAGAAACCTTGGGAGGACCAAGACTCAGTGGGGGACTCATCCTCCTTGAGCGGCCGGGCAGCAACAACAGTGTAGAACAGTCATGTACAGATATTAAACAAATGGAAAAACTAACAACTGGAAAACTATATGTGAGTCCATTAGGGGGCGTCCTGCAGGACCGCCTTGTCAGGATCCATACAGTATTCGTAAGCAGAGCCATGGATCTCCAGGAAGCCGGGGGACACCTCAAAAGAAACAGACAAAGGAAGGGAGTTAGAGCTAAGTGAAGGCTATAGTGAAGGCTGACCTCCAACAACAAGAGAACGTGAAACTTTGTCCAGTGCCAGTAGAGCTCTCGTTTGCCAGCAGGAGTGACTGGTTGTGCGAGAAGGCGTCCTATATCAAACAGTCCATCCTTCAGGTGGTGGACCAGAATATTTTCAGCTGCTTGTTTCTCAGTGTCTACAAGAAGAAGTCCTACATAGTGTCCACAATGATCATGGACACCAAAGGACAGAACGAACCTTATAGCTGCTGTGGAATCGATGCTTTTGGCCTAATATGGCTCATGATGTGGAGCAGTGGTGCAGTTGGTGTCAAAGATATGTGCTAGGAAAGGCGGTTCAGCCTAAAGTTCGGCCCTATTGGAGTACGTTGCAAGCGTCACGGCCAAATGAGATCCTTGCCTTGGACTTCACAGTCCTGGAATCTGCATCAGATGGTAGAGAACATGTTCTAGTCATGACTGACATGTTTACCAAATATACCCAGGCTGTTCCCACTAGAGATCAGCGGGCAAGTACGGTGGCCCAGATGTTGGTGCAGCATTGGTTTCATCGATTTGGCCCCTCAGCCCATATACATTCTGATCAAGGCCGGAATTTCGAAAGCACTTTGATTCAGCAGTTGTGCAAGATTTATGGGGTACAGAAGAGTAGAACCACCCCCTACCATCCTCAAGGAAATGGACAGTGTGAACATTTCAACCGCACTTTACACGACCTGCTTAGGACACTCCCTGTTGATCAAAAGAAGTATTGGCCATGTCACTTGCCCCAACTAACATTTGCGTATAACACCACTCCTCACCAGACTACAGGACGGACTCCCTATTTTCTCATGTTTGGTTGTCACCCCAGGTTACCAGTAGATTTCCTTTTGGGGTTGGAGGAAACCACGCAGAACTTGGGAACGTTGGATGAATGGATCCAGACACATCAGCAGAGTCTACAGCTGGTCCATGAACATGTAAGACAGAGGGCAGAGGAACAGGCCCTTAGGCGTAATCGAAACCATAATGATCAAGCAAATAACTCTGGGTTTAAGGAAGGCCAGTTGGTCTATCTGAGGAATCATCCAGCAGGACGAAATAAGATCCAGGATCACTGGAACCCTTATGTGTACAGTGTGATTATAAGCCCAGTGGGGACGGGGGCAGTTTATTCGGTTGTTCCAATTGATGAAGAGGGGCCAATCCAACAGGTGCACCGGTCTGAGCTGCGAGCTGCACTGAATGAAGGACAGGGCACAGAGGATACGGAAGACACGGTCCCCATGGTTGGAGAGGAAAGTATGCCCAGCTCCCCATTTCCAAAGGAGAATGAAGATGGGGATGTTGTTATGCTGATTGTGGAAGAACTCCAGCAGAGACCTGGACCAAATGACTCCGTTACCCCTGAAGAAGGGGAAGTCCCACAAGAGCCTATGGCCGTACGTCGATCGACAAAATAATAATAATAATAATAATACATTTTATTTGAAAGCGCCTTTCAGAACACCCAAGGACGCTGTACAAAACATACATATTAAAAAACATTAACATTTAAAAATAATCATGTGCAAAAGAAAGTAGAATGAAATCAATTACAAAGATAAAATTATATCAATAATAATTAATTAACAGTTAAAAGCTAATTTAAAAAGATGAGTTTTTAGATCAGTCTTAAACAGAGGGAAGGAGGTGGTGTTACGTAGTCCATGGGGTACGCATCCAGAGCCGCGGGGCAGAGCGGCTGAAAGCTCTGCTCCCCATGGTGGTGAGGGGAGCAGAGCGTACTGACAGTTGGAGGGAGGAGGCAGACCTTAGAGAGCGGGAGTGGAGATGTTTAGGAGGTCATTTAGGTATGGAGGGGCAAGATTGTGGATTGCTCTAAAAGTGTTTAAGAGAATTTTGTAGGTGATGCGTGATTTGACTGGTAGCCAGTGAAGCACTTGTAGGACCTGAGTGATATGAGCAGAGGATGAGGTCTGTGTGATTACAGGGGCGGCTGAGTTCTGGACCATCTGTAATTTACGGAGGGATTTATTGGGGAGGCCAAACAGTAGTGAGTTACAGTAATCGATCCTAGATGTTACTAGACTGTGGACGAGGATGGCAGTGGTGAGGGGAGTGAGTGAAGGATGGAGACGGTTGATATTGCGAAGATGAAAGTATGCTGATCGAGTTATGATATTAATGTGGGAAGTGAATGAAAGTGTGGTGTCAAGAATGACACCTAGGTTCTTGACCTGAGGTGAGGGCGAGAGTGTGGAGTTGTTGAATTGAAGAAGAAGATGTTGAGACCGGGAAATGGAGTTTTTTGTTCCAACAAGGAGGAGTTTTGTTATGGTTCAGTTGGAGGAAATTGTTTGAGAACCAGTTGTGGAGCTCACAGAGGTAGTCAGCAAGAATAGATGAAGGTATGGTGGAGTTTGGGTTTGTAGAAATGTAAAGTTGTGTGTCATCAGCGTAGGAGTGAAAGCTGACACCAAATTTCCGGAAGATGTGGCCAAGTGGAAGCAGGTAATGATGAAAAGAAGAGGTCCGAGTACAGAACCTTGGGGGACACGAGTCAAGTCAAGTCAAGTAATTTATTTATATAGCGCTTTTTACAACAGTACATTGTCACAAAGCAGCTTTACACCGGTGGAGATGGGGGAGTACTGGGAGAGAAAAGACTTGAGCTGTACAAACTGAGTGCGGTCGGAAAGATAAGATTTAAACCAGTCCAGGGGGATGTCAGAGATGCCAATAGAGGTTAGTCGGTCGATGAGAATAGGATGAGAAATGGTGTCAAATGCTGAGCTCAGATCAAGGAGGATGAGAATTGACAGAAGTCCTAAGTCAGCAGCAAGGAGAAGATCGTTGGTGATTTTGATCAGTGCAGTTTCTGTGCTATGATGGGGTCGAAATCCTGATTGAAACTGTTCATAGAGGTTATTGCTGGAGAGATGTAACTGAAGCTGATTAGCAATGACCTTTTCAAGTATTTTTGCAGTAAAAGGCAGATTAGAAATGGGGCGGAGATTATTGAAGTTTGTTGGGTCTAGACCTTGTTTCTTTATAATGGGAGTGATAGCAGCTGATTTAAAGGCTTTGGGAACAATACCAGTGGTCAGGGAAGAGTGGATGATGTTCGTGATGAAAGGAAGAAGAGAGGGGAGACAGGATTTAACCAGGGTTGTGGGGATGGGATCAAGCTGACAGGTAGTTGTCATCGATTTCCTGATGATGACGGAGATGTCAGCTGCAGAGGGGAGCGAGAAAACAGATAGTGGGATGGAGGAAGGAGAAAGTTCTAAGTTAGGGGCAGAGTTTGGTCCAAGGTGTTGACTTATGGAGTGGATTTTTTGGGTGAAAAATGAGATAAGGGAATTACAGCAATTAGTAGAATACATGTGGGGTGGTAAAGAGTTAGGAGGTGAAACTGTGCTGTTGAGGAGAGAGAAAAGGGTATGTGTGTTTCCTTTGTTGGAACTGATGATGTCAGTAAAGTACTTAGATTTGGCCTGAGAGATGCTTTCCTTGTAGTGTTGGGTATGGTTTATATACATTTCTTTGTGAACTGTGAGTCCAGATTTCTTATAGAGTTGCTCTAGTCTACGGCATTGTCTTTTCATAGAGCGGAGTTCAGCGTTGAACCAGGGAGCAGAAGTGGAAAAGGAGACTGACCGGATTTTTAGAGGACAAGATCTAATACCAGCCAACACGCTAACCTACACCGACTCCCTCGAGCAGCTATAACTGGGAGGTAGGAAGAGCAACCTGAACAAGAAGAATAATGGGTCAGCGTTCTTGGGTGCCATCGTCGGGTCGCCTATGCATTTGGAGGGGTGATTGTAGCCAGCATAGTTGAAGTATGTGCGCTTTGTTTTGGTGTGCATGTGAGGGATGACGTCACAGAGTAGGGGCAGCGCCGGTATTGGTGAGTCAGCTGCAGGTCTTTCAGGTAGGCATAAATATGGACACCTGTGGGGTCTTGGGGAGAGCATGGCTAAAGCTAATGCAGGTGGCGGCGTCTACAGGAAGCGCGTCTGTAGCAGTGAGTTTTAAGTGTGGGGATGCGAGCGTAGGAGTGTTCAGGGCAGAGTAGCCACAGGTTGCATTTAGCAGCCCGTGTGTGTGTCTGATGAATAGAATCAGAGGTAGGCTGATTATTTAGTATGCATTTGGGTTTTAGTTACGTTTTCTTGAGCGTACAGAGTTTGTTTTATAAAACTGTTGGGTACACGCTGCACCTATTCTTATTTCTCCTGATATACCGAGTGGGCTATCACCAGGTACGGTTAGCTGCTGTGCATTTGTTAAAAGCCCTGTAAACACTGATAATAAGATATTTTAAACCATATTTTGGCTGGCTTAGCGGTTAGCTTTTATACTGTTTCGGCTTTCCCTAAATAAGAGGTTTTATGTGGCTTTAATCATATTCTGTATATCATCAGTGTTTTTCAATAAGCTGCTATCTTGACCATGAGTGTCATTAGTTAGTCAACCCTGATGAATGTGGTATGTTTTCCCTTTATATCATTATTATTGATTGTTAAATTAATTCATTTGTGTTGCATGGAATGAATGTAATGTTTATTTTTGCTTTATGTTTATATAAAGGCCCTCAGCTTCAGTGGTTGCCAGCTGCTGTTTTTTACCATTTTCTTTGGTTTTATTTTTGTTTTCTGTTTTAGAAACTCTACCACAACTAATCTTAAAGATGTGTTGTTAAAGATGTGCTGCTCAGGGGTGTTTAAGTGATCCGTGGTTTTAAAAGATTCTCATGTAAGACTACCTGTAAGGCTAGTATTGGTTAATGTGCGTTTTAATTTGAGCTACTATTTAGAAGTAGTACTTGGGCCTAACTTATTACTTTTATTTTGAATTTTTTAGTTTTGGCTACATTTGAGACTGAGATTTAGGCAGCCATATTTTTCTGGGTGTTGTGCTAACTTTAAAGTGTGATTTGGAAATATTTTAAAGTGTGGTGCAGTGATTGGCTAAATTTTAGAAACTATTCATGTGTGGTATTGTCATTTTGGTGGTCATTCCTCAGTCTCATAACGTTGGCATTTACAGGTAGTTTTAATATCTTAACTATTTGTTTTTTATTTTTAATTTAAATTAAACTGACAGTGTGCAATATATTTAATAAAGATTATATTTTGGTCCTGCAGTGACATTTCTGTCTACTTTCTTTAAAGTTCTCCTTGCTCTAAGTATAAACTAATTAAAGGGTGGTGTAGTCTGGTATTTATCGACTAGGGGGCACCACATATAGTATTTATTAGTATATAGCAAGTAGTGTATCTTATCTCATTATCTTCCACTAAATCCTTTACTAGGGTAGGGGTGGGGGTTCTCGGACACCCAGGACAGGGCACCAATCCATCACTGGGCAATATGTGTGAAAAAAATCCTGTTCCTGTCTGATAAATCCTGTTTCCATTTTCATTGTGTCTGAGACAATTTTTTAAAATTTTGTATTAGACAATTGTAGTGTGCTGGTATCCTGTTCCAATATCACTGTTAACCACTTTAGTCATGTCAGTAGCTATCAACTATGCATGTACACTGACAACTTTATATAGATTATTCAGTGAGGCTGGAGAGCATACCAATCTCCCAAGAACCAGAAGCTGCTGTTAGCAAGAACAACCCACCCATTCCTGTATCAATGTGATGCCCTCCTATAGCAATTCAGCAATGACATTTTCAGCTTGATTTTACAAGGTCATTAGCATGGAGACTAGCACCTTTTGAAATCAATGACACTTCAACGCAGCTCTCATTACAGGTCACGTCGAGAGCGTGGTCATGGCACCTGCACTAAAGAAACTTCATAAAGACTCCTTTTAACTCTGTCAGCAAAACACGTGAGCATGTCAATGTTAAAACCACAGCAAGAATTCTGGACAAAGTCAACAAGGCCCTCGCAATTTAGTAAAGCTGATTAAAAGTATATAAAAATACAAACTTTTATTCACAAGTAAACAATAATAAAAGGTTTTCTTGTTAGTCTACTTTAATTATTTACTTTCCCTTGTTTCCCTTTTAATTTAGTGGGATCTGATTCTGACCCATGAGATATCTCTTGCTTTCACATGACAATTACAAACTAGAATAAATGAGAGCTTCACAATCTTCCTCTGAGGCGTATAAGAGCAGCTGACCATGTCTTCTTAACCCAGTCCCTGGAGCACTGTATGCCTTATGCCCAGCGCATGATGCACTTGTTCATAGCAGCAGCTTTGTGGGAAAAACAAATTGTACAGCTTTGGTTTTTGGCCTGCAGCTTACAAAGCTGGAGTCCATTTTCCATTTATGGTCTTTTCTAATAAAATCTGGGTTTTTAGTTGACTACATTTACCTTTAGTCATTTAAAAGACGCTTTTATCCAAAGCGACTTACAAATGAGAACATCACAAGTCAGTAGTTATGAAGAAAACCAAATATACTGTAAAATCATCAAACCTGATTGTTATTTCATAGGAAACCCCCCCCCCCCTTTTTTTACAACAAGTATTTGTAGTGGAGAAACATGAGTTCGCTTGGAACTACATTTCATACTAGATATATGGCGAAATGGAACAGTAGTTTGTGCTTCAACCTCACAGCAAGGTGGTCCTTTTACTTTATTCTGCATTTTTTGAACTTTTAGTTTAATTTTACTGTGCTTATTGTTAATTCTTTATTGTACTTCTGTATATATAAACATGACAAATGGAGCATCTGTAAACACAACGATTTTCCCCAGGGGGTTAATTAAGTATTCTGATTCTGATTGCACATGAATTAGTGGGCCTGGAATTTGAACCTTCACTTCAAACACTGAGCCACCACATCCTATGAGAAGTCATGTCCTCCCACCTGTTTGTGTTTTCATCCAAAGACATGCTGATGAGTAAAATGGAGATTATTGTCATTGTGTGTTTCTCTTTAGTTTTCCCACACTAGTTTAATTGGTTTGTCATTGTTAATATTGATTAATTTAAGCGCCTCCTCTCTGTGTCTTCAGACTTTTTTTTTTTATTATGAATCTTCTTTATTATAGTTAAACTTCCATCTATGTCTCCTCAGTGCCAGCAAGAGGCAGAGTGTGACAATATACAATACTAAATACCCAAGAATGTATATAGCACCTGCTGTTACAGCTGAGTTTTGGACATGCCTTGGGGATTTTGACATGCCCTGTCTCCAGAGTATGGATCAGTAAGCTTTCCTTACACTATGTTTTGGTTTTGGATTAATGTGAAATTACCATCTACTGTTCCAGAATGGTAGACCCCTGGCTCCATGGGCTAGAATCACTGTTGTCTTGATTCAGTAAAAAGAAGTGTCTGTCATAACCTGCCACCTGAGTTAAAGATGTAAAATGTTTTAATTGCAGAAGCAGAGTACAACACAAACTACACCAACATAGGTAACAGCAGTAACAAAACTGATGTTCCAATATGGACATGAGGAAGATCACAGAATATATACATCAAAGGGAACCACTTGAAGGGAAAAACAAATCTAAGGATGATTACAATAAAGGTAAGTTCATTTATTCATTTGCTATCTTCCACTTTTAACCTATATCAGGGTCGGTGGGAGGGAGTTCTCAAGCCCATCCAGGGGAGAACATTTCTGGCACTGGGCAGATACACCCAAGACAGGTTACCAATCTATCACTGGGCACACTTGCTAACTTACACACACACCAGCACACAAATTAAACAGGGCATTAAAGCAAACAAATTAAAGCAGTCAATTTACCTTGAATCCATGTTTTTGGTCTGTGGAATGAAACCAGAGAACCTGGAAGAAACCCACACAGATGGTGATTCGAACATGGAAAATCCACCCAGGTGCAAGACTTTTAACGCTATGCCAAACCCCCAAAATCCCTCATTAAACAAACTTAGACTTAAAGCCCAGGATCTCCTGGTGCTCCTTACCATTATTTTTAATGTTTGGGCCATCTACAGTAGGTTTTTTACTGCCAGTCAGAGGCAGCATGTGGCATAGTGAATATTTGTAAAAAAATTTTTACTTTCACAGATTTTTTTAGTTTTGTTAATAGCTTTCAATATATATTTTTGTTTTTTCCACACTGATTTAATTGGGGTGGCACGGTGGCTTAGTGGTTAGCACGTTTGACTTTCAGCACTAAGTATTCCAGGTTCGAATCACCATCCGCGTGGGTTTCCTCCGGGTTCTCCGGTTTCCTCCCACAGTGCAAAAACATTTTGGAGTTCTCCAAATTGCCCCATATAGTGTGTGTCTGTGTGAGTGAGTGTGTGCCCAGCGATAGAATGGCGCCCTGTCCTGGGTGTATCTGCCCAGCTCCCGAGACGTTCTCCCATGGATGGGCATGGGGAACCCCCCTCGAGACCCTAATAGAGGATAAAGTGGAAGATGATGGATGGATGATTTAATTGGTTTGTCATTATCATTAATTATCATGAATTAATTAATTAATTTCATTATTTGTCACTAATATTAATTAATCTACTTCTTTTTAGTTGTAGTTGTCATTTTTATTTTAAGGCTATAACATTCACAAGGCAAATGGAGTGAGAACACAGAAATGAGGATGTCCCGCAGCACATTCTAATTTTAATTCTAAAACTAAATACAGTAAGGAAAAGTGATCTATTTTGCATACAGTGCTTATACACAGAGGAATTTGTCCTCCATTTAACCCATCTGTGAGGAACCACATTTATATACACAAACACTGGTAAAGGGAGCACACGTGACTAGAGCTATGGGCATCCCTGTATACAGCACTCTGGGAGTAACTGGGATGCCCAAGGACAATTCAGCCATAGTATTTGGTGGGACCATATATGAAATACGGCTGGCCCAAAATTTTATTAGCCATTTTTTTAATTTCCCAGACAGTTCATTTTTAGTATTAGAAATAACATGATTTGACAATGATATCAAACACCGATGCGTGATTGGAAAGAGGAGCTGAGGAGTTGAAAGAGGTAACTGAATCACCTGCTGTAGATTTTACTAATGGTCCATGTAAATTCAAAGAAAAAGGAGAGAGTAGCAGCAAATATAATGGGAGCTCAGCAGTGGCACCAGGAAAAAGATGGGAAAGCTGGTGAGTCAATTCTATATTACCAGTGACATTAATAATCAACTTTATTAGTAACGAACCAATTGTCCATGACAAGACATTTCTAGGATATGTCCTACAGGCGATAAACATGGTCTGCCGGGTTCTAAAGAATAAGCATATCAAATGTTGTGGCCATCGAGCAACAATGTGGATTTGTATAAAGAACATGAATAGCATGAATCCGTTTTACGATGAGACATTTTTAAGGTTTTGCTTTGAAATACCGTTACTTTGCGAGTTTCCGCCTTCACAAAAATTTTTCACAAAAAAAAAGGTTTATGAAATCAGAGAAACTGCTCGTTACAGCCAACATACAGTTATTACGGTAACTTTACTTCCGATACTGGCAAAAAAAATCTGTCTCTCACACACACACAGAGCTTAGAAGCACAAACAGCTGATGGTGACTCCATCGTACAGTCCCGCTGCTGGAGGAGAGGCTATAGCCCCAAAAGCCCAGGTCTAACGATAGCCCCAAAAGCCCAGCTCTAACGATCCAATGAATGAGTCCTTGGGTTCTTAAGTTGGTGTTAGGTGTCCGATACTTTGAATTTCAAAGGACCATTTTTACTGAAATACTTTCATTCACAATATGACAAGTGTTATATATTTTTGTAAAAAAAAAAAAAAAAAAAAAAAGGCCAAGGCGTGACATTAGTGAACTGCTTTTCTTGCTTTCCTCTTTCTTGCTTTTCTCTTTTACCATCCTCTTATACTGTATATAGTATATAACCACTCCTCTCACCTTATCTCTTATTCTACGTCTCACCTTTTAAAATACCTGCACACAGACCATTAGTGGATTTTATCGCAGGTGATTTAATTACTTCGGTTGCCTCTCACTCATACTACACTGTCCGATGCCGCTGTCACACACTGCTACTGACTATGAGGCATTTTAGTCTTTAGCAGTTAAAAAAAATTTAACAGAATTAAAAGTACTGTGCATATATTTAAAGTAGTTATGTTTAGAGAATATTACTATTAGAGCAGCTCTGTCTTGCACTGTAAAAAAAATACCTATAGAATCTACCCAATAAATGTGAGGTAAGTATTTGCACTCAGTTTGTTTGGGTATATTTTACCTCATATATTGAGTTAAGATTGCCTAAATTACTCAGTTATGGCACACACACTAAAAAAAGATAAAGTGTACCCAATATTTTGAAATACTGTTTACTTACTAAAATTGAAGTAATATTAACATGAATGTTGCTTCTTTATTTACCTCATATTATAGTTATATATTACATAGTATAACTTAATAGTTGTCACAATGTGGTTGTAAGGATTGGTCTGGAGACATGGATGCAGAACAAAGCAGGTTTATTAGTAAGCAAGGCAGAGGTAGGGTGGTGCAGGAGGAGGCGTGGTCGAGGGGAGTGTTGCCAACTGGACCCAGGCTGGGGTGTGGAACCTGGACGGAGGACTGGGCAGAGCACAACACCGAGCAAAACCAATAACCAAATAAAACAAAGCACACAATAATACTAACGCTGTAGAAAGAGAACCCTACACTGGCTATGCGTGAGGAAAAGCGGAAAGAACTAGTGAGGTTGTCTAGAGTAGACAAAATAACAAACCCTACGATAGAAAGGACAGGCGTGTCAAAGAGCGTGTTAGACAAAAACCTGAAGGAAGAAAGCGTGGAGAAAGTGCTCAGAGAGGTACGGTGAACTACACGGGACGACGAGCGGCTCAGGAAGGAACTGCAACAAACAAGGAACGGGGAGACAGCAAGAGGGTTAATACACAGGGAAGAAAACCATGTTAGTTCACCAAGAGAGAGCGTCTTAGTAAACAGATCGGAACCGTTAGTATGCTGGGTGAACACTGACACACGGACGCCCTCAGGTGGTGACGCGCCAGCGGAGCGAGCTAGGGTGAGCGCGAACTCCGCCCCAACCGGCCGAAGCTGAACCACCTGAGCGGACGGACAGAGACAACGATCGCTCCCGGGACACAGGACTCTAGGGACAGGATGAACACTGAAAACAGAAAGAGGATTAGACAAGACACAGGGAGCGATCACAGAATAACACAGACGTTCACTCATGCAACGACAGAGACTAACCTAAACACAGAAGTGAGAGCGCAGATGCTAACAAACAGCTAACACAAACAGACACCGAGACCAGATACACCACAGGACAAAACGCTGAGAGAACAGATCGAGAACAGAAGCCAAAAAATCGCTCGGTATGTATGAAAACAGGGACAATACTTCGCGTTCGTCCCGTGTGAAGACAGAGCTTAAATAAGATAAACGACCCATCAAACAAATTAGCCTCACCTGGTGACGGAGCGAAAGCGGAACTAGAAGGCGGGGCTAAGAGAGCGAGTGGCAGAGCGTGACGGAGAGACAGACGCAGACACAGGATTTCTCACAATAGTTATATATTACATAGTATATTTTAATATGATTAGCTAACCAGTACTTAGTCAGTAGGTTAAATTTACTTAAATAAAATTGACACACATTTTTGATGTAAACTTTTTTTTAATTAACTGTGCATTCAAGAAACAAAAAATACATAAGCACCCTTTTCATGCATATTCAGTAAAACCAAAAGTTTCTCAAACACTTACTTCCCCCTCAAAAAGACTGCATTACAAAATTCTAAAACATTCTGGGGTATTTAAGATTTCCAATATATCAATATATATATATATATATATATATATATATATATATATATATATATATATATATATATATATATAAACATCAAGTGCAAGGTGCTTATGCTATGTTTGATTTAAAGAATAGACATATACTTCAACATAGACAATGAGGTGCATTTCAAAACTTGGTTTGAGGTTACCAGAAGAATGAAACAGTCGGTAGTTACATCATGATTGAAAACACTGGGATCAAAACATGTAAACAATCCTAATAACATGAGAAACATTAGAAAATGTGAATGTCTGTAAAAGTGTTTATTCCATTAGTTTGCATTTGAGGCTATGGACCCTCTTGGACAGTTTTGCTCCATCAAGCTCCAGAAAGATTTTCTGGAATACTTCAAATGTGTACTTCAGCTTCTTTGGATATTCAAGGTTGAGGCCATAGATCAAGCCCATCAACAGTATGCATGCCTTTGTCTTGGTTCCACACCCCTTCAGCACATTGATGCTCTCTATTATAATAGAAACATCTGCTGGATCATCTTTAGCCATAGCACTATGGATTACTAGCACCTTCTTCAAGGTTTGGTCTGTGTGGTCTTCATGTTCGTCCGTTTTTTTGTTTTTTTTTAAACAATATACATGGGTTATATACACTGCCCTCTAAAATCATTTTTTACAGTGTGACTCCTCGATAGTGATGAAGATGTTTGGTTCCATTTTTCATCGGAGCCTTGAACCATGTGATATGCGACAGACTGTGCTGTAGGTGAGTGCCGCAGGACTGCCCTGCCACTTAGGTGAGATCCATAGGGACAACTAATCCCTGACTTGTCATCCGTCAATAACGCAGTGCCAGGGTCGCCATGGAAACGAACGACGTAGTGATGTCATGCTCCATCGCGACTGTCAGGTCGGAGATGAAATGTGAGAACTGTGATGCAGGATGTGTGGCTATTTATACAGAGAGAAAAACAAGCCATCCTCTTTTCGTTCTCCTTAATTCTCTCCCCGTTTGTCTTGCTTCACCTTCTCAGCTTCCTCTGCCGCTTTCCCTGCACTCTGCTGTGACCTCCTGAAGGTCGTTCGCAACCATCCTAATTAAAAGAAAACCCTCAGCTCAGTTCAGACACAGCCATCATCACTGTACCATTATTTTTACAGTGATGAAGTAAGGGTTATCAATGTGCACTCAAGGTCGTCTTATGCCCCACTATATAGGAGTGGATACGACATCTCCAGCACCTCAGAGGACATTTCCGTATTATAGCCAGCATATAATCTTGATGTGTGATTTTAATAAGAGATCAGGCTCCTACAGAGCTGAAATGCTGAAATAGTGATTACATCACATTTAAACTCCAACGCCTTTTTATCCTGTGGATAGAGAAGCCTGTTTTACACTGCCCGAGTGGATATTGGACTTTCTATGTCATAAATCCTGTGTTGAATCAACAAAGAGGCTTTACACGGTCCAGCATCACCTAAAGATGGCAGTGTAACTCCATCGTCCTCACTCACTCTCTTCCTGACGATGTCTCTACCTTACATCCTCACTGTTTCACGTCTCTCCTGGTTTAAACGTTCTTGTTTGAACCCAACTGAAAATGCCAACCAAATGGAATAATTTCTAAAAACCAAAAATACTCAACTGATCATTCGTAGAAAGCACTTTATCTTGGTAATGGACGTGGACAGGAACTGCTAGCTGATAGTGTCTTTCCATCACACACCACATGACCCAGGGCTAATTTAGATTGGTTTAGGCTTTAGAATGTTCAAGTTCTAACACATGAGGACCAAAGGTGAGCTGTAATCTTAGTCAGTTGAACCAAATGTTGCTTGAGGGAAAAATCTGGCTTTTTGTCCGAATACAGATATAGATACAGGTTCAACAAATCAGAAAATGATATGCAGCTATACAATTTCAGTCTGTTTTTATCCTTTAAATACAATAAACAACATACAATGTACTTACCAGCACTGATAAGTAGACACCACAGCATCCACCTCATTAGAGTTAGACCCTCAAGCAGTATATAATAGAACCATACTGGGTATAGTGGGTTGTGTTTTAGTGATATACCCTTAAAGGTACAATGCCACACTTAGGTTTACATTGTGGTGGTGATTGTTGAGAGCAAATGGCATATGTTTCTCACCTGATTAGTTCTTTTTTCTCAGTTCATTCATTTGTGTCTGGTTTTTGTTTCCTGAATTTGTTTTTATTTCCCAATTGCTCTGTTCCTGGTTAAGCTCTGACATGCCTGAATTGAAGCAGCACATCATCCAGTACTTTGGCACAGTTATCAGGATGTGCTGATTTATTTTCAGAGTCATTTGGACTGCAGGAAACAGCAGTGGACACGTGCCCCAAACAATGAGATGCTCATTGGGAGGGTTGGCAAGAGCATTTTCATTCACGGACGATAAACAATCAAGCAACCATGTCAGTCATGGCTCTGCTGTTCTCAGTGGTGAGTGAAAGAACAGCCGTGGAGAGTTTTGTGAAATGAGCAAATACAATATAGTAAAACATTAGATTTGGGATGTGCAGAAAGTAAAACTCGTTCTAACGTAGTGCATTAAATCTGACATCTGAAAAGTTATGTATCAAATTATTAACAAATGAATGGTTTCCTACAAGCCTTCAAATGGCGTTGAGTTTGAAATAGAACATATTCTCTCTACTCATTATCTTACACTTAATCCACTACTAGGGTCGCAGAGGGATTTTTCATGCCCAGTCAGGGTAGAATGTTTCGGGTGCTGGGCAGATACACCTGGAACAGGGCACCAATCTATCACTGGGCTCGCATTTACTCACAAAGACACACACAAACTATATAGGTGCAATTTGTGGCAGCCAAATCACCTTGATTTCATGTTTTTTGACTGTGGGAGGAAAAGAGAGAACCCAGATAAAACCAACTCTTGTCTTCCAGTTCCCGTCTGGATGCCCATGAAAGAGTGGTGGGTCTGAGCACTCCATCAGTTGGCATCTCTGTGCCTTTCCTTTGCCTTTCCACACCCCTGGTATCTTCTACTCTGAGGTGCAACTTCTGGAACCTCTGCTTGCCCTTTCCACTCTGCTTTGAGATGGTAGTAAGTAGTACGGATTCGCTACGGAGCCAGTGTGCTGCCTTCATCTCATTATCTTCTAAATCATCTAATAGGGTTGCGAGAGGGGATGTCCGCCATGTCCAAATCCATTGCTGGGTACACACTCACAAACCCACACACACTATATAGGGGCAATTTAGAAAGGGGCTATAGAACAGCCACTTAACCTTAAATTCATGTTTTTTTCAACTGTGGGAGGAAATGGGAAATCTGGAGAAATTCCATGTGGACAGTAACCACTACACTACTATGCCGCCCTGAAATGGAATAGAAGAACATAGCAAAAGAAAATAAAGCTTTTTAAGTTTACAGTTGCTCCAGTTCAAGTAGTTTGCATTATTACTGTAGATGTGGTGGCTCAATAACCCATCAGTTAGCACTCTTACCTCACAGCTAAAAGGTTGTTGGTCTGATTCCTGATTTGTGTGGATGAGGTCTGTGTGAAGCTGCTCCATGTGCATGTTCTCCTCATGACTCCGAGAGCTCCAGTTTCCTCCCACAGTCCAGCAGACAAACTGATGATTTAATGTTTCACCAGGTGTGAATGTGTACATGCATGTCAGCTCAGACATTGACTGGTATTCTGTCTACCCTCTGTTTGCCCAGTGTGTGCTGGATATGTGCTTCCTTTTACCCTGTTTGGGATTTGTGGTAAACAAAAAGAACATTTTATAGCATTAACATTAAAACTGAGTTGGTTGGCGGGGGTGAAAAGAACGGCCATAATATATTTAATATACTTTGGTAGCTGGCATTTCATTCTCATGAACAACAAATGTTGCCGGCACCTTACTACCCTCGCCCCACAGCACAACCCCTGTTTTCGTTTTGATTACTGGGCAGAGTAGCCAGAAGTTTTTTTTTTTGTGTGTGTGAAATTTGTATTTGTTTCCTGGTTCTTCTTCCACAGATTAAATTTATTTTATCTTATCTTAATTCTGTGACTGCCATCACATCACGCCATCATCTAATATGATTGTTGGGGTCCCTACGCACATCCAGGGAAGATTTCTGTCACGGGGCAGATACACCAAGGACAGGGCACCCATCCATTTCTGTGCGCACTCACGCACACACAAACACACACACACACACACACACACACACACACACACACACACACACTCACTATATTAGACACACTATTATTTAGCAGCCAATTCACCATGAATCCATGATTTTAGACTGTGGAACAAAACCAGTGGAAACCCAGGTGATAATGAATGGTGTGCAGCCTATATAAACCAGTGTGTGGTGTACAGCATGGCGTGAGTTCGCAGCAGTACCAGGAACATGTGGTTGCACTGAGACGCTGTTTGAATATAAGTGGTGTGTTGATTTCAGTTCCAGCATGACATGAGCATGGTTAATTAAATCTGTAGCTAAAGCCCATTCCTGAGAAAAAGATCTCTGGTCCTCATTAAGTGACAGCATGGAACAGACACCAAAGTCTTGGTCCTCACAAAGTTTTCTTCCTTTAAACCAACAACACCAGGGAGATTTTATATATAAATCTCTTATATATATTGTGTGTGTGTGTGTGTGTGTGTGTGTTGTTGTTGTTTTGATTACCACAAAGTAACTACATGTTACTCTTTAGGACCCTGTGGACGTTTATATATTCTGTACAACCACCAAGTAGCGGATCAAATGTGTCATTGCCTTTCCCTTTTAGAGCCAGGTGAGATCTGACTGGCGGATTGGTATTTCAATGCATAAATTAATGTTTACACCATGTACAGAAAACTTCATCACAAGCCCAGGCAAATAAATAAACTAGAACTAGAAGAGCCAATTAAGTAGGAAGATACTCCAAAATACCAAGCCAGTAAGGGTCTTTGTAAATTAAAACATTTTAGCACTGTAACTGTAAAGATGGTAAAATGGTTAAAGTGGAAAAACAACATCACTCCATCTCTCTGTAGGGAGTGGGAGCTCAGTGGTTAGGGTGTTGGACTATGAATCTGAAGGTTGGTGGTTCAAATCCCAGGTCCACTAAAGTTACCAATGTGGGTCCTTGAGCAAGACCCTTAACCCTCATTGCTCCAGGGATGTTGTGAACCCTGTGTTCACCTTGTAACCCGCTTTGGGTAAAAGCGACTTACAAGGTTGTAAGTTGCTTTGGATAAAAGCATCTGCTAAATGACCAAATGTAAATGCAAATGTAAATCTCTCTGATCACCAATTAATCAACCTTGACACCTGTAACCTGCACTTTTGTTTATAGGGATTAATTAACCATTTAAAAAATAAGGAGGAAATATCGACCCACAGAGTGATGGGGGACGAGCCTCGTAACAAAAACGCCCTCTCACACCAAATTCTGATGAATTTCCAAACATTTATTTTGTCTTCATCTTGTTTGGTGTGTTTCTGCTCTGTACATCTTCATATGTGTGTCTCTGTTCTCTTCGCTCTTTGTCTGAAAGGACGGTCAATACCACATCCATCATCCCTTGCTCTTCTACCTCTCCTTCTCTGTCTCTCTTTAACTCTCTATTTCTCAATCTGTGAAACCATCCCTCTCTGGTTCTCTAACTTTCTCTCTCTGGTTCTATATTGTTTATTTCTTTACCTGCACGTACCATTTCAATAACAAGCACAAGTCATATTTTCTTGTCTTGTTTGTTTTTCTTGTTGTTTTTCCGGCAGAATCATATTTTTGCTTTCCAGAGGCTAAAATCTTACCATCCTGGTTGCAGACCTGTTGTGCTGGCGCTTTTCTGTTTATAGCTGAATGGTTCATAGACGTGGTCTGCATGTAACACACCTGTGCTTCTCTACTGAATACACAACTGATGCTATGAAGGTCTGCTTTTATATCACTGAAAGGATAAATGCCTTATACAAAGCATCCATACATTATTTAGCTTGCAGCCACCGATGGGACCGCATGACTCTGTGGACTCTCTGGTTGTTTTGATGTTTCTGTGGTTTTGCTTTTAGAACTGTACTTGTCTTGTATGTACCCACTTAACCCTCATGTTCTGGTTCGTGTCACTCCTTATCCTCAGGTGTAGATGGTTTTCTTTCATTATTTGCACTCTCGTGTTAAGGAGGTATCGAGCATTCCTCACAGGTTCCTCACAAGTGTCGGCGCACATCATCACATGGATTTTACCAGCATCTGCTGTTATGGGATTGTTCTTGCCATTGTTCTTCCATCAGATCATCTTTATTTCATTAGCTTATACTTAATCCTCTAGTAGGGTCACAAGGAAGGTTACCCATGCCCATTCATGGGAGAAGGCCAATTTACCTTAAATCTGTGTCTTTGGACTGTGGCAGAAAACTGGATAAAATCCGATACGTACACAGAGAACATGGAAACTCCACTCAGATTGGAAAATGAATGCCCAGTGTTGAAAGGCTACAACGTGCTAACCACTACACCACCGTGCAGACCCTGTGTAAAATATATAGTAGATAAATAGTAGATCAGACTGAATAACACTGCAGTTCTTAAGTAATGGTATGTTAAATAATTAAAGTGTTTAATTTTATTATCTGCGGCACGGTGACTTAGTGGTTAGCACGTTAGCCTCTCAGCACTAAGGATTCCCGGTTCGAATCCCCATCTGGGTGGAGTTTCCATGTTCTCCCCGTCCCCGTTTCCATGTGTCCGTGTGGGTTTCCTCTGGGTTCTCCGGTTTCCTCCCGCAGTCCAAAAACATGGATCAAGTCAATTGAGTTCTCCAAATTGCCCCATATAGAGTGTGTATGTGTGAGTGTGTGCCCAGCGATGGATTGGCGCCCTGTCCTGGGTAAACATAGGATAACATAGGATAAAGCGGAAGATAATGAATGAATGAATTAATTTTATTATCTTTTTAATCTTATTTAAAGATTAAATACATTAGACACATTCATTATCTTCCACTTATTCCACTACTAGGGTTGGGTGGTTCCCCATGCCCATAGTGGGGAGGCCGTTCAAGTAATTTATACTTGAATAAATTATATTTATTATTATTAGGGGTTCAAGCACGAAATGCGTGAAACCTATTGTTTTTGCTCAGATTTTTAGGGGTTCAAGCACTTAGTGCGTGAAACCTATTGTTTTTGCTCAGATTTTTCTTATTCTTGTTAGGGGTTCAAGCACGAAGTGCATGAAACCTATTGTTTTTGCTCAGATTTTTCTTATTCTTATTATTATTAAGGGTTCAAGCACAAAGTGCATGAAACCTATTGTTTTCGCTCAGATTTTTAGGGGTTCAAGCACGAAGTGCATGAAATCTATTGTTTTTGCTCAGATTTTTCTTATTCTTATTATTAGGGGTTCAAGCACGAAGTGCATGAAACCTATTGTTTTCGCTCAGATTTTTCTTATTAGGGGTTCAAGCACGAAGTGCATGAAACCTATTGTTTTCGCTCAGATTTTTCTTATTCTTATTATTAGGGGTTCAAGCACGAAGTGCATGAAACCTATTGTTTTCGCTCAGATTTTTAGGGGTTCAAGCACGAAGTGCATGAAATCTATTGTTTTTGCTCAGATTTTTCTTATTCTTATTATTAGGGGTTCAAGCACGAAGTGCATGAAACCTACTGTTTTCGCTCAGATTTTTCTTATTAGGGGTTCAAGCACGAAGTGCATGAAACCTATTGTTTTCGCTCAGATTTTTCTTGTTCTTATTATTAGGGGTTCAAGCACGAATTGCATAAAACCTATTGTTTTCGCTCAGATTTGTCTTATTAGGGGTTCAAGCACGAAGTGGTGCATGAAACCTATTGTTTTCACTTAGATTTTTTCTTCTTATTATTATTTAGGGGTTCAAGCACGAAGTGCATGAAACCTATTGTTTTCGCTCAGATTTTTCTTATTCTTATTATTATTTTTCTCCGGAAAAACGCGTTGGGCAGCCAAAACCGCAGGGTCAACAGCCACCAAACCCGGAGGGTACATCCAGATGGTGTGCATCTTCTCAGATAACAAAATCCAGATGTTTTCATTTATTGGTGGCGCAATAGAGCAGCAAAACGCGTTTACGTGTCTAGCTTCTACCACCTTGTTCTCACAGTCTTCAAACTTTTTTTCCACTCTCATAGACTCTCACCAAACCACTTTGCCATTTGGACCCATAAGCTCCGCCCACTTACATTTTTCACTAATTTGCATAATTTAAAAATTCCACTTCTTCCTACTACTTCTCCATTTTGCACTCAATCCCCATGTGTTTGGTATCAAAAAATTCAGCAGAGTGTGCCCTTCAATCTTTATCAAAAAAACAAAAAAACAGTCCCGCTGCTACATGCAAATTCATCTACATGGCATAATTCAAATTAATTCATCCTTCATTCAAAAATCTGTAACTCAAACACCCTTCACTCAAACCTTCTACAACTTCACACACACATTCAGCATCAATCCCTGAGGACGTCCAAGAAATTTGGCGCACTTCTGTCCATAGGTGGCGCTATAACAGCTACATGTCTGTTTCTCACTAACCGTACATGCGATTGAGCTCAAACTCAACACACATCATCTTCTGTCCAGTCTCTAACAGATATCCAAAATGCGACTACATCCCCCGAGGTTTACGACCGCCATTTCCCGTTGACCGATGACCCTTAAACTTCACCACTCTGTACGTCTACGCACTCTTTACAAACCCCCCAATTTCGTCGCCGATTGGCCAGAGGTGGCGCTATTTCTAAAATACTGCTAATAACGTCCACATATGTACATCTACCGTCTCATTTATGCAATGCCATAATGCTCTACTACATCCTTCACATCTGTCCCCATACATGTCCATTAAAAAAATGTCGACTTCTCCAGATATTTCACAAAGTCCAAAACCTGCCCTTTTCGAACTAGTCTCTGGATTTTTATCCAATCTTCTCAAAATGAATCTGGTCATACTCAGGAGAATGTCTAGGTAAATAATTATCAAAAAAATGTCGACTTTTCCACTTCCACTTATTTTACACTAATATTTATTCATTAGCGTCATTAGCATATATTGGCTATATTGCTATAACTCATTAGCTGTTAATCTCATCAAGTCCAAATTACAAAGGTATACCCGCCATGTCCCTCCGGTGATGCAGGCCGATTTTGGTTCACCTAGTCCTTAAGGGGCCTCTGATAGGCGCTATAGCATCTACATGTGAATTTCTCACTAACCGTAAATGCGATCGAGCTCAAACTCAACACACATCATCTTCTGTCCAGTCTAAAACAGATTCCGAAAATCCGACTACCTCCCCCGAACTTTATGACCGACATCAGCCAATCCGCTGTCAGCAGGTCTTTCACGCCCTTCCCGTCGACCGATGAACTTCAAACTTCACTGATCTGTACATCTACACATTCTTTCCCAACCACCAGATTTTCACACCGATTGGCCAGAGAGGGCGCTATATATGTATGTTCCTACTGCCATGTTGTCCAGACTGTCCATATACCGCTTGAACCCCGCTAATCACCGCTTGCGGTTATATTATTTATTATTATTTTTCTCCGGAAAAACTCGTTGGGCAGCCAAAACCGCAGGTCCTACAGCCACCAATCCCGGAGGGTACATCCAGATGGTGTGCATCTTCTCAGATAACAAAATCCACAGCTTTTCATTAATAGGTGGCGCAATAGAGCAGCAAAACGCGTTTACGCGTCTAACTTTTACCACCTTCTTCTCCCAGTCTTCAAACTTTTTTTCCAGTCTCACAGATTCTCAACAAACCACTTTGCCATTTGAACCCATAAGCTCCGCCCACTTAGATTTTTTGCTAATTTGCATAATTTGAAAATTACACTTCTTTCTACTACTTCTACAGTTTTAACTCAATCCCCATGTGTTTGATATCAAAAAATTCAGCGGAGCGTGCCCTTCAATAGTTATCAAAAAAACTTCGACTTTTCCCTTCAGTCCCACTGCTACATGCAAATTCATCTACATGTCATAATTCAAATTAATTCATCCTTCATTCAAAAATCTGTATCTCAAACAACCATCACTCAAACCTTCTACAACTTCACACACACATTCAGCATCAGTCCCTTAGGACGTCGAAGAAATTTGGCGCACTTCTGTCCATAGGTGGCGCTATAACAGCTACATATCAGTTTCTCAATGTCATCGAGCTCAAACTCAACATACATCATCTTCTCTCGAGTCTCTAACAGATATCTAAAATGCGACCACATCCCCCGAAGTTTACGACCGCCATTAGCCAAACCGATGTCAACAGGCCTTTCATGCCCTTCCCGTTCATTGATCACCCTTAAACTTCACTACTCTGTACTTCTACGCACTCTTTACAAACCCCCCAATTTCGATGCCGATTGGCCAGAGGTGGCGCTATTTCTAAAATACTGCTAATAACTTCCACATATGTACATCTACAGTCTCATTTATGCAATCAGCTCATGCTCTACTACATCCTTCACATCTGTCTTCATACATGTCCATTAAAAATATGTAGACTTCTCCAGATATTTCACAAAGTCCAAAACGTGCCCTTTTCGAACTAGTCTCTGGATTTTAATCCAATCTTCTCAAAATTGATCTGCTGATACTCAGGAGAATGTCTAGGTAAATAATTATCAAAAAAATCTCGACTTTTCCACTTCCACTTATTTTACACTAATATTTTTCCATTAGTGCCATTAGCATATATATAGGCTACATTGCTATAACTCATTAGCCGTTAATCTCATCAAGTCCAAATTACACAGATATACCCGCAATGTCCCTCCAGTTATGCAGGCCAATTTTGGTTGACCTAGTCCTTAAGGGGCCTCTGATAGGTGCTAAAACAGCTACATGTCAGTTTCTCACTAACCGTAAATTCGATCGAGCTCAAACTCAACAAACATCATCTTCTGTCCAGTCTAAAACAGATTCCGAAAATCCGACTACCTCCCCCGAACTTTATGACCGACATCAGCCAATCCGCTGTCAGCAGGCCTTTGACGCCCTTCCCGTCGACCGATGAACTTCAAACTTCACTGATCTGTACATCTACACACTCTTTACCAACCACAAGATTTTGACACCGATTGGCCAGAGGGGGAGCTATATATGTATGTTCTTACTGGCATGTTGTCCAGACTGTCCAATGTCGCTTGAACCCCGCTGATCGCCGCTTGCGGCTATATTTCTTATTATTATTTTTCTCCGGAAGAACGAGTTGGGCAGCCAAAACCGCAGGGACTACAGCCACCAAACCTGGAGGATACATCCAGATGGTGTGCATCTTCTCAGATAACAAAATCCACAACTTTTCACCCATAGGTGGCGCAATAGTGCAGCAAAACGCGTTTACGTGTCGAGCTTCTACCACCTTCTTCTCACAGTCTTCAAACTTTTTTTCCAGTCTCACAGACTCTCACGGACACATAAGCTCCGCCCACTTAGATTTTTTGCTAATTTGCATAATTTGAAAATTACACTTCTTCGTACTACTTCTCCAATTTTCACTCAAACTCCATGTGTTTGGTATCAAAAAAATTCAGCGGATGGTGCTCTTCCTAACTTGGACTTTTCCCTTCAGCCCCACTGCTACATGCAAATTCATCTATATGTCATAATTCAAATTAATTCATCCTTCATTCAAAAATCTGTAACTCAACCACCCTTCACTCAAACCTTCTACAACTTCAAACACACATTCAGCATCAGTCCCTGAGGACGGAGAAGAAATTTGGCGCACTTCTGTCCATAGGTGGCGCTATAACAGCTACATGTCTGTTTCTCACTTACCGTACATGCGATCGAGCTCAAAGTCAACACACATCATCTTGTGCTGACCTCCCCCTCCTCCCCCTTTTAATCGCACCTTAAAAAACAACAAGCATCAACAGCATATCTGGGGGTGGGGGTATGTGTGGGGGTCTTAGGCCACTCCCCCGTTTCCCGTTATGCCGCTTGGGGTGGGGGGTAGGTGAATAAGGGGCAGTCCATCTGGTGGGGGCGGGGGCGGTGGGTGGGCTGCGGGGCTGGGGGGGGTGGTGGGGGCGGGGCCGGTGTTCTGGCTTCCCTGGGCCTGTTTGGATTCTTGGGTCATTGCCCTGGGCTGTGCAGTCATTCCTCTGGCCGGGCTTGTCGCCGGGGTCTGGCGGGCGCTCGGCGGGGGGTGTCGTCTTGGCTGTTGGTGGTGCTCGGCGGTGGTCGGGGGCGGGTCCTCACCGTGGCGGGGGCTTGCCCTGCCGGTCTGGTGCAGCCCGGGCTGTGGGACGGCCTTGCGGGTTCATGGCTTTGGCCGTCCCCTCCTCTCCACCCCGGAGAGAATGGGTTTACCCTCTGGGTCCGGATGTGGGTTCCCACCAATAGGGGGCGGACGCATGTCCTGGACCCAGAGTGTGTATAGATGTGTATGGGGAGTATGAGTGAGTGTGGCGTATATGTTACTGTATATGTTTACTTCGAATGAGTGGAGGTGAGTATGAGGGTGGGATGGTATGAGTGCATTTGTGTGTGAATGTATATTTGTCAGGCTGGGGCCTGGTCTGCTCCCTCTCCTGGGTCATCTAGGGTCCGCCTAATGGTGGCCCCCACCTCCGCGTCGCATTCCCCTCCCGGGGGGGTTGTGCCCTTTGCCCTCTGGTGGGCTGGTGGCTCTCGGTTTCGGGGGCTGGGCGCCGGGGGGTGTGCTGGCTGGGCCTGGTGGCTGCCTGGTTGGGTTTGGGCCCCGTGGTCCCGGGGGGCCCTGGCTGGGGGGTTTCTCAATTTCTCAAAATTGATCTGCTGATACTCAGGAGAATGTCTAGGTAAATAATTATCAAAAAAATCTCGACTTTTCCACTTCCACTTATTTTACACTAATATTTTTCCATTAGTGCCATTAGCATATATAGGCTACATTGCTATAACTCATTAGCCGTTAATCTCATCAAGTCCAAATTACACAGCTATACCCGCAATGTCCCTCCAGTTATGCAGGCCAATTTTGGTTGACCTAGTCCTTAAGGGGCCTCTGATAGGTGCTAAAACAGCTACATGTCAGTTTCTCACTAACCGTAAATTCGATCGAGCTCAAACTCAACAAACATCATCTTCTGTCCAGTCTAAAACAGATTCCGAAAATCCGACTACCTCCCCCGAACTTTATGACCGACATCAGCCAATCCGCTGTCAGCAGGCCTTTGACGCCCTTCCCGTCGACCGATGAACTTCAAACTTCACTGATCTGTACATCTACACACTCTTTACCAACCACAAGATTTTGACACCGATTGGCCAGAGGGGGAGCTATATATGTATGTTCTTACTGGCATGTTGTCCAGACTGTCCATTGTCGCTTGAACCCCGCTGATCGCCGCTTGCGGCTATATTTCTTATTATTATTTTTCTCCGGAAGAACGAGTTGGGCAGCCAAAACCGCAGGGACTACAGCCACCAAACCTGGAGGATACATCCAGATGGTGTGCATCTTCTCAGATAACAAAATCCACAACTTTTCACCCATAGGTGGCGCAATAGTGCAGCAAAACGCGTTTACGTGTCGAGCTCTACCACCTTCTTCTCACAGTCTTCAAACTTTTTTTCCAGTCTCACAGACTCACACGGACACATAAGCTCCGCCCACTTAGATTTTTTGCTAATTTGCATAATTTGAAAATTACACTTCTTCGTACTACTTCTCTAATTTTCACTCAAACTCCATGTGTTTGGTATCAAAAAAATTCAGCGGATGGTGCTCTTCAAAACTTGGTCTTTTCCCTTCAGCCCCACTGCTACATGCAAATTCATCTATATGTCATAATTCAAATTAATTCATCCTTCATTCAAAAATCTGTAACTCAACCACCCTTCACTCAAACCTTCTACACACACACATTCAGCATCAGTCCCTGAGGACGGAGAAGAAATTTGGCGCACTTCTGTCCATAGGTGGCGCTATAACAGCTACATGTCTGTTTCTCACTTACCGTAAATGCGATCGAGCTCGAAGTCAACACACATCATCTTCTGTCCAGTCTCTAACAGATATCCAAAATGCGACTACATCCCCCGAAGTTTACGACCGCCATTAGCCAAACCGCTGTCAACTGGCCTTTCATGCCCTTCCCGTTGACTGATGACCCTTAAACTTCACTACTCTGTACTTCTACGGACTCTTTACAAAGCCCCCAATTTTGACGCCGATTGGCCAGAGATGGCGCTATTTCTAAAATACTGCTAATAACTTCCACATATGTTCATCTACAGTCTCATTTATGCAATCACCTAATGCTCCACTACATCCTTCACATGTTTCCCGATAAATGTCCATTAAAAAAATGTCGACTTCTCCAGATATTTCACAAAGTCCAAAACCTGCCCTTTTCGAACTAGTCTCTGGATTTTAATCCAATCTTCTCAAAATTCATCTGCTGATAGTCAGGAGAATGTCTAGGTAAATAATTATCAAAAAAATCTCGACTTTTCCACCTCCACATATTTTACACTAATATTTTTTCATTAGCGTCATTAGCATATATAGCCTACATTGCTATAACTCATTAGCCGTTAATCTTATCAAGTCCAAATTACACAGCTATACCCGTATTGTCCCTCCAGTGATGCCGGCCAATTGTGGTTGACCTAGTCCTCTGATAGGCGCTATAACATCTACATGTGAGTTTCTCACTAACCGTAAATGCGATCGAGCTCAAACTCAACAAACATCATCTTCTGTCCAGTCTAAAACAGATTCCCAGAATCCCACTACCTCCCCCGAACTTTATGACCGACATCAGCCAATCCGCTGTCAGCAGGCCTTTCACGCCCTTCCCGTCGACCAATGAACTTCAAACTTCACTGATCTGTACATCTACACACTCTTTACCAACCACCAGATTTTGACACCGATTGGCCAGAGGGGGCGATATATATGTATGTTCCTACTGCCATGTTGTCCAGACAGTGCATCACCGCTTGAACCCCGCTAATCACCACTTGCGGCTATATTTATTATTATTATTGAGGTCGGCAGCACTGTGGCTTAGTGGTTAGCACGTTCGTTTCTAAACACTAGGGATTCCCGTTTCGAATCCCCATCTGGGTGGAGTTCCATGTTCTTCCCATGTCCACGTGGGTTTCCTCCGGGTTCTCCGGTTTTCTCCCACAGTCCAAAAACATGGATCAAGTCAATTGAGTTCTCCAAATTGCCCCATATAGAGTGTGTATATGTGTGTCTGTGTGAGTTAGTGAATATGTGCCCAGCAATAGATTGGAGCTCTGTCCTGGGTGTATCTGCCCAGAGCCCTAAATGTTCTCCCCTGGATGGGCATGGGGGCCCCCCCACGACCCTAATATAGGATAAAGTGGAAGATAATGGATGGATGGATTATTATTGAGTGCTTTTTACAATAGTACGTTGTCACAAAGCAACTTTAAATGTTATAAGCCTTTAAACCCCCAATGAGCATGCCAAAGCAACAGTTTTAATTTTAATTAAATTTTAAGGAAAAAACCTTTGTAGGACCAAGCCTCATTAGGGAACAGTGCAGGACAGCCATGTACAGATTGTGTGGTGATCAGGTGTCCGTATTTAACAACGAATATTGTTTTGGAGGCTGGGCAGATACACCCAGGACTGGGCACAATCAATCGCTGGGCAAACAGTCACTCACACAGACAGCACAGGGGCAAATTAGAGCAGTCAATTGAACTTGAATCCATGTTTTGGACAGAGGGAGAAAACTGAACAATCAAGAGAAAACCCATGCAACTACATGGAAACTCCATCGAGATTGGGATTCAAACCACTCCCAATGAGTTTTTAGGCATTTATTTTTTAAAAGCTGCAGTTTATCATTTTATTTATTTTTGAAAAAAAATAAATTGAAAAAAAAAAAATCAATTCCAGCTTAGAAGCAATTGCATTTCTGTTTTGTTTATCTGAGAACAGCGATAAAGAGCCTCATGAATTATGTTGTTTTATTAAATTGGGTATAATTAATGTATTAAACAATGAGGCTGCATGTAGCATACCAGAACACATTACATGCTTCATGCTTTATAATAATTAATCTTTTTGAATATGAAAAGTAAACACAGCTATTAAACAGCATATTGAGTTAAACTGTAACGTTATTACCTGTTGTAATGCAGACATATTTCAGATCCCAAGCTTTTAGAAAAATAAAGAAAGAAATTAATAAATAAAGCTGAAGTAGGTCAGTACAATTCTTGTCCAATTGATTAGTTCAACTAATCACATAGGGCGGCACGGTGGCTTAGTTGTTAGCACGTTCGCCTCTCAGCACTAGGGATTCCCGGTTCGAATCTCCATCTGGGTGGAGTTTCCATATTCTGTCCATGTCTGCGTGGGTTTCCTCCGGGTTCTCCGGTTTCCTCCCAAAGTCCAAAAACATGGATCAAGTTAAGTGAATTCTCCGAATTGCCCCATATAGAGTGTGTTTGTGTCAGTGAGTGTGTGCCCAGCGATAGATTGGCGCCCTGTCCTGGGTGTATCTGCCCAGCGCCCGAAACGTTCTCCCCTGGATGGGCATGGATGGGCATGGATTTTAGTTCTTTTTATCTGTGTTGTTGTTATTTCCCTTCAGCAAAACTATCAAAGAGCAGGTAGTATTTAGGTGGTGGATGATTGTTAGGGTTGCTCTGACATGGGGCGGGGGGTCAGTGTGTGTGTTGAGCTGGAATGAGTGAAGCAAAGTTTTAGAATATGTTTTTTGGTATGTTCATTTCACTGTACACTGTAAACTGACATCCAGCATGAGCCTCAGTGGGCTGTATAAAGTTTTATGCTGAATTAGGATTTCCAGCATGATGTCATATATTCCAGAAAGAGAATCAACATTCTTTGTCTTTAAGAAGCTGTTGCAAACTTCTAAGGGTACAGAACCATGTACCCACTGCATTCTGACATCACAGTGCATGCTGGACCCCTCCCCCTAATGCTGCAAAGATGTGACTTTTTAGAGTCCTGTTTTGAACATTAAAAAATCAGCACTTCAAGTTTCTACTGAATAATATGAAAGGGTTTGATTTACTTCTGATCTAAGTGAAACATGATCCAGACAAGAAATGCCCTGAACAGCGAAAACCTGACTGGACAAACAGGACAAAACCTGAAAATTTTATGGTTCCAGCCTTGGCCTGTGCTTGAGAGAAGCACATCTATATTAAAGACTTATTGTTAAATATGAAAGCCTGTCCTTGGCCCGGACTTAAAAAGAACAGGTTAGCGTGAGCAATCAGTGATGAGGAGGGAGGGTGAGCGGTTCTAAGTTACAGAAAAGGTTCAAGGAGGGAGGAGCAATAGAGGAATCGTGAAAAAATCATTCCAAATTTTACACTGGCTTTAAAGATTGGTGTTGGGTTGAAGCCCCGCATTTTCTTTCTCAGGAGCCATAAAAAAGTCAAGTTTAAATTGTAATATGTCTTTCTTTATTTTTAGCCCATGCCAACAAGTTTGTTTTAAAAATGCCTTTTATGTGTGCGGTAATATCTATGGCCACAAAGCTTGCGGCAAAGTAGCTCTGTACATTGGCATTATGGCGTAGATTCTAGTTGTGATTTCCTTCAGTGATTAATCATATGTAAACATATGATCTCACCCACTCATACACATTTTTAGCATGTTTTGCACTTGCATTTTAAACATGCATTTTTTTGTGTTTTGTTTTCCAACCATGCCAAATGGCGCTCGTGAGGGCAGAAGAGAGCAGAGCTTTGCACTTCATTGCCACTTGGTTGTCTGCTGGCAACTGTACTATTTTTTCCCAAGAAATAGCGGGTGGAATGCAGGAAGATACTACATCTTTCTGCCATAGGTGGGAGCTGAGGGTCATCTTTGCAGGCTTGAGAAGCATAGCTCTCGTCCTATAGGCACTGTATACTTGGAGCAGCTGGAGTAGGACAGTGGTTCATCCAAGGACTGGATTAAAAGGTCCCCCTCTTGTCATTCATTTTTGTTCAAGTTGTATCTTCCTAGAATCCAATACGTTCTCCCCTGGATGGAGATTATTTGGAAGAAGATAAGATGAGATGAGAAACAAACTGGAACTTTGGATATGTTTTGTTTTAACTTTTAAAATTTGAATAGCAAAATTCAAAGTTAGAGAACACAAAGAACAAAGAACCAAACACGGGACCTTCTTGCTGTGAGGTGGAAGTGCTAAACTTTGCAGCTGCAGTGACCCAAGATAGGTTTGTGTGTGGGGCAATTTAGATAGGTGCAATTAGAGCAGCCAATTTTCCTTGAATCCATGTTTTTGGACCGTAATACGAAACCACAGAAAACCCACACGGACATGGGGAGAACATGGAAACCCAGCTCGGGATTTGAACCTTGGATCCCCAGCACTGAGAGGCAAACATGCTTAACACTATGCCACCATGCCGCTCATGATAGCACCTGCCTAAAATAATTCATAGTCCAGCACATTAACTCACCTCTTCCCTTAACTGTCAGTCTTGTGCCTGTGTGCCAGTTCTTTTATGTGATCAGTTAAGCAGGGTGTCTGATTACCTCTGTCCATTCTGTAAAGTAGGTCAGACTCATTAATTAATGCCCAGACAAAATAGGGTAGGTAATGAAAATGCAGGTTTTCACGTTCTGCTGTCTTCCACAAGGTTTGTGAGGATTCAGTGCTGACAATAAACTTTTGCTCGTACACAAATGTTATTCAACGAGGAAATGAGTCTAAAGGTTTTCACACATGGTCAGTTTTAAGAGATGTAAAGCCGACGCATCACGTGGCGCTCAGATTTTAAACAGTGCAACAACTCGTAAACATACTGCTGTACACTTTCTTTCAAGGATGGCCAAGCAATTTTCTCTCTCGGGCTTCTTATTGGAGAGGGACTGTGAGTGTGCATTGATTGCTGCTATCAAAGGGAATTCCACACACACACACACACACACACACACACACACACACACACACACACATACCTATAGGCAGCTGAATTATTGATGGATGTGCTGTGAATTGCCAAGAGGCGTGTGAACTTTCCTCGTGTCCAATTAATCTTTTAGCTGACTTCAGCCCGAGTCATCACTCGCAATCCAGATAACAAGATGTTGAGGGGAAAAGAACAACAGAGGGGAAAACCCTCAGCGGAGATAAAAGCAGCCGTATAGAACAACGGCGCGACACGACCAGAATAAAATGCGATTAGGTTCGACTCCTTGGCTACTTCGCTAACCGGCCCGGCCTGTTAGATGAGATCAGGTAGATCTAAGAAAGCAACATAATGAACGCTGCAGTTCTAGAACGTGGTGAACAGGAACTACAGATCGATCAGAATGAAGCCAGCTTAACACTAATTACATACACTTCACATCAAACTGAGGAATTCTTCACTTGTTAGTGAATTCAACTGTCTATAAAGAATTACTAATACACAGCACTGGTATTGGATGGGACAACCTACCAAAGCACACATGCATAATTCTCAGTTGAATAATCAGAACATTTAGGGTTGCACAACATCAGAACTGAATCAGAGAATTAGCCAATCAGTGAGTAGGGCTGTGGGGATTCTTTAGCTAGGAGGCTGGTGTGTTTTAAACTCTAGCTGGATGCATCATTGCCATTGCTAATTTCCCAGCTCCTTCACTTCACAGTACAGATGTTTTATTTATGGTGCAAGACATGTCTCACGATGACTGCTCAAGGATACCACAGTAATTGGGGATCCATTGTAGGATCTAATCCCACACACAGTTCCTGAGAGCTTTAAGAGTTCCATTTAGAAAGTAGTGCCGCTGTGTCTTTGTGCCTGTTTTAAGCCGCAAAACAACCCCAGACCATCGCACTGCCTCCTCCATGTTTTGTTGTAAATTATCAACTACTCAACTGCGTTTACACAACCCTGCATGATAAGTGTCTATGGGAGGGGTGATCTGCCACGAAGAAGGGATAGTAGATTACCTGCCCCCGTGCAGGCAGCTTAATCTCTGTCTGCCTGCAGTTACACACTTCATGAATGTTACTAGATCTATAGGCTAGAGTTGTGTATCCGCACTGCAGAAAGTAAGCTTGATGGCCGCAGATGCCTTCATTGGCCACATGTGGCCTCATCGTATTCTGGGTTTCAGTACCAAAGTTATGAATGAATGAGGATTTCCCAAGCACAGGAACAAGCTTTATTAAACATTGCTTTAAAATACACTACAATACATTAAAATCAAGTTCCTGATGACTACTCCTCCATCCAGTCTTCCTATGGATCCACTTCTTAGCTTGTGCGTTCCAGTCAACTGACTTTCAATCACCGGGTTTTCTTTTACTGTTTGATGCCTCTTCTCTTTCTCTCTATTTAAGCCCCTTGCCGTTACTTTAATTCTTGGTTCTTAGTCTGAGTCTATGATTTTTGTAAGTCCCTAGGATTAGTTGCTCTTCATTGCTTCACCTGTTACAATATTTTTGTTTCGTTTTATTTTTTTCTGTTTCAGGTGTTTATGATTTCATATATCAGTTACAGCTGTATTCTGTGGTGACCATCTGCCTTAAACTTCTACTTTTGGCAAAGAGGACTTCTGCTTATAGACTCAATGTCCATTGCCGCTTGCAACACCTTTGCCCCCAGCATCACTGCACTCCCAGCAACACTGCACTCACTGCACTCCTCAGGTATTATTCATTCTGACCTATCAGTCTTTAAGATCTTTGTTTTTTTTTTATTTCACTGTGGCATATATACAGTCATGGCCAAAAGTTTTGAGAATAACACAAATATTATATTTTCACATGATCTGCTGCCCTCTGGTTTTTAAGTGTGTTTGTCAGATGTTTTTATCACATACAGAAATATAATTGCAATCATATTATGAGTAACAAAAGCTTTTATTGACAGTTAGAATGAGTTAATGCAGCAATTCAATATTTGCAGTGTTGACCCTTCTTCTTCAGGACCTCTGCAATACTCCCTGGCATGCTCTCAATCAAATTCTGGACCAACTGCTGACTGATAGCAGTCCATTCTTGCACTATCAATGCTTGCATTTTGTCAGAATGTGTAGGTTTTTGTTTGTCCACCCGTCTCTTGATGATTGACCACAAGTTCTCAATGGGATTAAGATCTGGGGAGTTTCCAGGCCATGGACCTTTGCTTTATGGCCTTTTCCATCATGCTGGAAAAGGCATTGTTGATCACCAAACTGCTCTTGGATGGTTTGGAGAAGTTGCCCTCGGAGGACATTCTGGTACTATTCTTTATCCATGGCTGTGTTTTTAGGCAAGACTGTGAGAGAGCCGATTCCCTTGGCTGAGAAGAAACCCCACACATGAATGGTTTCAGGATGCTTTACAGTTGGCATGAGACAAGGCTGGTTGTAGCGCTCACCTCGTCTTCTCCGAATAAGCTGTTTTCCAGATGTCCCAAACAATCATAAAGGGGATTCAACAGAGAAAATGACTTTACCCCAGTCCTCAGAAGTCCACTCCCTGTACCTTTTCAGAATATCAGTCTGTCCCTGATGTTTTTTTCTAGAGAGAAGTGGCTTCTTTGCTGCCCTCCTTGAGACCAGGCCTTGCTCCAAGAGTCTACGCCTCACAGTGCGTGCAGATGCACTCACACCTGCTTGGTGCCATTCCTGAGCAAGCCCTGCACTGCTGGTAGCCCGATCCTGCAGCTGAAACACTTTTAAGAGATGGTCCTGGTGCTTGCTGGTCTTTCTTGGGTGCCCTGGAGCCTTTTTGGCAACAATGGAACCTCTCTCCTTGAAGGTCTTGATGATGCGATAGATTGTTGTCTGAGGTGCAATCTTTCTAGCTGCGGTACTCTTCCCTGTTAGGCAATTTTTGTGCAGTGCAATGATGACTGCACGTGTTTCTTTAGAGATAACCATGGTTAACAGAAGAGAAACAGTGATGCCAAGCACCAGCCTCCTTTTAAAGTGTCCAGTGGTGTCATTCTTACTTAATCATGACAGATTGATCTCCAGCACTGTCCTCATCCCACACCAGTGTTAATGGAGCAATCACTGAAACGATGTTAGCTGGTCCTTTTAAGGCAGGGCTGCAATGAAGTTGAAATGTGTTTTGGGGGATAAAGTTCATTTTCTAGGCAAATATTGACTTTGAAATTAATTGCTGTTAAGCTGATCACTCTTTATAACATTATGGAGTATATGCAAATTGCCATTATAAAAACTGAAGCAGTAGACTTTGTAAAAATTAATATTTGGATCATTCTCAAAACTTTTGGCCATGACTGTACATACCTGATGCTATACATTTCATCCTGATATATAAAACCACAAAACCTCATAGATGTTTCTGTTTCTTTCTTTCTTATTCGCTTATTTTCATACTTTCGGCCATCAAAACTTTTTTTTGCTCTCAGTTTGTGTTTATATTTTCACTGTGTTTCTGCAGAGTCATAAGAGACCTTGAGTGTTATTCACACATATAAATAAAATAGGAGCAGGCTGTTCGTATCTCTTTACATTTTTGTTAAATTTAGAGGAACATGGGTCCCTCAGTGTGTATTAGCGGTGTGATAGAGTCTCGCTGGAGAAATGTCATTAGGAAAAGCAGCATATTAATGTTAGATATCTGATGAAATATAAACATTGTGTGGGTAAAATAGTACGAGATCTAAACCCGGATCCTATTCTGCTTCCTGACAGGCTACGTTTGTCTCTGGTGGCTGATAAACCCTCTCCTTCGACAGCTAATTTGTTTAAAAAGGCTGTGGTTGTAGTCGTTCGCTCGACCAGGAGAGAAGGCGACTGACAAATGCGAGATGCTTCCTGCTGTAATTTAGCTCTAATGGAAGGCATGGATCTCTCTCACCTCATTCATGCCAATTATCTAGAAATATTTTTAGGAAATGAGAACTAATGGTCTCAATCAGTGCGTCTTAATATACCTTATTCTGAGGATCAGAGGACGACATTAAATATTGCATATAGCTTCTTCCTCCTCCATGAATAATTCTAGTTTAATTTGACCGCTTTGATGACATCGCACTGCAAGCGGCTTGCTATCGAGGAAGAAGAGTATTAGAACAAAATAAAGTTTAATTAAAAAGTGTAATGTGCTGCTTCTGTAGAGGCTATTTAAAATATGGTATTATCTGCTTGAGCATGAAGTCAGGGTGAGCCTGACACTGCCATGCTGTCAGAAAGTTATTTTGGTAACACTTTCTATGAATCCAGTGTTCACAAAGCACTATAAACACATTAATAAATGTTTCTAAAGTTCATACTGCTTTAATTCTGTATTTATCATACTCATCATAAGCTTTAATGTACAAAGATGTATACAGCAACACCCAAAGTGTTATGTGAATAAGCTATAAGGCTCTATAACACTACGTGTTTGTGTGTGAGTGTCCCATGATGAATAGCACAGTTGACAATACCACTGATAACACACTAATACTAAAACACATAACAACTGGTAGGAAAACCTCAGTGACAGTAACACAATTTATAAAACCACACTAATGATAATAACACCAGTGACAATCACAATACGAACAAGATGAATAGTCTAATGACATCACACAAATGAAAACATTGACAAGGATACAGAAAGCCAGTGATGATTGCCGTCATTATGATGGCACATGATGGTTATATCCAGGATCTAATGAACACAAGTATGAATAAATCAGATAAAGTAATACAATACAAAACAATAATAACATTGTATAGACAAAATACGATCTTACTATCTTACTTAATATTATATAAATTTCCATCCATCCTTCCATTATCTTCCGCTTTATCCTCCCCATGCCCATCCAGGGGAGAACGTTTATGGTGCTGGGTATATGCACCCAGGACAGGGCGGCAATCTATCGCTGGGCACACACTCACTCACACAAACAAACTCTCTTTGGGGTAATTTGGAGAATTCAATTGACCTTGATCAATGTTTTTGGACTCTGGGAGGAAACCGGAGAACCCGGAGGAAACCCACGTGGACACAGGGAGAACATGGAAACACAACCGGTTTGTGATTCGAACCAGGAATCCCTAGTGCTGAGAGGCGAACGTGCTAACCACTAAGCCACCGTTCCACCCTATATAAATTTCATATCCAAATTCCATGGAACATGGAAAGTTCACCCAGATTGAGATTCGAAACTGGATCCTCAGCACTGAGAAACAAACAAGAAACGTATATTAAAAAAATAAAGACTAAGCCACTGTGCCACCCAAAATGAATATATATATATATATATATATATATATATATATATATATATATATTGTCAGAGACCGCAGCGCTGCGGCGCGTTCCCCTAGCCCCGCCTACTAATCAGCGCGCGTTCTCCGTACACCAGGTGAGGTTCATTGTTTCCGGGTTCTTTCTTTCCTTTATAAGGCTTTCCGTTTCGCTGGCCTGGCGCGAAGTATTTAGCCGTTTACGACTGTACCGAGCGTTTATCCTAGTGATACATTCCTGCCTTCTTTCTCAGTCTTCTTCCGTGTTTTGGTCTTCGTTGGGTGAGTGCGATTTCGAGTGTGTTTAGTTGTAGCGTGTCCCTATCTCTCTGTTACCCGCTTATATCAACCTCTCGTCCTCCCTCTCTCCCTTTCCCTTGTCCCCGTCCTTTTCCCTTTCATTTAGTTTTAGGATCTTGTGTGTTTGTTGTGTGTGAAAGGAAAGTCCGTGTCCGGTTTTGATGGTTAGTATCCTTAACATATTCTCACTTTTTATTACTAATATCTCCACTGTCGGTGTATATAACACAATTAACCCATCTTGTATTAACCACTTCTCTGTCTCCCGGTTCCAGGTCCCCGTAGGTGTGTTTCCTTCCCAGTTACCCATCCTCGGTTCACCCTGGTTACCGCCTTGTCCAGCACTTCACCTCCTCTATCCTGTGTCTATTCTATTTAGCTCCTCCTTTCACGCTTTTTCCCCCATTCTCTTTGTTTAACCTATTCCCCGGTGTGTATATTTTGTGTTGGTGTTGGTTTGTCTACTTTAATCTCTTCTGCTTGATACCAGGTTTGCTGCCAGTCCTGGTGTTCAAGCGACGCACGTTGACATCCAGCGAGTGTTCCAGTGATCCCGCTTTCTATCACATTTGCTGTCACGTGCCACTCGGTCGCTGCTGTGTTGATTGGTGTAATAAAACACCGTTGTTTTTGCATCTACGTCTCCTCTATTCTCTCTGAGCCGGACTTATAACAGAATACTTCGCCACCATGGAGATGGCAGAACAACTAATCCAGCGGCTTCTACAACAGATCGATGCTCAGGGTCAGGCGATTCAAACGCTCGCCCAGCAGGTCCAGAACCTCGCAGTGGGGGCTGCGACGGTCCCTCCGACTACCACAGCTAGTGCAGCACCTGCACCCGCTCCGGCTACCACGCAACCTGCCACGATGATCCCCATCCCTGAACCGCCATTATATTCAGGGGACCCTGAGAGTTGTGAGGAATTCTTATTAAAGTTCTCTCTGTTCCTCATCAGCAGACCACCTATCCCGGACCGCAACGCCATAGCCCTCCTCATCTCCAGGCTCACGGGGGCGGCATCCACCTGGGCTACGGCCATCTGGCAGACCAACAGTTCCGAGGTCTCTGACCTCCAACACTTCCTCTCTGCGTTTCGCAGCGTCTTCCACCACCCACGTCATGGCGTCTCTGCCGGGGACGAGCTGCGCAGGCTCAACCAGGGAGGACAGAGCGTAGCGGATTATGCCCTCAAGTTCCGCACGCTGGCAGCCTCGAGTGGTTGGAACGATGTAGCACTCATTTCCCAGTTCAAAGCCGGCCTCCATCCCAAGATGCAGAGAGAACTGGTCTACCGCTCACTTCACATGAGTCTGGAGGAGATTGTCGAGCTAGCTATTCAGCTGGACTTCCACGACATGCCGATTGCCCACCACCCGCCTCCTAGCCAACCTTCCACCACACCTGACCAGGAAGCCATGGAGATGGGACGATCTCGGCTCACGGCAAGACAAAGAAGAGAGCAGATCCGGCAACAGTTAGGCATGTACGGTGGAGAAAAGGGACATCAACGTCCGGAGTGCCCTGTGATGCCGGTAAAACAGGCTAAGAAACCTAGAGAGGAAAAGAGGTCCAAGGAGTACCCCAGTTGCTCCAACTCCCCTCAGGTGAGCACACTCCAACCCACCCAAAAAGTCAGTTCACGTATTTCTATCCAACTCTCTCACAAGTGTAATGTGTTCTCGGTAGCGGCATTGATTGACTCGGGGTCGGAGGGAGACTTCATCGACAAGAAACTGGTGCAGAAGCTCCGGGTGCCCACAGTTCCCATCAAGACACCGCTGAGAATATCCGGAGTGAACGGCAAGAACGTGGGGAGCATCACCCACCGCACCGCCCCCATCTCCCTACGCCTAGGGATGCTCCACAGTGAGAGGCGGAGCCTTTTCGTCATGTCCGCCACTATCTCTCCCGTCATACTAGGCCAACCGTGGTTGCGTGACCACAATCCCTCCCTGACCTGGGACCCCTTGGATATCCTGGCCTGGTCTCCACGCTGCCACACCCGCTGTCTAACATCGCTCACCAAAGTAAGGACGGTGGCAGCTACCAGATCCACTATGGAGGGTTTACCTCCTAACGTCCCTCCCGAGTTCCAGGACCTCGCTACGGCTTTCAGCAAGGGTCACGCCTGCCGTCTTCCCCCACACCGTGAGTATGACTGCGCCATTGAGTTCCTGCCTGGCACCAGACTCCCGCGCTCCATGCCTTACCCACTCTCCATCAAGGAAACCGCCGCTATGGAGGAGTACATCGCTGAGGCACTTTCGCAGGGATTCATCCGGCCTTCTAAATCCCCGGTCAGCTCCAGCTTTTTCTTTGTTCCCCCAAGAAGGACGGCACTCTTCGCCCATGTATCGATTACCGTGAGCTCAACAAGATCTCTAAGAGGTACACCTACCCTCTCCCACTCGTCCCCTTCAGCACTGGAGCAGCTACGGAAAGCCAAGATTTTCTCCAAACTTGATCTCCGCAATGCCTACAACCTGGTGAGGATCAAGGAGGGGGACGAGTGGAAGACTGCCTTTAGCACCACTGCAGGACATTATGAATACCTGGTCATGCCATTCGGGCTGACTAATGCGCCGGCTGTATTCCAATGCTTGGTCAATGACGTTCTGAGGGAGTTCCTGGGGAGATGTGCGATCGTGTACTTGGATGACATCCTTATTTACTCGCCCGATTCCAAGTCCCACGTCGAAAACACCAGAAAGATCCTCAAACGGCTTCTGGAACACGGGTTATATGTCAAGGCGGAGAAATGTGAGTTCAACCTGAAAGAGATTGCTTTCTTGGGATACATCATTAGTGATCATGGCATCCAAATGGACCCCAGCAAGGTGAAAGCGATACTCGAATGGAAGACACCCAGCACCGTCAAGGAACTGCAGAGTTTCCTGGGGTTTGCTAATTTTTTTCGCCGTTTCATCAGATCATTCAGCCAAACTGTGCTGCCCCTCACGAGTCTACTTAAGGGTAAACCTAAGAGGCTGATATGGTCGGAGAGGGCCGAAGCAGCGTTCAGGAGACTAAAAAGGGCATTCACCTCGGCACCGGTACTCGCCCACCCGGACCCTGACTCCCCGTTTGTTGTAGAGGTTGACGCTTCATCCCTGGGTGTCGGCGGCATCCTCTCCCAACCTCAAGGCGAACCTCTGAGACTTCATCCCATTGCTTACTTTTCACGAAAGCTCACACCTGCTGAGCAAAACTACCACGTGGGAGACCGGGAACTCCTTGCCATCAAGCTCGCCTTTGAGGAATGGCGACATTGGCTGATGGGCGCTAAATTCCCCGTTCAGGTCATCACGGACCACCGAAATTTGGAATTCCTGAAATCCGCACGTCGCCTCAATGCCAGACAAGCCCGGTGGTCCCTATTTTTTAACCGTTTTGAGTTCACCGTTACATACCGGCCGGGCAAGGAGAACGCTAAGGCAGATATCCTTTCTCGCAAGTTTGAGGATCAGGACAAGGCAGAACACCCAGTCAAATCCATTCTGCCACCTAGTGTTTTCGTTCAGACCATTTCCTGGGAGCTGGATGGTGAGATCCTGGAGATAAATCAGAGGGAACCCCCACCCATTGGGTTGAAAGTTCCCCCCAACAAGGTCTACGTTCCCTTACAGTTCCGGCAGCAACTCATTTCCTGGGTTCACACCAACACCAGCTCGGGTCACCCAGGGGTGGAACGCACAATGGACAAGATTCGTCAAAAGTACTGGTGGCCTGCCATGCGGGCCGATATCAACAGGATAATTGCCTCGTGTGCCACATGTGCGGCCTCCAAATCTCCTCGTCATCTGCCTGCAGGGAAACTCAAGCCCTTACCTGTCCCACACCGCCCCTGGAGCCACATTGCGGTCGATTTCATCACCGACCTTCCCACCTCCGAAGGCAATACTACCATCCTGTCGGTGGTGGATCGTTTTTCCAAGGGGGTGAAATTCGTCGCCCTGCCCGCACTGCCCTCAGCGTTCCAGACAGCAGAGACCCTATTTCATTAGGTTTTTCGACACTTCGGCCTCCCAGAAGACATCGTTTCCGATAGAGGTTCCCAATTCACCTCAGCCGTCTGGGAGGCTTTCGTCAAGAAGCTCATCCCCAATGCCCCGCTCCCCGACCCCGAGGTAGACCATCCCGTTCTTCTTCCCAGAGAGGTAGACCTTCCCATTCCTGTCCCCAGAGAGGTAGACCTTCCCGTTCCCTGTCTGGTAGGCCGAGGGGTCGCCCCAATTCCCTTTCTGGTAGACCTAGGGGTCGTCCCCGCTCCCAACCTCCCCCTGAGGTACCTCTCCCACCATCCCATCCGGCCCCTGAAGTACATCCTCCCCCGCCCACGCCTCCTCCTGAAGAATCCTCACGCCCCAGTAATATGGCCCGTAGCTTCCGTTCCTGTTCTCCCCCAGCTAGTTCCACTAGGCCGTCTACTGAGGTCCCCGTTGGCTCCCCCATGACGACCTCTTCGGGGGGGGGCTATGTCAGAGACCGCAGCGCTGCGGCGCGTTCCCCTAGCCCCGCCTACTAATCAGCGCGCGTGCTCCGTACACCAGGTGAGGTTCATTGTTTCCGGGTTCTTTCTTTCCTTTATAAGGCTTTCCGTTTCGCTGGCCTGGCGCGAAGTATTTAGCCGTTTACGACTGTACCGAGCGTTTATCCTAGTGATACATTCCTGCCTTCTTTCTCAGTCTTCTTCCGTGTTTTGGTCTTCGTTGGGTGAGTGCGATTTCGAGTGTGTTTAGTTGTAGCGTGTCCCTATCTCTCTGTTCCCCGCTTATATCAACCTCTCGTCCTCCCTCTCTCCCTTTCCCTCGTCCCCGTCCTTTTCCCTTTCATTTAGTTTTAGGATCTTGTGTGTTTGTTGTGTGTGAAAGGAAAGTCCGTGTCCGGTTTTGATGGTTAGTATCCTTAACATATTCTCACTTTTTATTACTAATATCTCCACTGTCGGTGTATATAACACAATTAACCCATCTTGTATTAACCACTTCTCTGTCTCCCGGTTCCAGGTCCCCGTAGGTGTGTTTCCTTCCCAGTTACCCATCCTCGGTTCACCCTGGTTACCGCCTTGTCCAGCACTTCACCTCCTCTATCCTGTGTCTATTCTATTTAGCTCCTCCTTTCACGCTTTTTCCCCCCATTCTCTTTGTTTAACCTATTCCCCGGTGTGTATATTTTGTGTTGGTGTTGGTTTGTCTACTTTAATCTCTTCTGCTTGATACCAGGTTCGCTGCCAGTCCTGGTGTTCAAGCGACGCACGTTGACATCCAGCGAGTGTTCCAGTGATCCCGCTTTCTATCACATTCGCTGTCACGTGCCACTCGGTCGCTGCTGTGTTGATTGGTGTAATAAAACACCGTTGTTTTTGCATCTACGTCTCCTCTATTCTCTCTGAGCCGGACTTATAACATATATATATATATATATATATATATGTTTATATATTCAAAAAACATCTCATCTCATCATCCTCTGTTTATTTCTCTACTAGGGTCATGGGAGGAGAACATCCATCCAGGGGACAAAGTTTTTGGCCCTGGGCAGATACACCCAGGACAGGGTGCCAATCCATCGCTGGGCATAAACTCACTCACACAGACACACATATCAATTTATCTTGAATCCATGTTTTTGGACTGTGGCAGGTCACTGGAGAACCTGGAGAAAACCCACAAAGAACCGGGGAAAACATGAAAATTCCACTCAGATTTGCATCTGAATCCCAGGGCTGAGAGTGAATGTGATACCACGAGCCACCTTTGTAAAAAGCTCTTTATAAATAAAGAATATTTAAAGTTTCTTACATCTCTTTCCTGGAATTTTAGACACCTCTTCTTTTTACTGTTCCAGTTATACACTACTATTATAGTGATTTGCCCTATTGTTTTGAGACCTTTTGTTCTATAGAATTTAAATCTAGACTCTTTGCTGGTTACTTTTTCCAGGTGCTTTATGAACTATTTTGGGTCAATGTTATGCTGTAAGTCTTGTGATCTTTCACTAATGAGTGATCTTTCACCAGGGGTGGTTCTACATTCTGCTTTGAAATACCGTGAACATAGTCAAGGCATCCAGTGCATGGAGCAACAAAACATCCCCCAAACCTGATCTAATACTTTAACTGGATTACATTAGAAAGATGAATTTACTGTAACATGATGCTCCGTGGTGATTCTGACATCCCCTCTGAGGCCAGTCTCTGACCTGAGTCCAGTTCTGCCTGAACTTCTGAGATCCCAAATTGAATTTTGATTTTATTAATAACATATAAAATTTTACATAACCAGGCTCCACAGTATCTGAGTGAGCTGATTCAATTGTACCAGCCGACACGTGAGCTCCGATCTCAAGGTGCTGGCTTACTCTTAGCTCCTAGAATAAATAAAATTACTGCTGGTGGAAGAGCGTTCTCCCACAAGGCTCCTCAACTTTGGAATAGCCTTCCAGTTACTGTTCGTGATTCTGAATCACTATTAATCTTTAAAAATAAATTAAAAACACATTTATTTAATCTTGCGTTTAACTAATCCCCTGTAGATAAAGATGTAGATCTCAGACTTGGCTGTGTTGGGGGGTAATCTCTGATCAGTGTATGCTGTCGTTTCACCTCTTCACCCACCTCATCATTAATGGGGGGGTGTGGCGCTGAAATGATGCTGTTCCGGGGCGCCATCTCAACTATGTAGAGTCTGCAGTATCTGCCTCTTTTAGTTATGCTGCTCTAGTCAGTGATGCCGGAGTCACATGCTGCACTGTGTCAATTAATTACTTATTAATTAAATGCCGTGCTCTATTATTAGCTCTAACTCCCTTCCTTTGTCTGTTTCTTTTGAGGTGTCCCCCGGCTTCCTGGAGATCCATGGCTCTGCTTACGAACACTGTATGGATCCTGACAAGGCGGTCCTGCAGGACGCCCCCTAATGGACTCTCATATAGTTTTCTAGTTGTTAGTTTTTCCATTTGTTTAGTATCTGGACATGGCTGTTCTACACTGTTGTTGCTGCCCGGCCGCTCAAGGAGGATGAGTCCCCCATTGAGTCTTGGTCCTCCCAAGGTTTCTTCCTTAAATAACAACATAAAAGGGAGTTTTTTCTTGCCACTGTCGCTTCGGCTTGCTCTTTGGGGTTTTAAAGGCTTTTCATTCTGTAAAGCTGCTTTGTGACAATGTACTGTTGTAAAAAGCGCTATATAAATAAATTACTTGACTTGACTTGACTTGAATAAATAAAAAAAGATGAAAACATTTCTGCAAAGGAGTTTAAAGTGTAACTGAGGAATCTGTTTATTCAGGTTAAGTGATCTTCACCTTTTTAGCAGCTGACATTCCAGTAAATCAGACAGGTTGAGGTCAGGGTTTTAAAGTGACACCAGTCTCCTTAAACAATGTTTTATCAGACATGCTTCACTGCACATTCAGTGTGGAATAAGTAAGAAGAAAAAGCCATCTTCGAGATGTTGCCAAAATATAAAGCTTGTGTGCTGCAGAAATAACATTCCCTGGAATGATGAACTGGAATAAATGTTATAAATGTATAAACATTCATCTTATAATTTTGCTCTTAATCGTCTATTAGGGTCACAGGGGGAAGGTTTCCCATCCCCATCTAGGGGAGAACGTTTCAGGCACTTGGCAGATACACCCAGGAAAGGGTGATAATCCATCACTGGGCACACACTTATATAGTCAATTTAGAGCAGAATATTAAACTTTAATACATGCATTTGGACTGTGTGAGGACATTGGAGAACCTGGAGAGAACCCACATGAACTTGGGGTGAAGAAGAAATCCACCCAGATCAGGATGCAAACATGGATCCCCTCATCCTCTGTTTTCATTTGGCCCTCTTGACACATTGATTGATGGCACCACAATGGCAGACTGCTCCAATGGGAGACATGGGTCACACTTCAACCAAAATTATTTCACATTTAGGTAGCACTGCATGGATTTTTTAAAATTAAGTTCAGTCTAGTGGTTTGTCTACAGGTATGTCATTAGAGTTAATAATGTTCTTGCTGTTGGAAAAGCATTCTTCCGAAAGGCGCCTCGGATTTGGAACTTTACACTGGACACTTGAACAGGTTCTATATTTGGACACAACTTTTGGAGTTTTTGTAATACACATTTTGTTTCTTTTACCTCCCTTACCAAGGTCCTTCTTGCCTGGATATCCAATTTTGGCCAAATGGCCACCTCATCACGGTCTGGTGTTATGCCAATCTTCTATTTCAAAATGATTAAGGCCACTAGGATACTGGGAACACTTGAAGCTGCAGATATCCTCTGGCCTGATCTGCTCTTTGCCACAATGTAATATATAAAAAGACACATACACAGACATTTGATAGGAAAAACATATGATTTGTGCTTCCTGACAACTTTGATTATTTGGATCCCAACCATCAACAGAACATTTATTATTATTATTATTATTATTAATTATGAAGTCTTAAATAAAGAATAAAATATAAAATAAAGAATAAAAATACATTACAATTTAGAGACATGCATAAAATATATCCTCAGTTCCAGAAAAGTGTTGTGACGGGGCGCTAGAATGAGGCAACAACAGAATGTGCAGCGAGTCACCTTTTAATTCGGAAAATGCAACCAAAAGTACATGTGTTGGTAGCACATAAAACGTTCACAAATTAACGGAGCTACAGGCTCCAGAGGTTGGAACGATACCATGCCGACGGCTGACAGGAGGCTGAGACGTCGCCACTGGTGACTCACTAGAAGGAGAGAGAACAAAGAGAGCGGTGACGGTGTCCCATAGAAGTGTGTAACAACATTGAGGAAATGCAAGGAGCACCAGAATCCAAGCCCTGTAAATAAGGACTGGAGGTAGTAAAAAAACAATTAACATAATTAACTCAATTAGCAGGGCAGGGTGCAGAATCAGAATTCAGGGGAGCAAGGAGGTGGAGACAGCGGAGGTGGTATGGGAGCTGTAGGTGGAGACAGTGGAGGAGGTGTGGAAGCTGTAGGTGTGACAGTTGTTAATACTGCTTTTACAAATAAAACTTTTATTTTACAAAAATCACTGATGTGATTCTTGGAATTTTTGGAGATTTTGATGGCAAACAATTTTGTTCAGAATTAAGAGAATATATTGCTAAAAATGTTAAAATTTGATAATTGTAATGAGTTTAACATTGGGGCGGCATGGTGGCTTAGAGGTTAGCACGTTCGTGTTACTAATCTGACTCAAAGAGTACAAGGGATACGTGGATGCAGAAACAACTTTGTTTATTAAATAAACAATAGCGGCAGACGAGTAGCACGATAGAGTGGAGGTAATCGGCAACAGGAGCACTGTGGTACTCGGCAGATGTCACGAGCGTGGCTTGATGACCAGGACGGGATACGAACCTGGTTATCAAGCAGAAGAAAACAAACCAAACACAAACCACAAAATAACACACCGGGGAGATAGAATAAATACAGAGAATGGAAAATAGCGTGAAAGGAGAAGCTAATAAGAATAGAGACAAATAGGGGACGAGACGGCAACCAGGAGGAACCTAGAGAGAATGGCGGGGGAGGAAGAACACCGACAGGGAATGGAAAATGGGAGACAGTAAGAGGGTTAGTGCTGAGATGGAGAAAATGTGTTAAATCACCGACAGGGGGAGTGGTTAGTACACAAAGTGGGAAAGCGTTACTGGAACTATACACAATGAATGGACACTGACTGTACACTCAATCATGGCACACACACAGGAATCCTGAACCTAGGGAAGGACGGGGACGAGGGACGAGCGGGTGGGAGGACAAGAGGTAAGTTCAACGGGGAATAAACGGAGAACACGCTAACGCTAAACACAATCGCACGCACACTCACCCAACGGAGACAAACCCCCCCCCCCCCCATAATGGATGGAGTTTAACATTGTGTTTTAACTATGTTTTATCAATTTTTAGGAAGGACTGCATGGTGTTGTAGTGGTTAGCAGACAGCACACTGGTCATCCAGGTTCAAATCCCATTTGGTGGTGAGTTTACATGTTTTTCCCTAGACAGACAAAAGAACTACCCCATCCATGCTCGATGAATTGTTATATATACGTAACTTATAACAATTCATGGAGCATGGAAACTGTGTGTGTGTGTGTGTGTGTGTGTGTGTGTGTGTGTGTGTGTGTGTGTGTGTGTGTAAAACCCCTTGCATAGCCACTGTGTCATGTTGCCCCATAACAGTGCTAATTATGAGACACATGGGAGAACATTCTGCATCTAGCTTAAGGTTCAAAGCTATTAAAAAAAAGAAAGAAAGTTAATGTGTTTAAGTGTCAGGCTTTTTTTTCTGCTCCCCCTCTGAGAGATATTTTATGCTGTTTGTTTCTTCGTCCTGATGAAGCATGGAGTTGTGTGTGTGTGTGTGTGTGTGTGTGTGTGTGTGTGTGTGTGTGGAGGGGGATGCAGAGGTTGCTATCTGAGGAATACGAAACCTGCTAAAACTTGTCACACATCTCATTTGGGCGTTTTCTTCTCGTCTCTCATTCATTTCTGCTTTTCATTTTCATTCCTGCGCTGTTGGTGCGACCGGGTGAGCAAGAGGGGAAGGAGGTGAGAGAGGAACGTGGGCGAGCCAGACGCTGTTAGCTCAAATGTCTTCGTGTTCAGCTAATGGATTTGTAGGACAATGACGTTGTAATGGGCCTCGTTCTCTCCTCTGTTCTTTGCGTTCCTTCCTTCATCAGCATGAAGATAAATAAATAAATCGCAGGTTCATCATGCAAATTTTTGTCTGCTGACTGGAGCACATTCTTCAAACAGACACCTCCTCTGGAGAGAGAGACGCCGCTGATAAAGTGACAAATGAGCTACAGATCCAACACGCCATTCCTCCTCCCTCTCATTGCCTGCCTGCTGCTACTGCACCCTTGCCCAGGAGAAACCAGTGTGTGTGTGTGTGTGTGTGTGTGTGGAAGGGGAGAACAAGTAAAAGTGGGTCAACATATATAAAGTATACGGTAACTTTAGATGGTCAGTCTCCCTTGTTATTGCATACTGCAGTAAATTCACTTTTATCATGTAAACTACCTTTCTCAGTTAAGATATTTGAGCCTATCCTAGTGTTCATTACATACATAAATGCACATACATTCACATAAACAGGCACATTGATATCACTAAATCAACATTGGTTTTTTGATGATAGGAGGAAACTGGAGATTTCAGAGCAAACCCACAGAGACTTAGGGAGAACATGCAAACTTTTTTTTCCAGAAGCATCTAGGTCAGCCTCTCTGGGAATCAAACTAAGATCCTCACTGCTATGACATAATACTGAGCCATTACTATTAAATACAGTACTCGCCAGCCACTTTATTAGGTTTACTTGATGCAGTTCTACCAAGACACCACAGAGCAGGTATTATTTGGGTGGTGGATGATGCTCAGCACTGCGCAGACACTGAAGTGGTGGAATGCTAGTACGAGTGGAACAGATGAAAAAGTTTATAAGGACTTCACCCTGTCACTGTTAAACTGAGAACAAGCAGTGACTTTCCATAGGCAGTGATGAATTATACGAGGATGACTAACACACACACTGTTCACAAACATTATATGATGTTCCATTTACAAGGTGACACAATGAGGTAGATGCAGACAGCTACAGGATCAATCAAAGGTTTGGTCACGCCTCCGTGTTGCTACAATTCTTGTCCATGTTATCACATCCACTTACCGTAAAGATGGACTTTGTAGTTCTATAATGAGTGTAGTCAATCTGTTTGTGGACTACAGTACATACTGTGTTAGTCCCCTTTACTCTGTACTCTAATGGTCAGGACCCCAATAGTACCACCGTATGGCAGGCATTATTTGGTTGGTGCATTATTCTCATTCCAGCAGTGTCACTGTGGTGCTTAACTGAAGCTATAGCAGCGCTGCTGCACCATGTCCCCTCACCACATTAGTGTCACTGCAGAACTAACAAAAAAAAATATGCACCACAACAATTATACCTGTCCTGTTATGATCCTTGACAATAGATAACAGAAAACCAACAGGGGACTAACAAACAAAAGAAAATATATGTACCACAGTCTGTAATTGTAAAACTACAAATAACATTTATATGCTAAGTGGAAGAAATAGACAATGGAGCAAGAAGGGGCGTGTCCAAACTTTTGACTGGTACTGTATGTCATTGCAACTCCACCGCCTCAGTGTTTTGTGGTACAAAGTATTATCCAAATGGAACATAATCAGTGGGTGTTCTACTCATTAGAAAACAGAGTAAAGTGTGCAAAGAAACAAATGGACTATGATCTGTAACAGTAGTATGGAACAGCCAATTCACCTTGAATCTATGTTTTTGAACTGTGGGAGGAAACCAGAGAAAGCCCATGGACACAGGGGGAGCATGTAAACTCCAACCAGTTCGAGATTTGAACCTTAATCCCCAGCACTGAGAGGTGGACATTCTAACCATTATGTCACCATGCCTTGTATTATTAATGGTTTTCTTCCACAGTCCAGAAACATGGAATCAAGGTGAATGGGCTACTCTAAATTGTGAGTTAGTGTGTGCCCAAGCAAAAGATTGGGGCCCTGTCCTGTGTGTGTCTGCACAGTGCCCTAAATGTTCTTCTAGGATGGACATGAACCTTCTTTGACCATAGCAGAGGATTAAGTGCAAGATGATGAGATGAGTTGAGTTGAGAACATAGCAATGATCCAAGTTACTATAAAAAGTCTATTAATATGTACACCTCTTATGCAGTTGTTTATCTTGGCCTTACACAAACCTTGGCTAATTGATAATCATGGCTAACCTTGTGTATTGTTAGATGCTCTGTTCTTCCCCGGAGGAGATCGGCTCCGCGGGGAAAATGCGTACACCGCCTGCGCCTTGTGAGCCCTTCCCGGGATCGGCTACATGGGAAAGAATGCGTACACCGGTCCGACGGGTAAAACACTCCCACGGATCCAATCTGCGCGGAGATCGTGCGCAGCGTAGTACCGTGGTTGAGCGCGGAAGGAGAGTTCAAAGACACCGTGCATAAAAACCAAAACAATGATTTATTATTTAAAAATGGTGTAGGAACACCAACAGAAAGGGGGGAACAAACGAACACACTAACACCTGGTAAATACCGAAACAAAGACGTGCACGGGGAAGTGGGAATACGGAACTTAAGTCAGGATAACACCCGGTCACGTGCACAAAATAAACCAATCACCCAACAGAGTCCATGATTAAATTAAACGAGGCACCTGTGACATACCCCCACCCCAAGGGTCGCACAAAAAGGGGGAAGAGACCCAAAAACGAGAGAAAGAGGAAAGAAAAAAAAAAAAAATAATAATAATAATAAAAGAAATTTAAAAAAATTCTCGCGGAGAAAAAGGGGGGGGGGGTCCCTCTGGCGATGAGGCATGCTGGATGTCCCCTGTTGACAAAGCGCTGCGGTGCGCGGATCGGCGCCCTCTAGCGGCGAGGCGGGGAGAGCGACCCTGGTGCTCAGAGTCGGCGGCGGGAGGACCCTGGAGCTTGGAGTCGGCAATGGGCGGCCCCTGGTGCTCGGGATCGGTGGCGAACGGCCTCTGACGCTCGGGAAACGGCGACGGGCGGCCCCCGGTGCCCGGGCAATGCAGCGGGCGGTCCCTGTTGCTCTGACTCAGAACGGGCGGTCCCTGGTGCTCGTACTCAGCAGTGGGCGGTTTCCTGGTGCTCTGATTCGTCAGCGGGCGGCCTCTGGTACTCTGGCTCAGCGAAGGGCCACCCCTGGTGCTCGGAACTCTCCAGATCTTTAGGGCACGTCTTTCTGTTACCGATGGTCCGTTCTTCCCCGGAAGGAGGGCGGCTACGCGGAGTAAGTGTGTATGACCGCTCGCGCCTAGTGAGCGCTTCCCGGGTACCGACCACGCGGGGAATAATGCGTGCGTCGGTCCACGAAACGCTCCCACGAATACGACCTGCGCGGAGAAGGTGCGCAGCGCCGTACCGTGGTTGAACGCGGAAGGAGAGTCCGAGAGACACCGGGATAAAATCCAAAACTAGAATTTATTAAAACGTGGTGACAGGACACCAACAAAAAGGGGGGAACAAACGAACAAAGTAACATTTGGGTAGTAAAACCACAAACAAAGACGTGCGCCGACTTGAAGGAAAACGGAAACTATGTATAAAATAAGTGTATAAAACTATGTATAAAATATTTTATACATGTATAAAATAAGTAAGCAGAATATAAATATGCTACAATTCCGACCTGCTGAAGTCTGTGCAGTGGCACTTAAGCAATTTATTACAAGCAATTTATTAATATTATGACTCAGATTATTTTTCCCCACCAGGTATGGACATCTGTGAGATTTATCATGTGTTGGCCCTGTATTTAAATCAATGCAACCAGCGCAATAAAGATTCATGAGACATTCCAGAAATTCCATCGAGAATATCAGTCCTGATCGAGTATGAGACAAAAAGCCAGCGAATTGAGGATTGCTCAATAATTTGCCGATCGTACCATTATTAAATCAATGGGGCATCTGTTGTTAAGTAATGAAGACAGCATAAGAAATAATGGAGCAGGAAAAGAATGTGTGCATCCTCAAAGAAAGGACAAATATTACACAAGTGAAGAAGCCGGAGCCGCTGCTGTCAGAGCCAATGAGCACAAATCAGCATTGAGGCCGAAAACTGGCTGCATTTGTACAAAGGGAGAAAAAGTCCGTCCATCTAACAGCTCTGGCTGATTCTCTCTCATTTCCATCCAGTTAAAATGAGGCTGCAATTTATTCTCCGATCGAATGCGCAGGCGTCCTTCCCTCTCCAAAACCAGGCACCACAAAGAACCGAGACTGAGCAAGCCCTGCGTCTACCTCCTCATGATTTATGGACCTGCATTTGCCTGTATTTCTCTCAGCGATAATAAGAAAATACAGTAATAAATCTGAAAATGTCAGGCAATTTCCTTATCAGCTAGTCAGATATCCGAATACATTATCCTCCCAAAAGGTACGAGACGTGACAGTGACACGCCGAAATATCAGCGGGGTCGAAGGTTGGTGCCGAAAAGGGCTGCAATCAAAATGACAATTACTAGCAGGACAGACGGTGGCGGGGCTGAAATGTGCCACGGCTTTATCTATAGACCGTGGCTCAGTTTTGATCGATACGGTGGGAGAATAAAAGCTCGATGTGTCTGATTCACCACACAGCGGCAGTGAGGACACTCCTAAAGTATCTGGACACCCAAATTGTCTTACAGATCCACATTAATGTTGTACATGATCCACATTCCTAGTTCATCCATGTGTGTTGTACATGATCCACATTCCTAGTTCATCCATGCGGTTCCAAGTTTATCCACGTTTATCCAAGTTCTGAGTTTATATATTTATAATTTCAAGTTCACCAACCTGGTTAGTTGATGCACACAGTTTATTATCCACACATTTTTCTAGTTTAAATGCATGCTTCCATGTTTACATACATAGTTTCAATTTTGTTTAAATTGTTCCTTGTTCATTCACAGGGTTCCTAGTTAATTTACATGGTTTCTGGTTGATCCACATGGTTTCAAGTTTAACCACAGAATTTGTAATTTATCCAAACGGTGTCAAGTTTAGCTACGTAGTTCAAATATCATTCACATGTCTCCAAGTTGCGGCATGGTGGCTTAGTGGTTAGCACGTTCGCCTCTCAGCACTAGGGATTCCCGGTTCAAATCCCCATCTGGGTGGAGTTTCCATGTTCTCCCCGTGTCCGCGTGAGTTTCCTCCGGGTTCTCCGGTTTCCTCCCACAGTCCAAAAACATGGATCAAGTCAATTGTGTTCTCCAAATTGCCCCCTATAGAGTGTTTGTGTGAGTGAGTGTGTGCCCAGCGATAGATTAGCGCCCTGTCCTGGGTGTATCTGCCCAGCGCCCAAGACGTTCTCCCCTGGATAGGCATGGGGAACCCCACCACGACCCTAATAGAGGATAAAGCGGAAGATAATGAATGAATGAATGAATGAATAAAAGTTTTTTTTAGTTCCTTTTTCATTAAACCTTTAAATAGTTGTGTTCTGATGCTAAAAAATTGATTAAACATTGAAGAGAGAGAGAGAGAGAGAGAGAGAGAGAGAGAGAGAGTGTGTGTGTGTGTGTTAGAGAAAGAAAGATAGCGAGATTGTTGCTGCTCAGTTTTTGGATGATGCACTCATACACAAGAATCCAGACAAAGTAAGCACCAGAGACGAAATGAGTCAGACATCAAAACACACCTTTATTTAAACAGTTCATTATGGGCTGGCATGTGGAATGGCAAAAACACACAAATATCAATCAGCAGTGGACTTCAGTCTGGTTCTGTCTCTTCTTCATACTTTTTTCTTCTAATATCTTTTCTTCATACAATTTTTCTTCTAATGTCCCACAGATACACAGTTAACACAGAGGAGCAAAAGATGAGCTCTTTTCCCTTACCTGCTACTCTGGTTCTGCCTCTCATTCACAAATAATTGTTTGATGACGAGACCGCTGAGGATGACACCAACAGGCTACACTGGCATGTTCTCTGTCCGGGATGTCGAGCCCTGGTCCACAGATTTCTCGATGTACATATAGAATTTTTTTGCCAACACTACACCCACTTACATTATGATACATTTGGCCTTTCAGCATTATTCCCATGTAAATGGACAGTGTCCACCATCCCACCAGCTCATGATCGGTCTCTCACCCCCCGGCATGTGCTGTTCCTGGTTTTAAAAGGTGCTCCCTTCATTAGGCAGAGCCTCGACAGGTGCATAAATTAACCAAAAATCCATCATCCACAGTTCCTCTTTCTTCCCCACACCATGGCATTCCTTCCACACTGCCCCACCAGCAGATTTTGGTTCCCCGTATCCAGTGATGTCCGTTGGCTCGATCCGCCACGAGGAGATAGAATGTTCTCCTGCACGCATATTCTGTCTGCCTGCAAGATCCTGAATTTGTAACCATTTGTGCATCATCTAATTCACGACTAACCTCTTGTCCTTTAGCTTCCACAGGTGACGTTATTGGATCACATGCATCCTTATTCCTCCCAGGTTTTGGCACCAAAATGTAACTGGAGGTGAAAAGAATAAGGACCTGAGACAGAAGTTCACACCATAGAACAGGCCTTATTACCGACACCACACCCACTTACTATTTGCATGTGAACAGGTCATGTCCACTGTACCACCAGTTCGTGGTAGGCCTCTCTCCTCCTGGCATGTCCTGTTCCAGGATTTAACTTCATTAGACAGATCAGCATTAATTAACTGCAATTAAAGTCCATTATTGTCAGCTTTGCCTTCTCACTGTTTTGGAACATATGGACAATGAGTTTTTCTTTTTGTTGTACAATTATGGCATATAGCTTACAGTTTCAAATGTCTTCCAAATGTGTTTTAAGACATGGCCAAATGAATGTATTCATATGAGGGCCTTTGACGGAGGGCCAGTGGTGTCTATCTAAGCCAGAAGTGGTCCACATCCATAAGCTATCTGTTCAGACACATAACATTGTGTCTGTGTGTGTGTGTGTATGTAGCTCTGATCAATAATAATTTGGGGATAAATTATTTGGACAGATCGTGTTTTGTTGCGAGTGAATTAGTCGCTGGATTGTAAATGCTGCGCAGTAAAGAAAAACAAGAAGAGCTTTTTATTGAAACAAATAAACCTGGAAGGTCGAGGTGAAACAACTTTCATTCTGAAAGACAAGAAGCTAAATTATTCAAAATGTTTATCTTATTTTGTTTATTATATTTTTATTAAATTTGCGTTTACTGTCTTCAATCCACATTTAAATCAGCTGGGCTTTGTGTTTTTGTTTTACATTTGTTAATTTTAGCTGACGCTTTTATACAAAGCGACTTAGAATTATTCCATCTTAGTTGGGGTCTTGTTCAAGGACCCACATAACTTCACTAGACCTTGGATTTATACTAACCACTGTGCTACCACAACACACGTAACCATTGCATCATTACAATTTTACAAATCGTTATGATGTCACAAAAATTTGGTTTATTATTTTCTTCCATTCTACATACCACCTTTGCTATTCCAGGGATTTCTTTGCCTTCTATCCCACGCCACAGCGAACCTGCCACACAAAGCTTCAAGGTGAATTGGCTGCTTAAAATGTGTGTGTTAGTGAGTGCGTTCCCAGCAATGGATCGGCGTCCTGTCCTGTGTGTATCCCCAGCGCCTGAATCATTATCCCCTGGATGGGCGTGGGGGAACCCCACTGCAAACCTAGTAGAAGATTAAAAGAAAGATAATCAGATGAGATGGATGAAATTCACTCCTCCTTCTCCCCTGTCGCCCAATTGCAGTCAAATGGCGTTTCTAGTAATAGCACAGACAGTGGGTCCAGCACTGTGAGATTTCATACACTGTATGAAACTACATCATACTACATCTACATCATAATATATATATATATATATATATATATATATATATATATATATATATATATATATATATATATATATATATATATTTGTTTATATATGTTTGTAAGGATCTGTGTGTAAGAGAGTGAAAGACGAGTGTTTCTGTGTTGAGAAAACTAACACAGAAGCTTGTTCACTCATGTTCTGTGTGTACAAATTATATTTGTATTTAATTTTATTTTTACTGTCTTCACTCCACATTTAGATCAGCTTGGTTTTGGGTTTTTGTTTTACATTTGTTCATTTTAGCAGACGCTTTTATCCAAAGTGACTTAGAATTATTCCATCTTGGTTGGAGTCAGAACTCAGGGTTCAACATACAGCATCTCCGGAGCAATGAGGACTTTGTTCAAGGTCTAACTTCACTAGACCTTAGATTTGAACCCACAACCTTCAGTTATCCTTGATAGGCCTAACCACCAAACCATAGTAACCATAGTATCTATTACAATTTTACAAATTGTTGTGATGTCACTGTTACAGTCGGGTGACTAAATAAGTAGTATTGGATCCACTACTCGGATGAAACAGCCTGAAATCAGAGGTAGATAGGCAGAGGGTGGCTTATTGAATGAAGCGAACAGGACAATTGCTGGAAATCTACACAGGAGTGTAGAATGTTGTAGGGTCGTCAGCAGGAGTGTCTCAATCCTCTGGTACTCCAGGAATATGAAGCACAGTGTAGTCGGCAGTGAGAGTTTGGTGAACTGCCAACACAGAGCAAAACAAACATGAGTACCAGGAATGGGTGTCCTGCATTGTTAATGCTGCCTTATTGCTCAAGAAGGACGATATCCACATTGAGCCTTGGTCCTCACAAAGTTAAACTAGAAAGATTTGTCAGCTTGTTCTTAAATGGTTCAGGTTAAGAACACTGTGAAGCTGCCTTGAGATGACATGCTATTGTAAAAAAGCTCTATATAAATAAATGAACCAGAAGTAGAACTTGAATTACCGACCTTCCTTCATGCATATCTACCTTTCTGCCATTCTTTCATTCTTTTTTCCTTCTATCTACTTATCTCTCAAACCTTTTCTTCATTTCATCCCTTTCATTCCATTTACGCTTAGTCATTTGCTTTAGCCTTATAGCCGTGCTTTGTCCTTGTATTTTTGTTTGTTTTTTAAATATATAACTTAATGTGCACATTAATTTTTTGTGACATATGACTGATTCAGAAACATAAAGAAAAAAATTACAGCAGCCTTTTTTTGTCTGAATCATCATTAATTTTTTATTCTTCTCTGTTCAATATTTTCCATCTTTTTTTTCATTCATTACTATTTCCACAACACTTCCCTTTCCCCCCTATTCTTAATTTCAGTATGTAACTTTTTTTTCAACTTTAATCTGTTTGGTCTTTAATGTCATGCTAATATATTCACCAGTCCCCTTCTACTTGCTCTTCTTGCTGAGTCTTTCCTGTTCTGCTGTTCCTTAGTGTCTCTGATGTGGCGGAACTGAAGGACATTCTCTTTTTATAACACATGTGCACTTATTATTTACTGTGGCATGTTCGGAGGGAGAACTAATCCAATTAGCACCTTCTCTCTTCCCCTTGCTCCCTCGTTCAAGGAGAAGCTCGTCCCTTGTCCCTCCCTCGTTCTGCTCCAGGAAGGACGAGTTGCATCTCATCGCATCTGTCTCTATTAGAAATCAGAGAGGGACGGGGTGGCAGCAGCAGTGAATTGGTGGCTGGCTGGGGGTAGATCGGTTGCTAAAGAGGGGGGGGGCACATTGCTGTTAGTGGTGGATGGGTAACAAGCATGACGGCAGATTGCAGCACAGGCGGCATCATTACTGCCCGTGTTAAAAACACATTAACTGCCCAGAAGGTGCCACACGATTTACACGCTAATGAAAATACCTGCAGACGTTTAACCTCTTTTTGTGTGAATAATGCTAAACATAGCATTATTTGGTTTTAGCACACTAACGCTAAAACCAAATCCACAATTGGTTCTAGTAAAACTGCAATCTGGAGTGTTCGTAGTCATGTGACTGATTCAGAAACATAAAGCAAAAATGTACAGCAGCCCTTTTTTGTCTAAGTCACCATCCAGGTCTCAAGTGACAGAAACACCGAAACACTCGAAAGAGTAAAGGGGCAGACCCTTCTCATTTTGACCTCAACCTTTGCGATTCTCTTTGAAGTAAAGACACACATGTTCAGATTATCATTTAGCTAATGTTTGATTGTATTCTTATATTATGCATGCAAAACAATGGTTACCACAACTACTGTAATCTCACCTCATCATCTTCCACTTAATCCTGTACTAAAGTCACGGGTAAAGAGGGTTTACCTTGCCATTACAGAGAGAACATTCTCTTTTCAGACACCCACACTATATGGGGGAAATTTAGATTTTGAAACTCCACACAGATTGGAATTCGAACCTGGATCCCAAGCGCTGAGGAGCAGCACTACTGTTTTAACATTGTCGCTTCAGACTGTCTTTGCGGCTTCAGGCTTGGAATACTGCAAAGCTGCTTTGTGAAAATGTAACATTTGTAAAAAGCACTCTGTAAGTAAATTTACATAACTTGAACTACTGTAACCTCTAAGAATTATTGGTTGCTGCAATTACTACATTGTCCATATGTAATGGCTGCCAAGACTACAATAATCCCTTATAAACAACAGCTGCAACAACAACTCCTATAATCCCGTTAGGAACGTAAGGAGGAGTGAAGTTTCGGTCGGCACCATATACAGATTTCATTAACAATTAAGCTTGACATACTTGACATACTTATTAATAACATGATTAACATGTTATTTGGCTGCCATGTGGGACTACAGATAAATGATGACAATGTGTGTAACTTTTGAATTTGATCTCACTTTTCTTACAAGTTTTCAACAAAACAGAACGAGAGGCTCCTCCTCTCATTCACAAATCAGTGCAGCTGTGACACACCCTTATAAATAACAGTTGCCTCAACTACTATAATCTATTCAGAAAAATAGTGAGGAATCCATGCTCCTGCCAGAGTTTTAATCTTTGTTCTTCCCTTATAATTTTATAAATGCTTTTTTTTTTTTTTTATTCTTTTATATAAGATTTTATTTCTAACCAGTGTTGGGTGAAGCATATGTACCATTCTCTTTGTTAAATACTGTTCTTTATTTTCTAATAATGATTTTATTTTTGGGTGGCACAGTGATGTAGTGGTTAACATGTCAGTGCTGGGGATCCAGGTTTAAATACCTGGGTGGAGTTTCTATATTCTTCCCATGTCCACATGGCTTTTCTCTGGGTTCTCTGGTTTCCTCCCACATTCCAAAAACATGGATTCAAGGTAAAATGGCTGCTCTAATTTTCCCCTATCAAATTGCCACTATATAGTAAGTCTGTGTCTCTGTGAGTATGTGCTCAGCGAATTGGCTGTCCTGGGTGAATATGCCCAGCACCTGAAACATTCTCCACTGGCTGGGCATAGGGAACTCATCCCCCACCCCAACTATTCTAGTAGAATATTAAGAAGAAGATAATAAGATGAGATTTTACTCTTTGTAACTTTGTTAACACTATGAATCTTTAAAAAGGTGCTATATAAAATAAAGTGTATTATTATTGAATCATCTCTCTCTCTCTCTCTCTCACACACACACACACACATACACACACAAACACACACAAAACAAATACGCACGCTGCATTTCCTATTTGCTTTGTTGTGTTTCCATTCATTGGCATTCCCACAGTTTTCATGAAGCTGCACATGAGGTGTCTTCCACTTATTTTCCACCAACCCAGTGGCAGGGCTCTGCCACAAACTGTAAAACACTCTAAGATGCTCCAGCTTCTTATATCCCTCACCCACAGATCTGTCATTTTGAATAGCCAGCACCGATGTTGATCTGGCATCTTGGCCATTAAAAGTGGCCAACTGTGTCTGTGAGGCATTTGGCAATGTGGTGCTAAACCCCAAACCTTGGTCTTCCTCAGTAGTGGAGTAATATAAGTATTGTATTCTTAACCTGCTTTTTATTACATACCCTGTGTGTATTTAATAATTTAAGCTAAACCTAAACTTTCCATATTTATCTTCAGAGATTAATTAAACTTTAAAGTAAGTCAATAAAGTTTTAATATTTTAAAGATTGTTTTTTGGAATTATTGATAGTAATGTGAAGGGTGTTTCGAAGTTGGGGAGCCTTGTAAGAAAGAATTTGCCATTTCATTACCTCCATCCTCCAGCCCCTCTTCAGGTATTAGGGATGGCAGTGCAGCTGGTTAAATGTTGAAGGGTGGATGTCTTGAGCCCAAGTGCAGACAGACTCGGAGCCGTTGAAAACAGGAAAAATGGAGGTGCTGTGATCCCTCTCCCTCCTCTCATTAAATATCTGCACCTCCATCCCCCTTTTCCCAACCATGTAATGTGTCGGCGAACGGGGCGCGCTGTCCGGAAAATGGCGGCACAGCGCGGTGTGGTGGAGAGTAGATAGAGCCAGGCGACCAGGTAAGCGAACACAACAAGCTTTAATCGCTATAGCGCAGCGGGAACGCCACTGGAGGAAACACGAATAGAAATAAACCAAAATAACACCGATTAGCGGGAACGCCGCTGACTACCCTACAAAACGTGTAGAAATCGGTAATAAACCTAAAGATAGCCACCGGCGGAAAAGCCGCTGAATGCGGGGCGAGATGAGCCCAGATGAGTGACCGCAGAACTGACCCGAGTGGACGCACTTGTGACCCGAGTGGACGCAACGGTGAATCCGAGTAGGTCCATGAACATGGCAGCCGGGCCAGGGTCCCACGCGAATTCATCCGCCCCCAAAGTCCTTGGTCCGTGGGATCCTTTGTCCAGAGCAGGTGGCCAATTGTCCTTTGCAGGTGGCTGGTCGTCCACTTTTGAGGACCAATAGTCCGCGGAGGTAAGACAGTCCGACGTAGGGGTGAACTGATCCTGTGCGGGCCCCACAGGAATCCAATGTCTCCCTACCAGATCACTGGACTGCACCATGCTCCGACGCCCAGTCTGTTTCCTCTCAGCCACCTGGACACAGAGAGGGAGAGCCAGTATCTCGTCCATACTACACGCCATATGGTCCTGATCTACCGAGACGGAGTCTGAACCCCGACCGCAGACTATACTGACCCCGGACGGCATGCCCTGCGGAGAACCCCGTGAAGTACTATGCGGGGCATCGCAAGGTGAAGTGCCGGACGCATCACGAGGCGAAATACGAGGGGCTCCACTAGGAGCCACGCAAGAAAAAATGCGTAGAGGCGGATGCGGAGTGTCACCCTGAGCCTCGTGAGGCACAGTGCGAGGAGCCGCGCGCGGGGCAACGCGGGAAGCAACGCAAGGGGAATCGCGGGGAGAGCAGCGAGAAAACACGCATTGAGGAGAACCCCGAGAGGCAACGCGAGGGGAGGCGCATTGGGACGCGTGCTGAATGTCACCCAGAATATCGCGCGGCTCGATGCGTGGTGAATCGCGAGCGGAATCGCGAGGAATAACCCGGGGAGAACCACGAGGGGCAACGAGAGCGCTAGGAGCGGCACTAGGAGCCACGCGGGAAAAAACACGTTGGGGCGCCTGCGGCGTGTCACCCTGAGCGTAGCGAGAAGCAGCACGAGAATCGCGGGAAGCGATGCGCGGAGGGCTGCGAGGGGCAACGCGAGAGGAATCGCGAGGAAACACGCGTTGAGGAGGAGTCTCCACCAGAGTGTCGAGAGACGCAGCATGAAGGACCGTGCGAAGGGAACCGTGAGCGGAATCGCGGGAAGCGGCGCGCGGAGGGCTGTGAGAACCGCGAGGAAACACGCGTTGAGGAGAAGCCTCATCCAGAGCGTCGCGAGACACCGCACGAGGTGCAGCGCAAGGCGCAGCGCGTGACGCAGCATGAGAATCCGCGCAAGGAGAGCCACGAGCGACGCGCGGAGGACTGCGAGGCGCAACGTGAGGTGCAGCACGAAACGCAGCACGAGGCGCAGCGCGCGGCACGTCGCAGGGCGCAGCACGAGAAGAACCACGAGCGAAATCGCGGGAAGCGACGCGCGGAGGGCTGTGAGTGGCAACGCGAGGGAAATCGCGGGGAGAACCGCGAGGAAACACGCGTTGAGAAGCCTCCTCCAGAGCGTCATGGGAAGCAACACAAGGTGCAGTAGCGCGAGGCGGCGCAGCGCGAGACGACGCGGCGCGAGACGACGCGGCGCGAGACGACGCGGCGCGAGACGACGCGGCGCGAGACGACGCGGCGCGAGACGACGCGGCGCGAGGCGACGCAGCACAAGGCAGAACCCGAGCAGTGAGGGAGAACTCGCTGAACGGGTCCTCCGTGGAGTCAGGAGACCCGAGCGACGAGGGAGAACCCGCCGAATGGGTCCTCCATGGAGAAAGGGTCCGACGGAGGAGCGGAAGACGGGATCCGAGCGGCGAGCCCCAGCTCACTGAAAGGGTCCTCCGTGGAGTCAAGAGACTCGCACGGAGGAGCGTGCGGCGGGAACCGGTCGGCGAAAAAAAACTCGCTGAACGGGTCCTCCGTGGAGTCAGAAGGCTCCCACGGAGGAGTGCGCTGCGAATCCCGAGCGGCGAGAAAAAACTCGCTAAGTGGGTGAACAATCTCCCCATACTCTGGGACCCGATCGATACCCCTCCTCGCTCCAACCTCCGAGGAGCGAGTACTGCAGCGAGATCTAAACGGCGTGGCCGGCGCCAGGCTAAGAAAGCCAATCGCCACAGACGGGGCAACTACTGGCATGGCTAGTGCCGGGTTAATAAGCCTTGCTGCTGCAGCCGGGGACTCGGCTAATGGCGGTGCTAACGCCGAAATAAGAGAGCCGGTGCTGCAGCTGGAGGATGCGGCTAACGGCGTGGCTAGTGCCAAGTTAAATAGCCAAATGCTGCAGCAGAAACCATGGCTAACGGCGTGGCTAACGCCAATCTAAATAGCCAGATGCAGCAACGAAAACCGTGGCTAGTGGCGTGGCTAACGCCGATCTAAAAAGCCAAATGCTGCTGCCGAAAACGCGGCTAATGGCGGGGCTAACGCAGATGTAAACAGCCGAATGCTGCAGCTGAAACGCAATACAAGAATGCGGAGGATGCGGCTAAACGCGGTTAGCGCCGAAGCTAACGCAGCTACCGATGTATGTATATAAAAAAAACAAACCCGGGACGAAAGCCGGGGAACGCGGCTAAACGCGGTTAGCACGGGCGCTAACACTGCTAGAGCTAATAAACAAAAAAAAACAAACCCGGGACGAAAGCCGGGAAACGCGGTCGCGCAGGAATACGATAAAAGTGAGCGCTTACCCGGAGGAGGAAATCTGGTCTCGGCAGTAGTCATCGGAGGTCAGCATTCTGTCAGCGAACGGGGCGCGCTGTCCGGAAAATGGCGGTACAGCGCGGTGTGGTGGAGAGTAGATAGAGCCAGGCGACCAGGTAAGCGAACACAACAAGCTTTAATCGCTATAGCGCAGCGGGAACGCCGCTGGAGGAAACGCGAATAGAAATAAACCAAAATAACACCGATTAGCGGGAACGCCGCTGACTACCCGACGGAACGTGTAGAAATCGGTAATAAACCTAAAGGAAAAGCCGCTGAATGCGGGGCGAGATGAGCCCCGAGAGAGAGAAATATAGATAATTCCAATAAATATACAAATGCAATCACCCACACGGAACACCCGACGTGATGTTTGAGCCGAAGCTCAAACTAACTCAATGCTGACCTACTGGCTGCTCAGCCGGGATGCCTCAAATGCAGTCAGTAGGTCGCACGTGATCAGGTAGGACCCAATCCCTGCTCAAGGGGGTGGGTCCTACCTACGGAAACCCTATACGGCCGAAACCCGAAACACGGGAGGCAGGGAGGAGGGGCCCAACCCTCCCAACCTGACATAATGCCCAATTATCTCTGTTAATGAGTGGTACCTAAGTATTTTAAAGGCCTTTATGTCAGGGAGAAAATCTTGAACACTGTTGTGTGTTTGTTTTGTTGTATATTCATATATACTCATCATCTTCTGCTTAATCCTGTATAGGGGGGGATCTATTGCGGGTGTTCCCCACGGTCATCTGGGAAAATATTTGGACATAAACACACTGGATAGGGCGCAAATCCATTGCTGGGCAATATATACTATGCACACACACACACAAAGCAAGACAAGTGACTCCAGTGTTTCAGCATGAGAAGCCAATCAGAGCAATCCATTGAGCATCAACAAAGCATCTGAGGTTCCCTCCTTTAGTCTGGTATTAATAAACATGTTTAATTAAGGTTAAGCTATCTGTCGGCTCTAATGCAAACAAAGTAAAGAGCTTATATTTTTCGTGTGAAAGTGGCAGGTTCAGATGAAGCTCACTGACCCTGTTCTCATCTCACTTTCATGCATTCTGTTCTAATGAGTGTCACACGTGTATCGATTGCGGTGGTCTGGTGCTGTAATGTTGACCTCGAGGTTAGAACTCAGCCGAAATGCTGTGTAATCTTCTATTTATCCATGCGATGGCTCATGTCATGCAGTGGTCCAAGTGTAACCTCTCATAATGACATAATTACAGAGTCGATCGGCGCATTTAACACGGAATAATAATCACATCGCATTTAACCCTCGTACTCTTAATCATATTAGGAACAACAATGAATGTCTCAGCAGAGGATTTCATTCACAGCTATATCATTGCCAAGATTATAGTCCTGTCACAGTCTGAGAGGTGCAACATAAAAATTTAAGCTTTTTTTTTTAAGTTTTCAGTGTAAAATGAATAAATATGACATCAATCCAGTTATTTAAAATATATTATTAAATTAAATTAACAGTATGCAACGGGTGGCACACCTCTTATTGGTTCGAATCCTGATGTGGGTGAATTGCTTTCTCCTTGTCCATGTGTGTGTGTTTTCTATGGGTTCTCAGGTTTCCTCCCACAGTTCAAAAACATGGTGTCGGGATGATGGAATCTTTCTCTCAGTAGCATGCTCTGTTACCTCTTTTAAAGGGCAAAAACAGACTCATCAGATGCAATCCATAATCAAGTCCTTTACCGGCGATGCTGCCTTATGCCCCAGCGCTACGGCGCTCTTGCCACACACCGATTCAAGGTGAATTTGCTGCTCTTAATTGCCCCTATAAAGTGTGTATATGTATGTTTGTGTGAATGAGTGCATGTCGTGTGAAGGATTAAGCGGAAGATAAGATGGTTTGTCTTACGTGGTTGGGTCCAGCGTGTCCATGTCTAACCAACATGCTGTGTCCCATAACAATTCACTTCCTAAAAATTCCGGTGAATGTCTGTGAACATAATTTTGGCTATTTGCCCAGCAGAGCATTCCTGAGGTCAGAAACTGATGTGGATTTAAAGAGTTTTGCTTGTAATCTTAGTTCATCCCAGAGGCTGAGATGAAGGTGCTGTGTAGGCCGGACAGGGTCGTCCACACCAAACTCATCAGATTATGTCGTCATAGACACAGTCAGGCTGGCACAGAAAAGAGCTTTTCTCACACTATTTTCATAACTATTTTCACACATTTGCCTGCTGTGATTGTCCATGGTGCAGAACATGGTACTCAAATGCATACACATGTAGTAATGAGAATGAACGAGTAACGTGAATTCAATGATTTTGAAGTGTGTACCAAAATGTTTGTGTATATAGTATAAAATGCCAAAAGATGTATTTAGCTAACATTCGGAACTGTAGACAGACAAGAAACACAAACACAACTCTTGCGTTTTACTGCCAGCAGAAACTCTCTCCTCTCTCGCTTACAATTATAAAAAGTTACATTGTTAAAAAAAAGTTACAAAAGTTACAGTTGGAGTGCTACATGACATAAGCCGCCAAATGGATATATAGAACCTTACACAGAAATAAAAGTGGGTGTCTATGTGCCACAACATACCACTAAGCATCTTTAAAAAACATCTCAAAACACATTTCTTCCATAAGTGAAGAAAAAAGCCAGATCGGTTGATGATCAGGTTTGATTATACTGCAGAGTGTTTTTACACAAGTACTGACTTTTGTTGTTCTCTCATTTGTAAGTTGCTTTGGATAAAAGTGTGTGCTCAATGACTAAATTAGTATGTATCTAATATGTAAAAAGTCCATATTAGACACTGTATTCTCTGTTCCCCAGTTCCAATGGGTTCAGCAGTAATATTGGTACATTAGCAGACACAGGTATTGAAGGATATGTGCTTTGCCTAAGGACTTAACTTTGCCTAGCAACTTAACTTTGCTCATTGCTATCTTACACCCCGCTAACAGTCTATTTTCATGCCTTCCACTTACAATGTTTAAATAGCAACACTGTTTGTGAATATACAGTACCTCCGAGTAGTATTGAACCCTCCTGCAGATTTAAAATCTAAATTTAACAAGTTGCATTCTGGGTGTGGTTTGCACCAAACACCTCAATCCTTGTCTCACACCCAAAACAAACCCATGAATAATTAAAAGGATTAGTAAATGGGAAGGCACAGTGGCTTAGTGGTTAGCATGTTCGCCTCTCAGTGCTAGGAATTCCCTGTTCTAATCCCAAACTGGGTTTAGTTTCCCTGTTCTCCCCATGTCCATGTGGGTTTCCTCCAGGTTCTCTGGTTTCCTCCCACAGTCCAAAAACCTGGATCAAGGTCAATTGATTTCTCCAAATTACCCCATATAGAGTGTGTTTGTGTCTGTGTGTCTGTGTGAGTAAGTGTGTGCCCAGCAAAAGATCGATGCCTTGTCCTGGATGTATCTGCCCAGTGCCCGAAACGTTCTCCCCTGGATGGGCATGGGGAACCCCCCCCCCCACCTAGTACAAGGATAAAGCAGAAGAGAATGAATGGATGGATGGGTTAGTAAATGCCTTTTGAAATTTGTACTTTACCTGTTGTTATGATAGCAGAGACACTGGTGCTGCACGGTGCTTGATTGACAGCTTGCTAAAGCCCACTAAAATAGGGTTCTTAGTCAGTAGTATGCATCATTAAAGCCATTTTGAAAAAAATATAATTCATATTCTACAATATTTTTTTACTTTTAGTAACATTTTTCAAATCCATGTTTTATATTTCTTCTCTGTTGACTTGTCTAAAACTTTCAGACATTAGTAAATCACTACATTCCTTGTTAAACCAGTTGTCACAACCAGTGAAGCAGATATTACACATTTTTCTTCGACTTTTTTTGGTAACTGTCCCCCGAACTGATAATTGGCTCTCAGGTGAATCATGACTTTGGCTAATGAAGGCAAGAGTGTAAAGCTTCTTTCAAGGCCGCATTGTTAGGGAAGATATCTGTGACCCGACAGACAGGAATGTGAGGAGGTGCAGAGAGATTGCACTCTAGTTTTCCTCACTGCGCTGCATGTACAGTTTTGCCTAATGGGTGTTTTTGCTGTTAATATTTCAGATTTTGTCTTTTTCTTTGTACACAACCATAATGAGGTGGAGCACCTTCTTGCCAGTACAGTAGAATGCAGGGAACATTCCATTCTAAAGTCACATTGATATTAAGCACACCACAGTTCTTCTGGTAAAATTCTCCACGAGATTGATGTGTCACAGACCTACCTTCACATTTGCAAAAAACTAAAGTTGAATCCAAGATGGCAGCATTTAAGATGGCTTTCAACGTGGCCAAACAGGCTTTCCTTTTGCCACAGCTTGATGTGTGCCAAACTGTTTATACTTATATGAATACACACACACACACACACACACACACACACACACACCTCACAACCCAGAAGATGTTGAGGATGCACAGGCAAGGAAAGCACCTGTGGGAATGGCGGGCATGTCCTCCAGCAGGGATGCACACCTTGGCCTATTTCTCTCAGCTTTCATGGAGAGCGAACCACATACCTGTGGTCACATGAGAGAGAAAGCCGGCAGGTGCGGTAGCTCTTTGGCATGAAAGACAGGAAAGGTGCAGAAATCGCCTACTACCAGAATAAAAATTAAGAGAATTAGTATATCCCACGCAATGAATACTATTCCTGTCATTACGAATGCAAAGTATCACTGACAGGCCCTAAATCAAGCTGCACGGTGTGCAATAGACTGGCCGGCTAAAGATTGCTTAAAATAAAGTCATTGGCCTGTTGAGTGAAACTGTAAGCAAAGCAAACAGATATTCACTTTTGATAAAGTGTGGACCTGAATTAAAAATCACAGTGTTATTGATCCCACAAAGTTCATTTACATCCAGCAATAAGAGGATGTCGCTGGATAATTAGAAAATCAACCCAGTTGCACAGAGTGGCAAAACACTAATTGCTCAAAGATCAAATCATGTTAACAACCTACTGGCTCTTCCAAAAGTGAATGAAAAACAAAGCAGCTCTAAAGCATTCTAAAGCAGCCAATCTTAACATGTTAATATCAGAGTGCCATCTATTGGATCACAGTAAGTGGTTCTGCAAACTGGTAGAAGTAAAGAAGTGTTTCACAAAACAAAACATTACAAGTTATATAAGTAGTAATAGTATAAAAGAGCGGCACACTGGCATAGTGATTAGCAACATTTCAGCGCCGAGAATCTAGGTCCAGAGGAGATCTAGGTGGAATTTCCATGTTCTCCGTGTGTCTACATGGGATTTCTCTGTGTCAACGGCGTAATAAAGGACTGCGCGAACACAGATCAAAGCAATGCTGTTTATTAGCACCAGGCGAGATTCTGCCAGAGAGCGGAACAACAAAAACAAAGAAACAACAAAAAATAACAACCATACATACACTCACCGGCCACTTTATTAGGTACACCATTCTAGTAACGGGTTGGACCCCCTTTTGCCTTCCGAACTGCCTCAATTCTTCGTGGCATAGATTCAACAAGGTGCTGGAAGCATTCCTCAGAGAGTTTGGTCCATATTGACATGATGGCATCACACAGTTGCCGCAGATTTGTCGGCTGCACATCCATGATGCGAATCCCCCGTTCCATCACATCCCAAAGATGCTCTATTGGATTGAGATCTGGTGACTGTGGAGGCCATTTGAGTACAGTGAACTCATTGTCATGTTCAAGAAACCAGTCTGAGATGATTCCAGCTTTATGACATGGCGCATTATCCTGCTGAAAGTAGCCATCAGATGTTGGGTACATTGTGGTCATAAAGGGATGGACATGGTCAGCAACAATACTCAGGTAGGCTGTGGCGTTGCAACGATGCTCAATTGGTACCAAGGGGCCCAAAGAGTGCCAAGAAAATATTCCCCACACCATGACACCACCACCACCAGCCTGAACCGTTGATACAAGGCAGGATGGATCCATGCTTTCATGTTGTTGACGCCAAATTCTGACCCTACCATCCGAATGTCGCAGCAGAAATCGAGACTCATCAGACCAGGCAACGTTTTTCCAATCTTCTGTTGTCCAATTTCGATGAGCTTGTGCAAATTGTAGCCTCAGTTTTCTGTTCTTAGCTGAAAGGAGTGGCACCCGGTGTGGTCTTCTGCTGCTGTAGCCCATCTGCCTCAAAGTTCGACGTACTGTGCATTCAGAGATGCTCTTCTGCCTACCTTGGTTGTAACGGGTGGCTATTTGAGTCACTGTTGCCTTTCTATCAGCTCGAACCAGTCTGGCCATTCTCCTCTGACCTCTGGCATCAACAAGGCATTTCCGCCCACAGAACTGCCGCTCACTGGATGTTTTTTCTTTTTCGGACCATTCTCTGTAAACCCTAGAGATGGTTGTGCGTGAAAATCCCAGTAGATCAGCAGTTTCTGAAATACTCAGACCAGCCCTTCTGGCACCAACAACCATGCCACGTTCAAAGGCACTCAAATCACCTTTCTTCCCCATACTGATGCTCGGTTTGAACTGCAGGAGATTGTCTTGACCATGTCTACATGCCTAAATGCACTGAGTTGCCGCCATGTGATTGGCTGATTAGAAATGAAGTTTTAATGAGCAGTTGGACAGGTGAACCTAATAAAGTGGCCGGTGAGTGTATATGCGGTGAAAAAACTAACAAAACAAAACTGGCAAACTGCGTAACCCGCGATGATGACGATCGCCGACGCAGTAAGTCCAAGACACAGAGAGCACAGGTAGCATGTGAGCGTGATACGACGCGAGGAAGAAACCTGGAAACATAGCTTATAAACACTAAAACCGGAAATGACAAAATGACAATCAAAACTCCGGAGATGGACAGCGACCCGAGGAAACCGGTGACATTCCTTAACCAGAGTGCACTACAGAGGGAGCGTGAGTGACACTCTGAGTTGTCAGGTTTCCTCCCACAGTCCAAAAACATGGATTCAAGGTGAAGTGGTTGCTCTAAATTGCCCGATATATTGTGTGTGGGGCAGCACGGTGGCTCAGTGGTTAGCATGTTCACCTCTCATCACTGGGGATCCAGGTTTAAATCCCAATCTTGGTGGAGATTTCATTTACTCCCCGTGTCCGTGTGGGTTTCCTCCGGGTTTGAACAATCCAAAACATGGATTCAAGATAAATTGACAGCTTTAAATTACATCTATATAGTCTGCATGTGTGTGTGACTGTGTCTAACGATAGATTGGCACCCTATCCTGGGTGTATCTGCACCCAAACATTCTCCCCTGGATGGACATGGGGAACCCCCCTAAAGTCCCTAGTAGAGAATCAAGCGTAAGATAATAAATGAATGGGTAATGTGTGTGTGAATGTGTGAGTGAGTGTGTGCCCAACAATAGATTGGTGCACTGTCCTGGGTGTATCTCTCCAGCACATTAAATATTCTACCCTGGAAACAGCATAACAGGGAGTTTTTTCCTGCCACAATTGCTTTGGCTTGCTCTTTGGGGGTTCAGGCTTATAACACTGTAAACTGCTTTGTGACAATGTACCATTGTCAAATGTGCCATATAAATAAAATACTTGAACTTGAAATTAGATGGGCATGGGAAACCTACATGTGACCCGAGTTGAGGATTAGGTGGAAGATAAGGCAACACAGTGGCTCAAACATTATCATATACTTAAACAGTTCTATCACAAATCAGCACTTCATCATCTGTGATGCCAAAACTTTATTGCAGTAAATGGCAGCACAGCTGGATGAGCAAAGTCTCCAGCTGCAGCTACGGCCACAGCCAGCTTTCTTCTAACATAGCATTAGTGCTGAGGGACTGAGATTTGGGATTGGCCAACAGACGGAATACATCAGAATCTCCTTTTCATATCAACACACTGTCTGGAGGAACCTGTGGAGATCTTCCAGAATATCTCTTTTAATTCTTTTCTGATTTTTTATTCCTCATAGGGTCTATCAGCAATGTTTACCAAGCCTGGTGAATTAGATGCAGCAGTGCTACGAGAGTTTTAATCCACAATTCAATTTCTTCCATCCTGTGAGTAACATCTTGTGAACATACAAACTAAAGAGACTTAGTATTATGACTGATGTTAGAAGAAAAATAAGATGAATGTGAATAATGGAGTGCACAGTATTTAAAAACTCCAGCAGCGCTGCATCTGATCCAATCACATTACCATTACCTCACTTTCACAATTCAAATCCGCACTTAAAACTCACTGTTCAAACTGGCCTTCTTTATCTGATCGTTTTGTATTTTCTTATTTTAACATACTTTTAATATTGCGTATTATGTATCTTGTTTTATAATTAATGCTTATTTGAACTTTTGTAAGGTGTCCTTGAGTGACAGAAAGGTGCCTATAAAATAAAATGTATTATTATTATTATTATTATTATTATTATTATTATTATTATTATTATTAAGCAAAAGTGCAGTTCACCACATTTATGTCACTGCAGTGCAGAGAATGACCCACCACTCTTGTAATACCTGCTCTTTAGGGGGCTTGACCATTATCAAACAGAACGAAAGTAGTATAACAAAGTATGGAGAGAAACAGAAAATCTGTAACTCTAAAACTACAAAGTTTATGTATATGGTAATGATGCTGATAAAATAGACAATGAATAGTGTTTCTGGCATTTTTTCTAATTATTCGAAAGTCGGAAAAGGGTGGAAAGCTCTCTCTGGGTTGGAGATGACAGTTGGGAAGTTTACACATCTTGGGATCTTGCTTATAAGTAACGTAATGATGGATCGGCATCTGCATCTGCAGTGATGCGGACTTTCCGTTCCATTGTGTTGAAGCAGAAGCCGAGTTCTGAAGTTACCAGGCAATCTAAGTTTCTACCCTCACCTATGAGCACAAACACAATACAAGCTGCAGAAATTAGTTGCTGGTCTTTTCCAGAGGGACTGGGTCATAAATTTCGGGCATTCACTACTCCTAAGCAGTGGTAGATGGCAGTGGTAGTGGTATGAAAGATAGATAATGGATGGACTTGATTATATTCCATCAATCCATCCATCAACTTTTGCATAATTGTATAACAGGGTTGCGAGTCGATGGGCAAATAGACCCAGGACAGGGCACCAATCTATTGCTGGACACACACACAATATATTTAGGGCAATTTAACGCCAAGTGAATCATATTTGATACATGAGTTTTTGAAATCCCTACATAATCAGTGTGATATTTTTTTTTTTTTAAAACCTGATGTATCAAATCATATACATGTCTTCTACCCCCTGGTGGATTATCTGTGCTCTGCTTGCACCGGAGGACCTTTAATTGAGACATCCAATATGGCTGCTTTCAACATGTGACTCAACTGGAATTTTGCCTGGACATTTTTGCTAATTTAGTAAAAGTTAAGGTAAGAAAAACACTAACATTATTACTGATATTTGAGTAGGAGTATTTACTGAATTTATACAACTTAGAATAACTTAATATTTCATAATTTATTTTGTTGTAAAATCGTGTTGAAAATGTGTGTATCAAATTTAATACAGCAGGTATATAAGGTAATTTATATGTAAATCATCACTTTATGGAATTTCTTCAATTATGCTGTGCATAAAGCCACACAAACTGTTGATTATTAAAATTAACTAATTAAATGTTTTAAATAATATAAGTAGATATATTTAGAGTAGAAAATGAAATATTGATGATGACTATTTGGATGGTTATTGCTAATAATTGTCTATTGTTCATTGATTTTCAATAAAAAACTCATTAATTCAGAGAAAAAATACACAATAATTTGTTTTGATGTTTTAGATGGCGAAAAAGCATAGTGTTGAAGATGTCTTGAAGATGATTTTTGATGGCGATTCAAGTGACCTGGAGCAGTTAGGGGAGGATGATGATAAAGAGGAAGAATGGACTCCTACTGCAATGTGTACAGAGGAATATTCAAATAGCAGTGATGAGGACCTGCATGATGAAAGTTTTGACCGGACAAGTAGAGAAATTGAGGACCAGACAACAGCGCATGAACCAACAACAAATCAGACTGCAAGAAGCAAATCGAAAAAGAGAGAGTATCAGTGGAAAAAGAAACAATTTGAGCCTCCAGCTGTTGAATTTGATTATGTGGAGGAAGACTCAGATTACAGGCTGGACTGGACACCATACATGTATTTCAAAAAATTTGTGACTGACGAAATGCTACAGGAGATTGCAGAACAAACAAACTTGTACAGTGTACAGAAAGAAGGAAAGTCAGTGAACACAACTGCCAAAGAAATTGAGCAAATTCTGGGTATGTACATGCACATGGGGTTAGTACAGATGCCCAATGTTCGAGCCTATTGGGAGATGGAGACAAAACATTCTGCAGTTAGTGATGTGATGCCTCGAGATAGATTTCTAAAATTGCTGACACTGATTCACTTTAAGGACAACCTCAGTGTGTCTGATGATGCAAAAAAAGATAAACTGTGGAAACTCAGGCCATGGTTACAAAAACTACGTGAACAGTTTCTTTGCATACCTTCTGAGGAATGTCATGCTGTTGATGAAATTATGGTTCCTTTCAAGGGCAAATCACATTTACGTGTCTACATGCCAGCAAAACCTCACAAATGGGGGTTTAAGATGTGGGGACGTGCAGGACAAAGTGGCTTTCTTTATGATTTTGATGTTTGCCAAGGAGCAGCAAATTCAGATCAATCTAATTCTGAAGTTGGTGCTTCTGGAGATGTTGTCCTGAAAATGACCTCAACCCTTCCAACAGGAAAAAATCACAAGGTTTTTGCAGACAACTATTTTACATCTGTTCCATTGGTGGAATGCTTGAAAGAAAGAGGAATCTACTTCATAGGCACAGTCCGAATGAATAGGATAAAAAACTGCAACATGATGGATGAGAGAGAATTGAAGACAAAGGGAAGAGGGTCTTTGGATTATAGAGTAAACCAGGATAACACCATTATTGTGAGATGGTGTGACAACAAGGCTGTAAACCTACTCTCTTCTTTTGTTGGCATTGAACCACTGGGCACTGTAAAACGCTGGGATAGAAAATCCAAAACTTACATAATGGTTCCCAGACCAGCAATTGTTGAAACATACAACAGGTTCATGGGAGGAGTTGACCTTCTTGATATGCTGTCTGCACTTTATAAGTTCAACTTCAGATCCAGAAGGTGGTATATGTACATTTGGTGGCACACTGTCACAGTGGCAGTTATCAATGCATGGAACCTTTACAGAAGAGACCAGAACAAACTGGCACCCAGGCAGAAACCCATGCCTCTGAGAAGGTTTCAGGCTGCTGTTGCCACTTCTCTCACAACTGCAGGAAAGGGAAAAGTCAAGTTTGGCAGACCAACATTCTCTCCAGAAGTAGGAGAAACACCGCCCCGCAAAAGGCCAACCTCCAGTGTGCCTCCTGATGTGAGAAAAGATGGCTTTGGTCATTTCCCAATGTGGGAAACACGACAGAGATGCAAGCACTGCACAGGCAATCACTTTTCCCATATCTTCTGTTATAAATGTAAGGTCCATCTTTGCCTGAACAAAGACAGAAACTGTTTTCTTGCTTTCCATAAGGCAAAATAAAGAGGTTTTGAACTAACACATGAACTGCACACCTAAACTTTGCTCAAACCAGACTTTATTTCAAGGTACAAAGAGTGCAGAGTTATGGAGATCCCAATGTTTTTGTGTTTTTTTGGAGATCCCAATTGTTCTTTTCTAAGCTTGTAATTACCCAATTAAACATTTCAAGGAAACTGAGTATAAAGGGTAAAAAATATATAAATGTTTTGTATGTTTTTGTTATTAAAAAAAAACATGTTGTGAGCTATAAATTGCGAATAAAAACCTGACGTATCAAATATGGTACAAAACAAAACTCATATATGCAATGTGTTTTTTCAAAAAAAAAATTTTTTAATTCACATATGGTTAAATAAACATTCAAGTTTCAAAAAATTAGAATTTTCTGACATTCCTTTAATGGTTCAGGCTTTATAGGGTTAGGGCAATTTAGAGCAGACACTTTTTCTTGAATCCATTTGTAACTTTTTTTTTTTTTTTTTTTTTTTTTTGGGGGGGGGGGAGAGGGTTGTTATACTAATTAGGAGGGAAGACAGGATTTTCCACGAACAGGAAACAACTCTTCATGTCATCTCTTCATTGGGACACTTGTGTGCTATCCTGGTCAATGCAGACTATTCCGTCCTTCCGCACCGATGGCCATACAAAAGCGGCAGGTCCCCAGCAGTCTGCCGCCTTCTGCGCCTCCCCATTTTTTAAGTGATGAGTTCAAGTTCAAGTAAGTTCAAGTAATTTATTTATATAGCGTTTTTTACAACAATACATAGTCACAAAGCAGCTTTACAGAATTAAAAGCCTTTAAACCCCAAAGAGCAAGCCGAAGTGACAGTGGCAAGAAAATACTCCCTGTTATTTTGTTATTTTAAGGAAGAAACCTTGGGAGGACCAAGACACATTGGGGGACTCATCCTCCTTGAGCAGCCGGGCAGCATCAACAGTGTAGGATACTATTGTGCAGAGAGATCAGGTGACTATATTTAACAAAGGGAAAAACTCTAACAACTGGAAAACTATATGTAAGTCCATTAAAGGGGTCCTGCAGGACCGCCAATCCAATGAATATCCTGGGTCCATTCAGTAATCGTCGTAGCCGCAGTGCTTCGGCTGAGCCATGGATTAAGATCTGACTACACCTCCAGGATCCGGCCACATTTCAAAAGGAACAGACAAGAAAAGCAGTTAGAGCTAATAATAAAGCACAGCGTTTAAGTAATAAGTAATTAATTGACATAGTGCAGCATGTGACTCCAGCATCACTGACTAGAGCAGCATAGTGAGTGATAACCTATGCATCAACTTTTGAACATTTAAGGTTTTGGCACCAAAAAAATGGGGGACACAGACACAGACACAGACAGTGTACACAGACTTTACACACATTTAGACATTACATTTACATTTAGTCATTTAGCAGACGCTTTTATCCAAAGCGACTTACAAATGAGAACACCACAAGTCAGAAGCCATGGAGAAAACCAACTATACTGTAAATTCATCAAACCTGATTGTTATTCGAAGCTGCGCCCCCCCCCCCCCCATATATATATATATATATATATATATATATATATATATATATATATATATTTTTTTTTTTTTTTTTTATATATAACAGGTATTTGTTAAATAGATGCGTCTTAAGTAGTTTCTTAAAACTGTTTAGAGATTCTGCCTTACGGACAGAGTTGGGAAGATCGTTCCACCATTTTGCAGTGGTGAACGCCACATAATGAGAATTAGCTCCTCGGTGAGGTGGAATCGCCAGGCGGCAATCATCACTGGAGCGAAGTGAACGAGTCGGAGTGTATTTTGAAAAGATAGAGTACACACAATGTAAAGCACCACCTCGCTACGGTCACAACATTTTTTTTAACTGTTGATGGAAAAAGGAGAACCCAGAGAAAACCCACACAGACAAGAGCAAAAAAGATATGAGACATAAGAATATTTAAGACAGACATCAAAATTTTAACTAACCTGTGTGCCATCCACATTCTTTGTCGAAATATAAATTAACTCAACACACGACAGCTAATTGTCAGGGGTCTGTGATCTTGTATAATGCCAGAATCAACAAATCTTAACTCTTCCATTATCTAATATCCGTCTTAATCTCTTACTATGCACAGACACTTAAGTCAATGGGTTGTTACTGGGCAACATCACCGATAGTTAACCAGCTAGGTAAATGTCCCATTCTGATAAAAATAATTATCATTTCCAACTTTATCCCATGAGCTGCAGTGCTACATCTTCCTAAACCTGGCTCCATATGATAATAAATGAAACTAAATTGAAAAATCTATGTTGGGACCCATACAGGACGGTCTGTAGACAGGTCAGTACACCTGTACAACCTGTAGAACACCCCGTTAAATCCCAGCTCAGATCCATTTTACTGACTGCATGCACTTCACTGAGCTTGCCAGGTTACAGGTTTACATCACAGAGAAGAGAATAGCAAATAACAACATGATATAAAAAGTGCTAGTGGAAGTGAAATTAATCCATCACATGTCCACATCCTGCTGGACCGAAGCAGGACTCAAACCTGAAGTGGAGAGAGGGAGAGGGATCACAGTGTTGCTGTCTTTCTGCCTCAATGCATGTCGCTTTACCGTCAAAAAGGAGCCCATGTGTGCAGTGACAGGTCCTCCCACAGTCGAGTACATCCACCATTCCACGGGAACTGGCACATTCACCTCTCATCGCTGGGGCTCCAGTTTCCATTTTTTTCCCTGTGTCCATATGGGTTTTCTCCAAGTTCTCCATTTTTCTCACACAGTCCAAAAACATTGCCCCTAATAGTGTAAGTGTGTGCCCAGCACCTGAACCCCATCCCCCCAACCCCCTCCAGCAACCCTAGTAGAGGATTAAGTGGAAGATGATTGGATGGATAAATAAATGTTGCAGTCTGATGATCCATTCATGATCTATGGAGTGTTATGCATTCGTCCACATTTCTGCCACAAAGCTAGTACCAGTCAAAAGTTTGGACATGGCCTTTACCATATAGATAGAATTTTAAGTTTTACAATTACAGACTGAAGTACATCTGTTTCCTTATTTGTTAGACCCCTGTTGGCTCTCTGTTCTCTTTTGGTCAGGACCATCACAGAACAGGCATAATTTGGGCGGTGTATTATTTATTGTCAGTTCTGCAGTGACACTGATGCAGTGAAGGGGTTTGAGTGCAGCAGTGTTGCTGTAGTTTCATTTAAACACCTCAGTGACTTAATAATGCATCACCCATATAATACATGCTATGTGGTGGTACTATTGGGGTCCTGACCAGAACAGAGTAAAGGGGACGTACACAGTATGTACTATAGTCCCCAAACAGTCATTGTGGATCTACAGTCCATCTGTACAGAAAGTCAAACTGTTAACATGGACAATAAGTGGAGCAAAAAGGGAGCATGTCCAGACTTATATTGTCAGAAATCTGGTTTCAGTCTCTGTCTCTCCGTCTCGCTCTGTCACTTGCTCTCTCAGCCCCGCCTTCTAGTTCCGCTCTTCCGCTTACTCTCCGTCACCAGGTGCAGCTGATTATCTGATGGGTCGTTTATCTGTCTATTTAAACTCTGCTTTCATGCTGAATGGACACGAAGTATTGTCCCTGGTTCTGCCATACATACAGAGCGTTTTTGCTATTACCTTTACCTTACGATCTCTCTGTATCCGCTTCTGTTTGTGTGTTACCTCGTCTGGGCGTGTGTGTGCGTGCATGAGTGAGTGTCTTTGTGCTTTTGTTGTCGCTCCCACCGTTATATTCAGTTACTCTGTTTCTTTTTCCAGTGTTTCCCCTGTCTCTATATTTCTGTGTCCCGGGAGCTTTATTATTCATTGTCCGTCCGCACAGGTTGCTCGGATTCGGCCGGCTGGGATGGAGTTCGCTCTCACCCTAGCCCGCCCCTCTGGCGCGTCACCACCTGTGTTTGTCAGTTCGTTTGTGTTCAGTGTTCTTACTAACCTTTCGCATCTGCTTACTAATCATTACTCTGTCGGTGAACTAACGTATCTTTCTCCCTCGTCTACTAACCCGCACGCTGTCTCCCTTCCCCTTGTTACTTTCAGTTTCGTTTTCGTCCGTTCGACGCCCTGTTCAGTTCACCAGCTTTCTCTCTCTTCTCTCACATTCATCTCTGATTCTTCCTTCTACGTGTTCTTTTGCACTCTCTATTTCACCCTATCCTGTTCTGTTGTAGTGTTTGTTATTTTATCTACTATAGACTGTCTCACTAGTTTAGCTTCTATGTTTTCATGCATAGCCAGTGTAGGGTTCTCTTACTACAGTGTTTCTCTTTACTATCTGAAACTCTTTTGGTTGTTTTGTTTATTTGCTCGGTGTTGTGGTCTGCCCAGTATCTCGTTTCAGGTGCCAACTCCTATCCTGGTTCCTGTCAGCTCCAATCCGTACAATCACCGCTCCTCCTGCATTCCCCTGCCTCTGCCCTATTACTCAATAAACCGTGATTGTTCTGCATATACGTCTCCTGACTGCTCTCTGAGTACAGATCGTGACATATATCTTGTACTGTATATATTTTTAGACATCATGTTAAATCATCAGTCCATGTGTACGTTTCAAGAATCTTAATTGTCACAAACCATCAGTTTTAATTAATTGTTGTTCCACTGTCAAAACAGTCAAACACCAAACATGTTAAGATCTTGCAGAGTTTATGAACATGTTGAATTTCATTTGCATTTAAATGTCATCTTTTTTAAAGACATGCTTTAAAAACATTTTGGGGAAACAGGTGCTTAAAGAACTTTTATACTTTCTTTGACATTAAAAATGACAGAGGGATTTACATAATTGTACATTGTAGGAATAATAATATTTATTTTAACAACATGGAACAAAAACAGTTGATTGGGTAGTTTGGTGATAAATCACACACATGAACTGTCACACTCGTCTACCTCGGGATAAAGCGGCTGCGCATAGGAAGCGCAGAGCCGCAGCGCTCTAACGCGCAGAAGGGAGCCAGGCACGCAGGTAGCAGGAACACGAATTTATTATGGTGTAGTGACACCGAACACAAAGGTACATCAAACGAGTGCAACATGAAATTAAAGACGCGCACGGACGACAAGGAACACCGGAAATAAATACATAAACACTTCCCACCACGTGCACCAACAAACCAATAACAAGAAAGAGTTAATTAACTAAACTAATGATAAATGAACGTTAATTAACTCAAAAGAACGAAGGGAAACACACAACAGGTGACAGGTGCCCTAGGCACCTGTTACATGAACAGCAAACAAAGTATTTAAGCACCTAACTATCATAGTACAGTGATATGATACTGTGCTTTTTGTAGCTAAAGAAAATTACATAACCCATGGATATTACACTATGGGTTCTTTTTTGTTTCAAAAGTTTGGATATTTGGTTTGACCACCTACGTCACACATTCTCAGTGATATTGTTTCCACAAACTTCTGGAACGTACAACATTTATTTCTGTCCAGAGTGGTATTTATTTATTTATTTTTATTGATGATGAAGATTTGGACCACTGCACAAAGTATTCTCCAGCACATCCCAAAGATTCTCAATGGGGTTCAGGTCTAGACTCTGTGGTAAACGATTCATGTGTGAGAATGTTGTTTCATTCTCCCTGAACTACTCTTTCACAATTTGAGCTTGATGAATTCTGACATCGTCATCTTGGAATCTGTCCTTGTTATCAAGAAGAATAGATCCATCTATGAAAGAACCTGGTGGTTCAGTTTATTCAGTTCAGCTGACCTCATTCTTATGACCTCATAACGCTGCTAAATCCAGACCTGACCAAATGCAGCCACCCCAGATCATAGTACTGCCCCCACAGGCTTATGAAGTTGGCACTAAGCTTGATGGGTGCATCACGCCGGCCGCGTCTCTTCTTATCCTCATGCACCCCACACTCTGGAAAATGGTAAATCCGGACTCTCAGACTACATGACCTTCTTACTTTGCTCCAGAGTCCAATCTATGCTTCCCAACAAATTAAAGCCGTTTTTGCCAGTTAGCCTCACAGGAAAGTGGTTTTCTTATGTCCACACAACTGTTAGTCCTAATCCTTTGAGGATTAGGATTCTCTTAACATTGTACAAATATAAATGCTCTTACTTTCAGTATTAAACTCATACCTGGGTTCTACTGTTGGTTTTCTATTATCTGATTTCAACAATCATTCAACGATCACCATCATTGCAAATTATTTTCTGATCAAATTAATTCCACGAAGATGATGCTGTCCTTCTATTTTTTTATAATGTGCTGTACAGTTCTTAATCTGATTTCAGCATCTCATTAGAGGTTTTCTCTGCTTCATGCAGGACAATAATTTGACCTACTGAATGAGATGAACATATATTTGAACATATGATGATGTTCTTCCACCTGGTTGTTAAATGAATGAGAAGCTACTCACTGTGTCAGTTAGAATTCAATAACTTGTTGCAGCTGTAACATAATCACATGCAGTAATTATTCAATGAGAGGCTCTTACCTGTTTGCTCAGTTAAATCCAGGTGGTGACCTTTTTTGAGATAGGCAATGTATGTACACACTTTTATGCTTCTGGCTTCATGTGTTTGAGTGCATTGGTTTGGTCTTTACTCTGTCATGCAACACCAGCCCTGCATGTAAGCATGCTGTGATGTGGTGTGTTTCTTGAATGTGTTCGTCCCAGACAGAGAGGTAGAGAGAGCAAGAGAGATGGAATTGTATCCACATCCTCGGCTCAGTGTCTCAGCGCATCATGGCTTCATTAGTAATCTGCTGGAGTATTGATACCCGCCGCTGCACTCAATTAACTGGGAACATTTTTATTTCAGCCTCGTATGATTCAGCTTTCAGTTTTTTTTTTTTTTTTTTTTTTTTTTTTTTTTTTTTTTTTTTTTTTTGTCAGGCCCCCTTGGATATTGGAGGGAGTCTGTGAGCCACAGCATGATAGAGGAGCGCTTACTCTTCTCGGAAATTACTCTGATTGGTCAGGGTGGAGAGCGGCATGGTGGTTTAGTGGTTAGCACATTTGCCTCTCAGCACTAGGGATTCCCGAATTCGAATCCCAATCTGGCTGGAGTTTCCATGTTCTCCCCATGTCCGTGTGGGTTTCCTCTGGGTTCTTTGGTTTCCTCCCACAGTCCAAAAACATGGATTAAGGTCTATTGAATTCTCGAAATTACCTCATACAGAGTCTGTTTGTGTCTGTGTCTATGTGAGTAAGTGTGTGCCCAGTGATAGATTGGCACCCTGTCCTGGGTGTATTTGCCCAGCGCCCAAAATGTTCTCCCCTGGATGGGCATGGGGAACCCCCCCCCCCACAACCCTAGCAGAGGATAAAGTGGAAGAAAATGGGTGGATGGATGGTCAGGGTGGATCTGCGATGGAAGTGAGTTTGAGCATTTCAGTCCAGCGTGTCCAGAACCAGGCCAGATTTGTTTACTTCTAAACAAATCTACTTCTAATACTTCAGTTTACAATCTGGCTCAGATCTGCATCTGTAATTATTATTAAAATCAGTATGAGTCTGTCCGTAACTATTGTGTTGAGTTAAGTTTGTTTTATAAAGAAATTTTGCAGTGAAATTTTGCCTTTTGAGGGCACAAAGGCGCGGCCTTTTAAGGGCGTGAAGGCGGCAAGGCCTTTTGAGGGCGCAAAGGCGTGGCATTTTAAGGGCGCGAAGGAAGGGCCTTTTGAGAGGATGAAGACGACGGCGTGGGAGCCGATTAGGGTCAAGGCAGCGGCACGGGAGCCTTTTAGGAGGACCTACAGGGACCGCAGGGCAGTCTTGGGCACACACCAGGAATCCCTCCTCGTACGAGCTGAGAGGAGGCTTAGCCCTGCCTATGCGGCTGCGCCGGCTCCTGCGTTTTGGCTGGGGCACCAGTTGATGAGGTTGGGGCGCTTGATGGCACACCTGGAGAGGTCGGCGAGCGAGGATGATGGAAGACAAAACAAGGGAGGGGCAGTGAAATGTCAGGGGCAGGAGTATGGGGAAACGGAACAAATACAGGGAAGATTTTCAGAGGAGGAACTGGCATGTCAAGCGGGTTTGGAGGGTTTTTGGGAGTTGGAGCAGACCTGGGCCACATATCTGGGAAATTTAGTAGGACGTGGGGAGGAAGAATGTGTCCCGAGAGAAAGGAATCAAATTCATCACCTGAGTTGACACATGAGTTGAGACTCTCCTCAGAACACAATGATTCCGAATCATCCCGGAACACGACTTCCTCGTACCAACACCACAGTTTTGCCATGGCGGGGAAAAAAGGAACAAAGAAAAACGAGCCAGGCCCAACCACCCCAGAGGCTCAATGTGCCGTGGAGCCGACTCGCAGAACCCCGGAGCTGAGTGACTCGACGTGGCCGCGGAGTCCAAATGGCTCTGACAGAATTCGCGGGGGAGAGAGAGCAGGTGAATGAAAAACCCGAAGCTAAGCGGCACACTAAGCGACTCACTCTTGGATCCAGGTCCATTTGAGACCGGCATTCTGTCAGGCAGGTTTCCACTGAGGCAAAAAAAATAAGCAGCATAGCGCAGAGAGGATCCAGGAGGCGCAGGTATGGGATTTTTTGATTTGGCGAATCGACACAAAAGAACAAAGAGAATCGGACGGTCTGATGACGAAACGGAAAACGGAAGTATATAAACATAAACCAGACCATGTGATAAAATAAAAGAAACCAAAGAAAATAACCAAGTAATAAATTAAACAAAAAATACTTAAGGAAAGTAACTAAAAGAAAATTAAAACAGGTGAGCACATCATACTTTGGCAGAAATTAATAAAATGACAAACTAAAAATAAGGGTGGGTATCCAAATTTTCTGTCCATACAGTGAACATAAATTAACACAGTGAACATAAATTAAAAGGTGTATGTTTTTTCTATACCAAGTGGCAATACATCAGTATGTTGATTGCCTGAAATGAGTCAACAGATTCATATAATGACCTTAAAGTTTTGTGGTTTTGTGGCAGGTAATGAGTTAAACCAGAGGTCATGCTAAAAGTGCATAAGAACAGTTTGCCTGGAGTGTATCTAATCTTAAAGGAAACATTTGCAAATTATTATTTAAACATAACACACGCGTAGTTTATAAACATCCACTGAAGTATTTTATGTGAACATGCTTTTTGCTATCTTACAGTAAAATAAAAAAAATACTGTAAAAATAGCCAAGAGTCTATTTTCACGCCTTTGCTCCGTGTTGTTTAAATAGCAATGGTGTTTGTGAATATATCAACCAGGTTGGTCTCATGTGTTCAAATACATTTCTGGTGTATTGCAATTTTGGCGACCCTCAGCATATCAGCACTCACGTGGCACAATACAAACAGGATACAGGTGCAGTTCATCAGACCTTATTTGCGCAGTCCTACCTGGGAAACGGAGATTTCACCCCAGAATTCCCCCCAGATTAATTTCTCAAATATAGTACGAATGAAAAGTTTGAACACAGCTCCTTTGGCTCCAATAATTGTCCATGATATTATTTCCACTTACTGTAAAGATTCTAGTTTTACAATTACAGTGACTGTAGTCAGGCTATTTGTGGACTACAGTACTACATACTGTGTTAGTCCCTTTTACTCTGTTCTCTAATTGTGATGAGTATCACCAAAAGCAAGTATTATTTGGTTTGTGAAATATTCCTATCCCAGCAGTGTCACTGAGGTGTTTAAATGAAACTACACAGCAGCACTGCCGCACTAAAAAACCCTCACCACATCAGTGTCACTGCAGAACTAACAATAAACAATACACCACCCAAATAATACTTCTGTGTTATTGTGATGGTCCTGACCAATGGAGAACAGAGAACCAAAAGTCCATCTATATGGTAAGAGAAGGAAACAAACACTGGAGCAAGAAATCACCTGCCTCTTAGCAGTAAAGTAGTATGCGAATCATCAGCAGTAGTAGTATCAGTAAGCGAATCTATATGGAGACGTCACAACTTTGGATGTGATGCGTTCACCATATACTATGTCATCCATCCATCCATTATCTTTCGCTTTATCCTTTATTAGGGTCGCAGGGGGTTCTCCATGCCCATCCAGGGGAGAACGTCTCAGGTGCTGGGCAGACACACCCAGGACAGGGCGCCAATCTTTCGCTGGTCACACACTCACTCACACAGGCACACTCTATACGGGGCAATTTGGAGAATTCACTTGACTTGATCCATGTTTTTGGACTGTGGGAGGAAACTGGAGAACATGGAAACTCCCGGAAATCCCTAGCGCTGAGAGGCGAACGTGCTAACCACTAAGCCACCGTGCCGCCTATACTATGTCAATACTTGTTTATTTAATTTTTATTTAATACTTTTGCATTATTTATGCTGATATATAAAAAAACATTTTATCTTCAATAAAGGACAACATTAATGCTACAATCTAAATGTAGAATCGTTTGTCTACTTACTAATTTTAAACTCTATACTAATAGCAGCCTTATTTTATGCAGAGTTCCTTATTAAGTGTCCAGCAGCAAGTGCATGTAATCTTGGTGCACAATGAATCTGCTAGAACAGGAACACAATTGACAGGCACTGCAGAGAGCAGGCACAAATCTGACTGGCTGGAGGGTAATAAATGCAACCAGCTCCTCAGCTGGCATTACGTTTGAAGGAAAAAAGAAAAGCCTGGCACAGGGAAAACAAAGAGGGCAGATGCAGAGAAAAAAAGCTGGTTACTTGTTGTAACATTACTATTATTTTCCCTGCCTTCATTCAGACTGACACCAACATGGCAAATCATGCCAGAACCTTCAAATACCCTTCAAACAACCCTCATGGAGCCAAACACCTAATTATGTCCCACACAAATGGATCCAGAAGTGCTGGTTAAAACAGAAAGGAATACAGGGTGTACTGGTTTCCAGCCCATCACTGCTCCCAATCACAATAGTGGTGTAGGAGAAGGGAGGAGGAGGTACCAAGAGGTGGGAGCACCTCCAGTGCAGATGCAATACTACCTGCTGGCCTTGTATCTTTCGTTACAATACAGCCAAAATATGTGTACACTTATTCTAATGTTGTTTAAAGGCTAAGCCCAAGCTAATATGAAATTGTAAAATACGTAAATAAAGTTCCTAACATGTGATTAACGATGGTGTAGCTCCCTCAGATTCAAAGTCGACAGCACAAATATTCTTGCCAATACTGATTAGGTTTATTCTTGAGTTTGCACCTTAACTTTGTACATAACCTTACACCCAACCGTAAGAACTCTAACATAAATCAAATAAACAAATATACAATGAGCAATTTACATATCGTAAACTATTAATCTTAAGACTGATCCTTTGTTGGTTTTATCACACGAATTTACATCTTGATTTAGAACCGTAATTACATATCAATTCACTCTAATGCTAGAAAAGGTAATAAACATAATTGGGATACTAATAGAACACAATTACAGTGGACCATGAAATATCGAAGGGAGCTATATTATCACGTTGCTACTTGTTGCTTTCTAGCTTCCGAATAACCCTTAATGCTAACTTTGGAACCTTTGTAACGTGGTAACCGCAGTAATTAGCAGTGTAACCATGGAAATTAACATTGTCAATGTTCTTAAAAGAACAGAAGTTATAAAATACACTATTATACAATTTTACAAACTTTAAACCAGACTTTAAACCAATTAAAATATAAACTGCGGCCTGTAAAATTGGGCCCCTACTTCTCTTCCATCCGCACCCTCAGCACCGGCTCCCCCCAGGGCTGTGTGCTGAGCCACTCCTCTACTCACTCTACACATATGACTGCAGTCCCATCCACCCAGAAAAAATCATCGTGAAATTTGCTGATGACACAACGGTGGTGGGACGGATAACCGGGGGTGATGAGGCGGCATACAGGGATGAGGTCCGGAAACTTGGTGAGAGGAGTGCAGCTAACAACTTGGCACTGAATACCACCAAGACAAAAGAAGTTATCCTTGACTTCCGACGAAACAAGGTCGCCCCTACACCCCTTTACATCAATAGTGCATGTGTAGAGCAAGTGGAATCATTCAGATTCCTGGAGGTACACATCTCTGCAGATCTCTCCTGGACAGTCAACACCTCTGTACTGGTCAAGAAGGCCCAGCAGCGGCTTCACTTCCTGAGGGTGCTCAGGAAAGAGCAACTACACACAAGCCTGCTGGTGACCTTCTACCATTCCACCATTGAAAGCCTGCTGACATATGCTGTGTCAGTGTGGCACTCCAGCTGCACAGAGGCTGACAGAAGAAGACTGCAGAGAGTGACCAACACAGCCGAAAAAATCATTGGCTGCTCCCTGACTTCCATAACCTCCAACTACCAGTCCCGCTGTCTCAGCAGTGCCAGCAACATCCTAAAGGACAATACTCACCCCGGATTCCACCTTTTCAACCTGCTGCCTTCTGGCAGACGCTACAGGTCCATACGGGCCAAAACAAACAGACTCAGGGACAGCTTCTTTCCCAAAGCCATTTCAATGCTAAACGGGAACCTGCACTAATTGGCATATCATGTGACACACTACACTTCTATTTGCACAGTACATTTTTGCATGTCTTTTCTATTGTTTTTTCTATTTATATATAATGCCATGTGCACTTTAAGGAGGTGCTTAAATCTCGTTATATGATGTATACTGTGTATGCGCTTTATAATGACAATAAAGGCTTTCTATTCTAATCTTTTCTATAAATTACTCTCCATTAACATCGGCATCAGCTCCGTCTTTCCTTCCTTAGTGCCACTCTGCTAAAGTCACCAGGTGCTTTTCCAACAATATGGGCATGTAAAAAGTTTTCAAGTGTTCAAGAGCCAGGTTCATTCCAGTCAGAATTCTCAATTCTGATGATTGGGTCAGGTTTTCCTTTCGAAATGGAATTCCTAAATCGAAATGGCTAAATGTTGTTATTAAGGACAGTCTCCCCCACATTCACTGCAGATTTGTCACCTTCATCTATTTAAAAAATATAGTCTGAATCTGAAAAACCAGCGCTGAACAACTCATAGCTCAAGTTGGTCATTGCTGGTATTGGATTGCTGCGTTATTTATGTTTTCCACCATTTCACGTGAAAAAGTCCTGGAATTTCCGTAGAGACCTTAAACTTTTTCGTCAATTTACTCAAACATGTCAATTTGAATTTTTAAATGTATTTTTACATTTTAGAACCTGAAACAATGTAACATCTTTAGGGAGGTCCATTAGGTGGTGCTTAGCCTCTAAGTTTTTTAACTTTGTGTAATATGTATATTTGTAAGTTCCCTTTTCACACATGGCATACAACTAGCAATTGTCCACATTTGATGTAATCTCAGGAAAAATATTTTCTTTGATTAAGACAAAAGATGATGTCTGCCTAAAGCATGCAGGAGGCAGAACATGGCGCAAAAAAGCATGCTGCTGAAATGAGACACAACACAGACTTCTAGGAAGATTGTCAAATTTCTTCCTCATGTTTTTTATATTTAGAAAGTAAAATGTAAAAAAAATAAGGCTCACTTTGAGACTCTAGGCTCATAGACTGCACTGCGCAGTTAGTCGTGATGGTCCATGGACCAGGGGACAGGGGGAGCGGCTGGGGTGGAACATGCCCCCCTTCAGTATGTACCCCCTTGTCACGCTACTGGATGAAACGCAGGAAGCGTGAAGATTTAGCAAAAATAATGAGTCTTTATTGCGTCGGCAATAATCAGTACAGTCAACAGCTTTGAATGAATAAACAGAGGTAAAGCGTTGGTAATGACGTCACTGGTCGTCGGAATCCCCGGAAGACCAGATGATGAGACGGTACGGAATGCAGCGAGGTGAACAAGAGGGAAATGGAGTCTGTGATCCCTCACCTGCACACAGGTAAATCGTCCTAGAAAATACCAACGGGCAGATCCGGATAGTAGCAGCAAAAGGTGAATAAGTGGCGAGAACCAAACACACAAACACCATAGCAAACAAATGTAAACAGAAAACTCTGCAAAGGTGGATCCGGGACGCTGGCTTAAATAGAGTGCCTGCTAATGGGAATCACCTGATCAGTACTCAGGAGAGGGAGAGCGCTGATTGGTGGATGCTGCATCAGGTGTATCAGTGGATGTGTGTGTAGGTGAGGTAGGCGGAGCAGTGGAAGTGGGTGTGTGTGTGACATTACCCCCTCCTGAAAAAGGCAGCTCATCCCGAGGAGCCCCTTGCTGAGACCTGGGGTGTTTGCCTCGGCGGGGTGGACGACCTCTGGGGCGTGGGGCGGGGCGGTCAGGGTGATCCCGGTGAAAATCCCGAATGAGACTCTGGTCCAAGATGTCTTCAGCGGAAACCCAGCTCCTCTCCTCTGGACCAAAGCCCTCCCAATCGACAAGGTACTGCAGCCGACCTTTGTGACGACGGGAATCCAAAAGGGAGGCAACCGAGTAAATGTTGGAAACTTCACCCTCGGTTGTCTCCCCACCCGTCTCCCTCCAATTGTCATCAAGCGGCCCTGTAACGAAAGGCTTCAGAAGAGAGACGTGGAATGTGGGATGGATCCGAAGATGGCTGGGTAACTGAAGGCGTACCGCCACTTCGTTGATAACTGCCACAATCTTAAACGGCCCCAAAAACCGCGGCAGGAGTTTCCGTGTGCCCTGGCGACATCTGATGTCCCGGGTATTAAGCCAAACCATGTCGCCAACCCTAAATTGGGGAGTGGGACCTCGAGCGCGATCAGCGAACCGCTTGTATCTGCGAATAACCACATCAATGCGCCGGTGGACCTGAGACCAAACCTCCTCGCTGCGCCGAAACCAGGCGTCAACCGCCGGTGCATCGGTGTTTTCCCCATCCCAAGGTGCAAAGGGTGGTTGGTAACCCAATACACATTGGAATGGGGTGATGCCGGTGGCCGAGTGACGCAGCGAGTTCTGGGCGATCTCTGCCCAGGGGAGGTAGCGAGACCAGTCAGAGGGGTTACGATGTGCGTAAATACGAAGAAATTTATTAATTTCTTGATGCGTGCGCTCGCAAGCCCCATTGGTTTGTGGGTGGAAACCGGAGGTTAAACTGATGGATGAACCCAACTTCTCACAAAAAGCCTTCCAGACAGCAGAAGTAAACTGGGGTCCTCTATCAGATAAAATCACCTCGGGGATGCCAAATGCGGTGAAAACCCTGGAGAACAACATTTCGGCCGTTTCAAATGCCGAGGGCAGACCCTTAAGAGGGAATAATTTGACTGCCCGAGAGAAGCGATCGAGGACCCAAAGGATGACGTTATAGCCATTGGAGGAGGGTAGGCCGGTAACAAAGTCCAGGGCGATGTGGGACCACGGCCTCTCCGGCACCGGTAGGGTACAGAGCTTACCAGCCGGAAGCACCCGAGGAGTCTTACAGGCTGCGCAGGTGGAACAGGAACGTACAAAGGTTTGTACATCAGCCTGCAAGGACTCCCACCAATACTTCCGCTGGATAAGTTGGGTAGTACGTAACACCCCAGGGTGACCGGTGCTTAGAGAGGAGTGAGCCCACGTAATGACCCTGGGCCTAAATGGTTGGGGAACGAAAGTAACCCCCGTCGGACATTCAGGTGGTGTGGTAAGGTTGCGCAGTGCCTCCTGTATCTGTGAATCCAGTTCCCACTGGATTCGCCCTAAGAACTTGTGTGAGGGGATAATGGGACTCCCCCGTTCAGGATCGGACTCCGATGGGCCATGGATGCGTGAAAGTGCGTCCGCCCTACTATTCTGGGCACCAGGACGAAACGAAATCTGGAGATTGAATTGATTGAAAAATAAAGCCCATCGGGCCTGGCGAGCATTAAGGCGCCGTGCATCCTTAACATATTCTAAATTTTTATGATCAGTAAATATCTGTACCGGATAAGAGGAACCTATAAGCCAATGACGCCATTCCTCCAAGGCTAATTTGATGGCCAACAGCTCTCGATCCCCGATCCCATAGTTACATTCGGCATTTATGAATTTACGGGAAAAGTATGCGATGGGAACCGCATTGGCTAATCCACCAGTCGTCTGAGAAAGAACGGCGCCGGTACCACTGCAGGAGGCGTCCACTTCCACGATGAACTGTCGTTCGGGGTCAGGATGAGCCAGAACAGGCTTAGAAGTAAAGCGCTGTTTAAGGGTGTTAAAGGCCCGATCCGCCTCCGAACTCCATCGAAACGAGGAAGGGTTGCCCCTGAGGTGAGTGGGAGTGCAATTTGGCTGAAATTTTTTATAAATCGCCGATAGAAATTAGCGAAACCTAAGAATCGTTGTAGGTCACGGGGTGTGGCCGGCGTCGGCCAGTCTAGAACCGCCTTGACCTTGTTTGGGTCCATTTCAATCCCCTTATGGGAGATAATGAACCCCAAGAACGAGATAGACTACTGGTGGAATGCGCACTTCTCCCCTTTAACATAGAGACCATTTGCGAGAAGTTGGGCAAGAACCCGACGAACCAACACGACATGGGAGTCCAAATCACCCGAGAAAATCAAGACATCGTCCAGGTAAACGATAACTCCTTGATGTAAAAATTCTCTAAGCACATCATTAATAAATGCTTGAAAAACCGTGGGGGCATTCGTGAGGCCGAAGGGCATCACGCAGTACTCGTAATGCCCTGAGGTGGTGATAAAGGCGGTCTTCCACTCATCTCCCTTCCGAATCCTTACCAAATTATACGGGTTTCTGAGGTCAAGTTTAGAAAACACGCGCGCCCCATGAAGCTGCTCTAAATTAGACGGTACCAAAGGGAACGGATAAGGATACCGTTTAGTAGCTTTATTGAGCTCGCGAAAATCTATGCAATTCCGTAACTCACCCCCTTGCTTAGGGACAAAGAAAAAACCGGATGCGGCTGGGGATTTAGAAGGTCGAATAAACCCATTACGAAGTGCTTCAGCAATATATTCCTTCATCGCGCGTGTTTCAGCAGCACATAAAGGGTAGGGGCGCGCGTGAGGTAATTTGGCCCCGGGTAACAGATCTATGGAGCAGTCATAGTGCCGATGAGGAGGTAGCGTGCACGCATGATGTTCACTAAAGACCTCTGCGAGGTCTGTGTACTCCGTTGGTACCTGAGCAGGAAGCTGGGGCTCCGGAGACACCTGCGTAGATGAAAGAGAAAGGCGGGGGGGAGGTTGAGAGCACTCACTACGGCAGTGGGATGACCATGACCGGATCCGCAACAGGCCCCAAGAGATTGTAGGATCAAGACGCCGCAGCCAAGGCAAACCTAAAACAATAGGTACTAAAGGGGAAGAAATAATAAAAAAAATTATTTTCTCAAAATGATTTTTCCCAATGCCTAACCAGAGAATAGGTGTAGTGCTCTTGACTGCCCCCGATGGGAGGGGATTACCATCGACAGCTTGAACAGAAATTTGGGTCTCTAAGGACTCCTCAGGAATCTCCCACAAGCGGCAAAACTCACGGTCGATGAAGTTGCCATCGGCTCCCGAGTCCACCAGTGCAGTAGAAGATACAGATTCACCTTTAATGTACAACAAAACATTAATTCGCAATGAACGATTAATAGCGACCCCCGAGTCTCTCACCGAAACTTTCGGCGCGGTATGCGATGGCGAGGTATGAGACGACCGCGGATGCGCACGGCGAACCGGTCTCACATCGCAACGTTGGAGATCGTGTTCAGAACTCCCGCAGTAAGCACAGAGACCCTGTTGGGCACGCCTCCGTCGCTCTTGTGACGAGAGCCGCGAACGTCCGATTTGCATGGGCTCCGGAACAGCCTCTATATCGGAGGACACAGGAGAGATCGGAGGAAGTCTGGGTCCTGAAGATGTTGGCACCGTGGCGAAGTGTTGCTCCATAAGAACAGCAAGCCGAATGAGTTCGTCCAACGAGGCGCCGAAATCCCGGCACGCTAACTCACGCTGGATCTCGCGATGTAATCCTTCCCGGAACATGACAGTGAGCACTCAGCCGCTCCAGCCTGTTCGGGTTGCCAGAATACGAAAATCCAACGCGTATGCAGACACTGACCTGGATCCCTGTCGAAGCCGATAAAGTCGTGTTCCCACGGCCTCCCCCTCCAGGGGATGGGCAAAGGTAGCCCAGAAAGCCTCGTGGAATGCTGCATAAGATCGGCATTCAGGACCCTGCGCCTCCCATAGGGCAGTTGCCCACTTGCTCGCTCTGTCCGTCAACCGAGAGATGACCAGCGAGATTTTTTCGACCTCACTGAGTCTCGGATAGCTGCGAAAAAACAATGAGCATTGCATCAAGAACGAACGGCATCTTTCGGGAGTCCCATCAAACCGTTCTGGTTCTGAGAGGCAGAAGCGGGCAGCGGTGGATGTGGGAGGCGTGTCGGTGTCAGGTGGACATGGAGGTGGCTGTGGTGTGGAGACCGACGCTCTGGATTCAGAACCCTCGCGTTCCAACTCGGTAAGTCGCTCCATAAGAGACTGTACAGCCCGAGAAACTTCGCTGAGTCCGTTCTGAAGTTCAATCTGCGCACGTGCTTGCGCATGCAGGGCATCACCGATCTGATCCATCACAGTTCCTCCTTCCTTCTTTGTGTGGCAGAGTTTTATGTCACGCTACTGGATGAAACGCAGGAAGCGTGAAGATTTAGCAAAAATAATGAGTCTTTATTGCGTTGGCAATAATCAGTACAGTCAACAGCTTTGAATGAATAAACAGAGGTAAAGCATTGGTAATGATGTCACTGGTCGTCGGAATCCCCGGAAGACCAGATGATGAGACGGTACGGAATGCAGCGAGGTGAACAAGAGGGAAATGTAGTCCGTGATCCCTCACCTGCACACAGGTAAACCGTCCTAGAAAATACCAACGGGCAGATCCGGATAGTAGCAGCAAAAGGTGAATAAGTGGCGAGAACCAAACACACATAAACACCATAGCAAACCAACGTAAACAGAAAACTCTGCAAAGGTGGATCCGGGACGCCGGCTTAAATAGAGTGCCTGCTAATGGGAATCACCTGATCAGTACTCAGGAGAGGGAGAGCGCTGATTGGTGGATGCTGCATCAGGTGTATCAGTGGATGTGTGTGTAGGTGAGGTAGGCGGAGCAGTGGAAGTGGGTGTGTGTGTGACACCCCTTTTGTCTTTTGTTCTTTTTTTATCTAGAGCTTTCTGAGGTTGCACCTCTGAGGTTGTACCAGCACAACACACTAACACACTACCACCATGTCACTCCAGGCACCCCCGAGGCACTCTTGCTGGAACTAGGACAGAGACTGGGTGAACTCCATCAGGAATTCCTGGGCATGTCTACCACCATGCACACCATTCTTTCACGACAGGATTCCCAAGAACGTGCTATGCAGTCACTCCAGCGTCAGGCTCCTGCGAGCGCGCCTGTTCCCGTACCACCGCCGAGCCTCGGATCTGGTCCTCCACCCTCCTTACACCTCACCGAGCCAGAGCGGTACGAAGGGTCCTCAGAGACATGCCACACCTTCCTGTTCTGGCTAATCGACCCCCGATGACACGCATAAGATCATCTTCATTATGTCTCGGTTGGTGGGCAGAGCGGGTGAGTGGGCCACCGCGCTGTGGGAATCAAAGGCGGTCGAGATGCAGGATTACGCTCAGTTCATCGAGCTTTTCAAGAACACTTTTGATCACTCCCACCGCGGACGCCCATGCAGCGAGGTGCATGAACTGCAGCAGGGGGATCGTCCGTAACGGGGTATATACTGGAATTCCGGACACTGGCGGCCCGGAGTGGGTGGAACGAGCCAGCGCTGATCACAACTTTTCGCGCAGGGCTGCAGACGGAGATCCGCAAGGACCTGGCTTGCCGTGACCTTGATGTCCATTGAGGCGCTCATCACAACTGCCATCAGCTTGGATCAACTTCGTTCCGTTCACGTGGCTGCCGCCCGGAGTGACCCGCATCATCACACTCTCGAGGAGTCACCGATGCAAGTGGACTCACTTCGGTTATCACACGCAGAATGAGCACGCCGCCGCCGTTTGGGTCTCTGTTTATATTGTGGCCGCGCCGATCACCTGTTGGGATCCTGTGATGCCAAGCCCCGGAGGGGGGAACGCTCAGTCAGGGCTCGGTCCGAGAGCCGCTCCGTTCTTCAGGCTCCGCCTTCGGTAAGCGCCCACCTTAGAGGCCATCCTAGACCTTGGCGTTTGCCCGCGGTGGTTTCCGTCAGAGACAGCACACAGGTTTCCACGGCGCTCATTGACTCTGGGGCAGAAGGAAACTTTTTGGACCAGAACCTGCCGTTGCGGTGGGGAGTACAGTGTCGATTCCTGTCTAAAGCATTACCCATCTGCGGGGTAGATGGGCAGCCTGTTAATCAAAGGGTGGTGACGCACCTTACGGAACCTATTCTTTTGAAAATTAGTGCGATACACAGTGAAATAATCAAATTTTTTATTATTGTTTCTCCTAGCTCTCCCATCATTCTCGGCTTACCCTGGCTGCAGCGGCACGACCCTGTTATCTCCTGGTCTGAGCGGGGGATTCTGCGGTGGTCTAAGTTTTGCCACTCCCACTGTTTAAACCGCCCTGTCATAAAGGTACGTGCGCTGGCTATTACCCCGTCCAACCTAGAGGTGGAGGATCTACCCGCTGGGGTTCCTGCTGAATTCCGCGATCTCGCGGGGGTTTTCTCAGGCTAGGCAGTTGCCTCCGCACCGAGTGTACGATTGTGCCATCAAGCTAATTCCCGATGCTAAGCTCCCCGTGTCAGCCCATACCCACTCGCTGTGTCAGAAAGTAAGGCTATGCGAAGGTATATCGCCGAAGCCCTGAAACTTGGTTTCATTCGGCCCTCTAAATTGCCCGTGGCCTCGGGATTCTTCTTTGTGCTGAAGAAGGATGGAGAATTACGCCCTTGAATTGACTATAGGGGGCTGAACAAGGTTACGCGCCGCTTTGCCTACCCGTTGTCCCTGGTACCTTCGGCACTTGAGTGCATAGGTAAAGCCACCATCTTTACTAAGCTTGATCTTCGTAATGTGTACAATCTGGTGCGGATTAAGGAGGGGGATGAGTGGAAGACTGCGTTTGTGACGACCGTGGGTCACTATGAGTATCTGGTGATGCCCTTCGGACTCTCCAACGCTCCCGCCGTTTTTCAGGCGTTCGTAAACGACGTCCTTCTGGTTTTTTGGAGGAGTTTGTAATAGTCTACATTGACAATATCCTTATCTATTCGGTCGATCTGGACACCCACCGTCGTCATGTACGCACTGTAATGAGCCGTCTGCTTGAGCACCAGCTGTTTCTTAAAGCTGAGAAATCCCGAAATTTTTTTTAGGTTTTGAATTATCAGCAGGGGGCATGGCCATGGACATGGGGAAGGTCCGGGCTATTTTAGGGTGGCCAGTCCCCACCACCGTGCGGGAGGTACAACTTTTTTTGGGTTTTGAAAATCTTTATCGCAAATTCATTCATTATTTTAGTTCTATTGTACTGCCCATCACGTCTCTGCTTAAGGGCCGCCCCAAGAGGTTAGTATGGACACCTGAGGTAGATCGGGCTTTCGCGGCGCTCAAGCGCAACTTTTCGTCGGCACCGGCATTGGCGTTCCCTGATCCGGAGAAACCGTTTGTGGTGGAGGTAGACGTGTCTTCACACGAGTTCGGGGCAGTACTGTCCCAACCCATGGGGAGCTGGTCCCGCTTGCGTCCAGTGGCTTTTTTTTCACGTAAACTCTCGGCGGCAGGGGCAATTATGCCATCGGGGACCGGGAGCTACTAGCGGTGAAATTAGCACTGGAGGAATGGAGGCATTGGCTAATTGGTACCACCACACCGTGCTCCGTGATCACGGATCATAAAAACCTTTTTAAAGGGGGCTCGTCGGCTAAACGCACGTCAGGCGCGCTGGTCGCTGTTCTTTAACAGTTTCACTTTTACTATTTCGTACAGACCAGGTAACTCCAATGCAGCTGCGGATGCGCTATCGCGAATATATGAGGAGGATACACCGGACCCCGATCGCCTCTGCCCAATCCTACCACCCGCTAGTTTTGTGAACATGTACGCTGGAATGTGGACAGGGACATTCGTAGAGTGGCACGTCACATGCGTCGTCCCACCCAATGTCCCAAGGGGTTGTTGTATGCGCCCCCCCCTGTTCCGCAGTCGATTATTATTATTATTATGTGGGCTCATACTGCGTTGTGCACCAGACACGTACTGTACAGATCCTGCGCAGAAAGTATTGGTGGGAGACCCTTCATAAGGACACGCACGCTTTCGTCATGTCATGTTCAATATGTGCAATGCGTGCAAGATGCCAAAATCCCTCCCCGTGGGCAAGCTGGTTCCGTTGCCCATTCCTAGCCGGCCGTGGTCTCATGTGGCCGTGGACTGTAACGGATCTCCCCTCAGCTGAGGGGTTGAACACCATTTTAACCCTGAGTGATCGTTTTTCTCCGGCGGTAAAATTTATACCACTTAAGGGACTTCTGTCAGCCTTCTAGGGTTAGTAGGCCGAACTATTTTTTCGCTACATATTCACTGCGTTTGGCATCCCTGAGAACACTTTGTCTGATCGCGGACCGCAGTTTACCTCCTCGGTGTGGAGATCATTTTTTGAAAAGTTGGGCACATCGGTGAGCCTCTCGTCAGGTTCACACCCTGAGACCAACGGGTTGTTCGAACTGTCCCATCAGGAACTAAACAAATTTCTGCGCATGTTCTGCCACAGTAATCCTTCGGACTGGCCGCTGTATCTACCCTGGGCTGAGATCGCGCAGAACTCACTACGGCATTCGGCGACGGGCATCACACCGTTCCAGTGCGTGTTTGGGTACCAACCTCCTTTCGCCCTCCTTTCGCCCCCGAGCCGTCATCGGCACCAGCGGTTGATGGCTGGTTTCGTCGGAGCGAGGACGTGTGGGTACAGGTCCATCAGCGCATTCAGCACGCCACACGCCGGGTCAAGAGGTTCGCGGACCGGCGTCGTTTACAGGCCCCCACGTACGTTCTAGGAGAACTTCTAGGAGAACTGGCTCATCTCTAGGGATTTGCGCTGTCGCAAGGGATCACATAGACCAAGTATGTTGGCCCGTACCGCATACTAGAGCGTCTTAATGAAGTCACATACCGTTTAGATCTTCCCCCGGCTTGGAGAGTACATCCAGTCTTCCATACCTCCCTCCTTAAGCCGTTCCTGTCTGGGCCTCTGGACAGCGGGTGGGCAGAGGCTGCTCGCACCAGTTCAGCCCGAGGGGTGCCCGAGGTCTACAGAGTGGAAAAATTACTGTACTTACTGTAATTACTGTACTTACCCACGCCACGTTAATGTAAGACATGACGCTCCCGCGTCTACTAGCCCGCGTTCACCACGCCTCTCACCGGAAGGGGGGCGTGGGATGTCGCCGGCATTCTAATTGACGCCTCTATTTAAGGTGCGCAGGTACAGGAGTTGGCGCGTTGGATCGTCGCCGTTAGCACGATACTTTGCACGTTTATTTCTCTGCCTGTTCCTATTTTCCAGCCATAGCCGTGTGCCGGAGGTTTCGTCCCGCTTCGCTCTTGCGGCTGCGTCAGATATGCACCTGCTGCACCTCACGGCCCAGCGTCCCGCTGTCCCACGAAGCCTGAGGCCTACTCCCTGTTTTTTTGCCCAGCGTCACGCGGGTGTTTGTTTTTTCATTTCAAGAACTTGGATTTTGTTTTCTCTCTTTTGTTTCTAAACAAAACTGCTTAATAAAGCACCTTATTTGCCAACTCCAGGTTTGGCCTGATCTCTGGGCTCGGGACGTCATGACAACACTAAGTTCAAGTTTATTTAGGTATATCTTTTTAGAGTAGTATTTGGTTTTAAAGCAGCTTTACAATATTCTAAAACTTAAAAATAATTGAAAAGGAAGAAAATAATATCTGGTTTTCTTGTTTTTTAAGAAGGAAGCCTTGTGAGGACCATGGCTCAGTAGGGGGAAGTCATCAATAACAGTGCAGGACATCAATCATGTCCACTTATCCAAAATCAGCTTCTGATCCTACAGATTTCAGTAACACTTTATATGAGTCCAGTATTCATTAACTTGTATTAACTATGAATGTTTTAAAAATCAAAAGAGAACCGATCCTTGGTTCTCCCAAGTTTTCTTCCTTAAAATAACAACATAACAGGGAGTTTTTTCTTGCCACTGTTGCTTCGGATTGCTTTTTGGGGTTCAAAGGCTTACAACGCTGTAAAGCTGCTTTGTGACAATGTACTATTATAAAAAGTGCTCTATAAAGAGCTCTTCAAGTTCATTACTTGAACTTGAACTTGAAGAGCTCATTTTTTTTGGTGTGCCAGTTGCACTGAATGGATCCAGGAGCCGCGGGTAAGTGAAACAACTTATTGAAGAGGGTGACCCAAAAACAACATAACATGGAGAAAATGGACAACGGGTGACAAAATCAATGCTTGTCTGAGGATGGGGCAGAAACAGAAAGAATATAAACAGAAGAATGACCATGTAACCAACGGAAACCACCAATGAAAAAACACAGATTATTAACTTAAATAAAGAACACTTAAGCAAATTATCTAAAATGAAAACAAAACTGATGAGGAGTGCATACATTGTGACTGTTATTATAAAAAATTACAAAACATTTACAGAGGCTTATGACTACTTTTATAAACTTGTATATGTTTCTAAAGCTTTATAAAATGCTCACCGGATTTGTAGATAATGTTAACCAAATATTTATCTGAATTTCAACAAACACAAACACTATAAAATCTTCCCAACAAAGTATTGCCTGTGGGTTCCACCCACTGTTCATGATGGAGGGGTCCACATACTTTCGAACATGTTAGCAGTCATGTTTAACTCGCTGCACATTAGCATGTTGCATTTCTTCCCAGCACAACCTCATCCTTCCTGCTGAACTGCCATAATCTTTCCATTTGCAGTCGAGTCGACGCGCTTCACCAACTACTGTTTCCATTTCACCAAATGATCCTTCAGCAACACGACTCCATCACTCCACGCTAACACAAATCCAAAATCAGTGGGTTCTCATTGGCTGAGAGCAGCAGGAGCCTGGAGACATGGGAGCAGAGCAATAATGCAGTCAGCGTCTAGAATTAATCTGATAACTGATCTGAGATCAGGTCTCTTCAGCAAGTTGTGTCCTGCTGTAGTTACTGATCTCCATTGTGAGCCGAATAAACTCAATGTGATCGACTGACCTTAAAACTACTATTGTAACCGATAAGCTTCCCATATTTTGTATGAGTCAGATGATAGTATGAATAAAGTTTGAACACGGCGACTTTGAAGTTATATTTCCAATCCACATCAAAAACCATTTAGCAGAATTAGCAGGTGCTGAGTGTATTTCATATCTCAATATGTGGTGCCTCAGGAGGAACATCATGAGTTAGAGAATCATGATACTGATGTTCCTACGCAATGCCTCCGAGCTTTAGACTTGAGGGAAGTAGAATCATCAATTTGTCAGTTAAATTATTATATTTTGTTCTTATATAACTCTTAAAATCTTGTTCTCTTGATGGACTGAGGGCAAATCAGATTAAGAACAGATGCCATCTCTGCAATCAAACAGTTCTACTTTACAATTACAAGTGTCATCAATAAAGTTGGATTTAGAAGGATAATATGCACCCAGAACTGACCTGGAATCACAGTGATGGGGGAAAATGCATCTCCTATATATGTAAAATTTGTATTGCCCAACTTGTACCCTGCACTAAATTCGTGGCGATTCTTATTGTAATTTAACGGTCTATTTTTATGCATCATTTAAATAGCAAAGCTGCTTGTGAATATATCTACACAGCTGTCTCTAAATGAGGTGTGTTCAAGTAGGTGTCTGGGGTACTGCTATCTTGGCGATGGAAAACCCACTTGCACCACTGACTGAAAACAACCAAGACAAATGTCAAATGTCAGACATTGCTATCTTGGCGGGGAATCATCAAGATAGGACTGTGTCCAATGGCAATGATCGCTGAATAGATCTGAACGCTATTAAATATAAATGCATTTTCACAGAGGATGCATATAAATAGTCTACACCAAACATTTGACTTAATTATATGAAAGGTTTGGGTCTTTAACATGTAGCAAAACATGAATATGTAAGACATATTGTACAAATATTTGTCCAGATAAATATTTGTCCTCTTCGTTTTTCTTTGTCAATCAGTTGCATACGGTCATTTACCGTATTTTTTTTATTTTTCTTTTGCTATCTGGATACAACAGATCTGCTGTCTCTTCCATGTATTCTTTTAAAACTTATTTTTTAAAGCGAAATGCTTGCTAGCCTTTGCAAATTTGAATACCATCATAAAACTTACCATGGTACTTAACCCTTGAATTGCAGTTTGTAGCTTTTTTTTGTTTAGTTTGTAAATTAGCCGCTAACTTTATGCTCATTGTGGTGACTGCTTACCAGCGTTGGAAAGTAATGATTGACTCACAAACGCACTCACAAACTGTTATCTTTAAGACTATATCCCACCCTCTGTGAATAGCTCTTGAACTTCTTGATTGGCAGGCCTCAGTCTGCCAGGATTGGAAATAAGACCTCAGACAGCATCACCACCAGCATCGGTACCCCTCATGGTTGTGTCCAGAGTCCCATTCTCTACACCTTGTTCACCTAATACTGTGTCGCCTCCCACCCCAACAACAGCATGCTAAAATTTGCTGACGTCACTGTTCTGATTGATACAACCTATGGTGGAGACAAAGCAGACTACAGGAAGGCGGTGAAAAGTCTGGTAATATGCTATGCAGACAACAACCTCGCCCTCAACACAGACCAAATAGATGATAGTGGATAGTGGATAGCTCATCAGCCACTATTTATTCAGGACATTGAAGTGGAGACGATCAGTAGCTTTAAAACAGGTGCTAAAGAGGGGTCAGTAGCAGCTTTACTTTTCTAAGGAGGTACAGAAGTGTGAAATGCAAAACGAGCAGAGTAAAGAACTCTTTATTCCCCCTGGCAATTAGACTCATGAACAGTTGAGCTGATCACTACCTTATAGACACAGCATATTATTTGCACTAAATTCTTACACTTCTCATCGGACTGTTGCAATACAATATACTGTAGCTCAATACTTTGCACAATTTAAATAAACTCACAAACATGTACATAGAGTGTGTGTGTGTTTTGCTGTTTTTTATATATTTATATTTTCATTTATTATTATTATTATTATTATTATTATTATTATTATTATTACCTTTTCTTACTCATCCAGGGTGGACGTCAAATTAAGAATTTAATTGTGCAGGGAAACGTTTCTTTACTGTGCATATGACAATAAAGCTTTGAATATTAAATCTGAGTCAGTGTGTAGATGCGTACATGCGCTGTCTAGCTCTGTTAAGCTTAACTACTAAATTAAGTGCTATTTAGTTACTTTTTTACTTTCTCTTGACTGTTCAGCTACTTCATCATTATTGCATTTATTTAGCTTTTTGTCCCTCACTACTCTCCAAATCGTGGTGTTGTTGCTAGCATTTTTAGCCGCTAACGCTAGCACTTTCTGCTTACTATTGCGGTCATTTGCTGCCAACACTGCTGCATTTATTACCCGCTTCTTTTATAAATAATAGCCTATATTTATTTAATCTCCGGCTTTAGAGGGAAGGCCTGGCCTTTTGAAATGGGACGGCATCCATCCTTTCCGGGAGGGTGCTGCGCTCATGTCACATAACATAGCCGATAGGGTTTTTTCTTCAGATAGGAATAAAAATTGACAATTCAGAGCCAAGGCCAGGCAGCAGACAGAATGGCCTAACCAACTGCCTGCGAACTGCCAGGATTCGTCACCCACAATAACTAGGTCCCATAACATTAAGACAGTTATCAAGTATCGCAGTGCAAAAAAAAGTCCAAAATGTGTGCCAAAAAAATCTCATTAATATCAATACAATCTCAAGTAATGTAAGAAACACTTTTAAGTTAAAACTTGGGTTATTAAACATTAGGTCACTTTCATCAAAATCAGCTCTAGTTCAAGAAATAATAACTGATAACTCCCTAAATGTCTTTTGTCTCACAGAGACCTGGATTAAGGCCAATGAATTAGCATTAAATGATGCCTCTAAACCTGGTTATACTTATGCTCATAAACCACGTCTTAGTGGACGAGGCGGTGGAGTGGCTATGATCTATAAAGAAAACATAAATGTAACACTTCAATCCTTTAAATCTCTTGTATTCAAAACAAGCAGCTCTTTATTAAAGAATAAATACAATCTAATGCAACTTATTACCATATACCGTCCTCCCGGCCCATATATTTTCTCTCTAACATAGTAATCTCATCAGACAAGGCCTTAATAGTCGGTGACTTCAATGTTCACTCTGAAAACCCACTAGACTCATTTAAATTAGCCTTTGACTCCATCCTAGATTCCATGTGCATTACTCAAAGTGTGGTTGGTGAAACACATCGCTGTAAACATACTTTAGACTTTTTATCACAGTTTTTTATCACAGTTTTATCACATGGTATTAACATTAATAATTTAACTATTGTTCCACTAAGTGAGGTCATCTATGATCACTATTTGATAACCTACGCTTTAGAAATTGATATTGATCCAGTCATTAAAGCGCGATATGATATGAAGCGTACAATCATTCCCTCTACCATGGTTTAATGATCAAATACGTGCCCTAAAACAAACCACTAGAACCATGGAGCGTAAATGGAGACAAACTAAATTAGAGGTATTTAGGGTTGCATTGAAGGACAGTATGACTGAGTACAAACATGCACTCAATGCAGCGAAGACTAAATACAGTATTATTCTGAATTAATAGAGAACAACAAAAACAACCAAAAATTCTTCTTTAGAACCATTAACTCGAAGTGCTACTGAATCAGATTCACAGATTCACTCACAGTTCAGCAGCAATGATTTCTTTAGTGATAAAATTGAAAACATAAGACTTAAATCATCTAATGCATCATGTAGCGTAACCAATAATCAACCCTCAATGATTTCTGAAAAATCTAGTGGTAGAGAAAATAATATAGTACAAGAGTCAAATACCTTTAACCCCATATCTAAAAAAAGAGCTTGTCTCATTAATTAAACAATCAAAGACAACATCCTGTCTGTTAGACCCAATACCTACAAACCTGCTTAAAGACCTCCTACCAAATATTACAGAGCCTTTTATAAACATTATAAATTCATCACTTAAAATAGGCTATGTCCCCAAAAATCTGAAGTGTGCAGTCATTAAACCATTACTTAAAAAAACTAATTTAGATCCTCTAATACTGTCCATCTATACACCAATATCAAACCTTCCTTTTGTCTCTAAAAACCTAGAAAAAAATGTGTTCAACCAGCTGAATCGCCATCTTCTAGCTAATAACGTTCAAGTTTTTCAGTCAGGTTTTAGGTCTCATCATAGCACTGAGACAGCCTTAATTAAAGTCGTTAATGACTTATTAATGTCCTCTGATAATAACCAAATCTCTTTCCTTGTATTATTAGATCTTAGCGTTTGACACTATAGACCATAACATCTTAGTTGATAGATTAGAAAGCACTGTGAGCATTACAGAATCTGCACTCCAGTGGTTTAAATCCTACATGACAGATCGATATCAATTCACCTGTGTTAACAACCAATGTTCTGATCTTGCTAAAGTTAAATATGGTGTCCAGCAAGGGTCAGTTCTGGGTCCACTCCTATTTGCATTATATATGCTTCCATTGGGATCAATTATTCGTAAACATGAAATCAGTTTCCACTCTTATGTAGATGATACACAGTTATACATTTCAACTAACCCTAATGATGTTCGTTCAGTCAATAAGCTCGAGGACTGCATCCAAGATATTAAAATATGGATGTCAAAAAACTTCCTACTGCTAAATTCTGATAAAACAGAGTTTCTGATAGTTGGACCCAAGGACAAAATTAACAAAGCTTCTAACACTATGTTAAACCTTGATAACTCTTTAATTAGACCCAGTTCATCTGTAAATAATCTCGGTGTCATTATTGATTCAGATCTCTCCTTTACAAAGCACATTAGCAATATTACTAGAATTGCATTTTTTCACCTTCGTAACATTTCGAAGCTACGAAATATCCTCTCCCTCCAAGATGCAGAAAAACTAATTCATGCTTTTATTACCTCATGGTTAGATTATTGTAATTCACTTCTGACAGGATGTTCTAATAAATCATTACATAAATTACAACTTGTGCAAAATGCTGCAGCTAGAGTTTTAACTAAAACCAGAAAGTTTGATCATATCAGTCCTGTGTTGTCAAACTTGCACTGGCTACCAGTTAAGTTTCGTATTGAGTACAAAATTTTTTTGATAACATAAAATTCTACATAATCAGGCTCAACAGTATCTGAGTGAGCTGATTCAATTGTACAAGCCAACACGTGAGCTCCGATCTCAAAGTGGTGGTCTACTCTTAGCTCTGGAATAGCATTCCAGTTACTGTTCATAATTCCGAATCACTATTAATCTTTAAAAATGAATTAAAAACACATTTATTTAATCTTGCGTTTAATTAATCCCCTGTAGATAAAGATGTAGATCTCAGGCTTGGCTGTGTTGGGGTGGTAATCTGCGATCAGTGTATGCTGCCGTTTCACCTCTTCACCCACCTCATTATTAATGAATGAAATGATGCTGTTCTGGGGAATCATCTCAACTATGTAGAGTCTGCAGTATCTGCCTCTTTTAGTTATGCTGCTCTAGTCAGTGATGCCGGAGTCGCATGCTGCACTGTGTCAATCAATTACTTATTAATTAAATGCTGTGCTTTATTATTAGCTCTAACTGCCTTCCTTGTCTGTTTCTTTTGAGGTGTGACTGGCTTCCTGGAGATCTTCATGAATATTAATTGGACTGGCGGTCCTGCAGGACCCCCTTAATGGACTCACATATAGTTTTCCAGTTGTTAGAGTTTTTCCATGTGTTAAATATCTGTACATGGATGTCCTACATTGTTGTTGCTGCCTGACTGCTCAAGGAGGATGAGTCCCCCACTGAGTCTTGGTCCTCCCAAGGTTTCTTCCTTAAATAACAACATAAAAGGAAGTTTTTTCTTGCCATTGTCAATTCGGCTTGCTCTTTGGGGGTTTAAAGGCTTTTCATTCTGTAAAGCTGATTTGTGACAATGTACTGTTTTAAAAAACGCTATATAAATAAATAACTTGAACTTGAAAAAATAACTTGATTTTGTGTTCTTTGAAAAACGCAACAGTTTCTTATATTAGACAAACAGACATAATCAGATTTCTGTAAAAAATTATTAATGGTCCACTTATTAAACACTTTGCACACACTGTCCACTTTTCTTTTGTCTGCTTATTTTTATAAAAGGGGTTAAAAGGCAAGCGGGATAAGCAAAGTAAAGAGTAAAACATCTCACCAGTACAATGCAGTAATAGCAGGGGAAAGTAATGCAAGTAAAATCAAATAATATCCATGCATTATCTTCTGCTTTATCTCAAACTCGGATCGAGGGGGTTCCCCATGCCCATCCAGGGGAAAACGTTTCGGGCTCTAGGCAAATACACCCAGGACAGGGCGCCAATCTATCGCTGGGCAAAATTAAATAATATAATATTTTAAATAATATAGTTTAATAATATACAGACTAGTTTGGTGGGACAGATCAAAAAGCCTAACGGATCACATCTGGCCCACAATACACTGTATTCTCTAAAATATAGACTATAATGGACCAGCTCATTGAACCCATGTACTGTAGCTTCACCGCTGAAATAGCAATCAAAGTCACACCTTGTTATTAAAAAGATCCAGCCATTTTGGATATTGTATTTTATTTTTAGACTCAATAGTTAAGCAGTGTTTAACAAAACTTGCACACACAGTTATACTAACCCGCTCACTAGCGTATTGTGTAGATCCAGCGGTCAGAATATTTCAGTTTATGAGAGCCAGCCAAGTTGTCATTTTGTGCTTGCTTGTCTGTACATCACCTCCTACCTTAACCCCATGGCAGATCTGGTTTAATCTTAAAAATTACGCCGAGATTATAAACAAGCTCTGCCTCAGATTGACTTCTCTTCTCTCTTGATGATGTCTGTTAATATGGAACAGCATCAGATTTAAACTCCATGTCTTTGAACCCAGGTAAAATTATAAATTCGTATTTTGTTCCTTTTTAATCAGTAATCTGATAATGGCATCACGCCCAAGAATCTTCCACGCTGAGTTCAATGCATTTTATTATTCTGTTTACCAGTACAAAATAACATTAAGCCGTCAAGCAGCGATGATTACAAGTAGAAAAAATATCGAGTCTATTCCAGACAAAGAACGGATTTACCCACTGATTGAGAAGCTGTGGATTCATTCAGTCATTTTCACGTCCACTTCAGGGAGTCAGAAGTTCACTACCATAGACTGCAAAAAACAAACACCGACACGTCGCTGGGCAAAAAACCAGGGAGTAGGCCTTAGGCTTCGAATGGCAGCGGGGGGTGCAGCAAGTGAGTTTCCGGAGCAGCCGCGAGAGCATAGCGGGATGAAGACTAATGGCTAGGGCTGAAAAACAGTGACAAGGTAGAAGATAAACTCGTATAGGGTAGTGTGCTAACTGCGACGATCCAATGCACCGAATCCCCGTACCTGCGCACCTTAAATAGAGGCATCAATTAAAACGCAGGTGACATCCCACGCCCCCCTTCCGGTGAGAGGCGTGGTGAACGCGAGCTTGTAGACGCGAGAGCGTCATGTCTTACATTACCATCCCCCCCACCCCTCGAGACGAAGGAAGGAAGCGACTGTACTTACCCCGGCTGTCACACCCTCCTATTTTCCTGCCTGCCACGCCCTCCTCATTCGTCATTTCCTATAAATACCCCAAGTTCCTCTACCGCGTTTGCCAGATTGTCTGACCTTACCTAGTGTATTCGTGTCCAATCCAGCATTCTCCTGTTCTGATCATCTGTGTACTGACCTCCTGCTCCTTTCCTGGTTTTCCGATTCTCTCGCCTCGTCCTTTGGTACCGTAGCCTTGATTTCGTTTAGCTTTGTTGTTATTGTTCTGTGTTTTGTTTGTTTCGGCCATTGCGGCAGGTTTTCTTTCATTTCTTTATAGTGTAATAAAACTCCTTACTTTACGCTTCGTCTCGTGTGGCTGTTCGGATCGCTCACACTCACCAACGCCGTATGTGCATCACACCGGCACGACGGACGACCCCTTGGTCTGCGGGCAGGATGGTCTCATCTGCAATGAGCTGGGGGTCTAAAATGTCATTGGCCCCTACCCAACTGCGCTCCTCAGGGCCAAAACCCTCCCAGTCCACCAAATACTGTAATTTGCCCCCACCCGTCTGGAATTCAGTAATTTCTCCACTCTGTAGACCTCGGGCACCCCTTAGGCTGAACTAGTATCAGCGGCTTCTGCCCACCCGCTGTCCAGAGGACCCGACACGAACGGCTTAAGGAGGGAGGTATGGAAGACTGGATGTACTCTCCAAGCTGCAAATCCCTGGAGCTGAGCCACACTCTGTCTCCTGGAACGTACATGGGAGCCTGTAAATGACGCCGGTCCGCGAACCTCTTGACCCGGCGCGTAGCGAACCTCTTGTACCCTCACTTCCTGGCTGCGACGAAACCAGTCATTAACCGCCGGTGCCGATGAAGGCTCGGGGTCCCAAGGAGCGAATGGAGGTTGGTACCCAAACACGCACTGGAACGGTGTGATGCCCGTCGCCGAATGCCGTAGCGAGTTCTGTGCGATCTCTGCCCAGGGTAGATAACGCGGCCAGTCCGACGGATTATTGTGGTAGACATGCGCAGAAATTTGTTCAGTTCCTGGTGGGACCATTCGCACAACACGTTGGTCTCAGGGTGTGAAACTGCCGAGAGGCTCACCGATGTGCCCAACTTCTCAAAAAATTATCTCCAAACCGTGGAGGTAAACTGCGGGCCGCGATCTGACAAAATGTCCTCAGGAATGCAAAACGCAGTCAAGATATAGAGAAAAAGTAGTTTGGCCGTATAGAACACTGACGGAAGGCCCTTAAGGGGTATAAATTTTACCGCCCGAGAAAAACGATCGCTTACGGTTAAAATAGTGTTCAACCCCTCAGCTGGGGGAAGATCCGTTACAAAGTCCACGGCCACCTGAGACCACGGCTGGCTAGGAATGGGCGACGGAACCAGCTTGCCCACGGGAAGGGATTTAGGCATCTTGCACGCAGCGCAGATTGAACATGACGTGACAAATGTGTGCGTGTCCTTATGAAGGGTCTCCCACCAATATTTTCTGCACAGGATCTGTACAGTACGTGCGACCCCAGGGTGTCCCGTGCACAATGCAGTATGGGACCACGTGATAAGTCGACTGCGGAAAGGGGGAAGCACATACAACAGCCCCTTGGGGCATTGGGTGGGACGATGCATGTGATGTGAGGCTCTAGTCAGTGATGCTGGAGTCACATACTGCACTGTGTCAATAAATTACTTATTAATTAAATACCGTGCTTTATTATTAGCTCTAACTGCCTTCCTTGTCTGTTTCTTTTGAGGTGTGACCAGCTTCCTGGATATCTTCATCCATGGCTCTGCTGACGAATACTGGATGGAACCTGAATATCAATTGGACTGGCGGTCCTGCAGGACGCCCTTAATGGACTCACATATAGTTTTCCAGTTGTTAGTTTTTCCATTTGTTTAATATCTGTATATAGCTGTCCTACATTGTTGTTGCTGCCTGGCCGCTCAAGGAGGATGAGTCCCCCACTGAGTCTTGGTCCTCCTAAGGTTTCTTCCTTGAATAACAACATAACAGGGAGTTTTTTTCTTGCCACTATCGCTTCGGCTTGCCCTTTGGGGGTTTAAAGGCTTTTCATTCTGTAAAGCTGCTTTGTGACAATGTACTTTTGTAAAAAGCACTATATAAATAAATAACTTGAACTTGAACTTCATGTGCCGCTCTACGAATGTCCCTGTCCACATTCCAGCGTACCACGTTAACAAAACAAGTGGGAGGTAGAATGGGGCGGAGGCGATCGGGGTCCGGTGTATCTTCCTCATAATCATGATAGCGCATCCACAGCTGCATTGGAGCTGCCTGGTCTGTAAGAAATGGTAAAATTGAAACTGTTAAAGAGCAGCAACCAGCGCGCCTGACGTGCGTTTAGCCGACGGGCCCCCTTTAAAAACTGTAGATTTTATTATCAGTGATCACTGAAAACAGTGTGGTGGTACCAATTAGCCAGTGTCTCCATTTTTCCAGAGCTAATTTCACCGCTAGTAGCTCCCGATCCCCAATGGCATAATTGCGCTCAGCCGCCAAGAGTTTACGCAAGAAAAAGGCCACTAGTCGCAAGTGGGATTGGCTCCCAATGGGTTCGGACAGTACCGCCCCGACCCCGTGTGACAACGCATCTAACTTCACCACAAACGGTTTCTCCGGATCTGGAAACGCCAATAGCGGTGCCAAAGAAAAGTTGTGCTTGAGAGCCGCGAAAGCCCAGTCTGCCTCGGGTGTCCATACTAACTTCTTGGGTCGGCCCTTAAGCAACGACGTGATGGGCAGTACAAAGAACTAAAAGACCAAATGAATTTGCGGTAATGAGCAAAACCCAAAAAACGCTGTACCTCCCACACGGTGGTGGGGACTGGCCAATCTAAAATATCCCGGACCGTCCCCATGGCCATGGCCATGCCCCCCACTGATAGATCAAATCCATAAAGAAGATTCTCTCCCGAAAGAATTCACATTTTTCAGCCTTAATAAACAGCTGGTGCTTCGGCAGACAGCTCAACACAGTGCGTACATGACGCCGGTGGGTGTCCAGATCGACCGAATAGATAAGGATATCATCTATGTAAACAATTACAAACTTCTCCAAAAAATCCCGAAGGACATCATTCACAAATGCCTGAAAAATAGCGGGAGCGTTGGAGAGTCTGAAGGGCATTACCAGGTTCTCATAATGGCCTGCGATTGTAAGCATTACGGAGATCAAGCTTTGTAAAGATGGTCGTTTTACCTATGCGTTCTAGTGCCAAAGGTACCAGCGGCAACGGGTAGACATAGTGGCGTGTGACCTAGTTCAGCCCCCTATAGTCAATGCAGGGGCGTAGTTTGCCATCCTTCTTCGGCACAAAGAAGAATCCCGAGGCCACGAGCAATTTAGAGGGCCGAATGAAACCAAGTTCCAGGGCTTCGGCGATATACTTTCGCATAGCCTTACTCTCTGACACAGCGAGTGGATACGGGCTGACTCGGGGGAGCTTAGCATCGGGAATTAGCTCGATGGCACAATCGTACGCCCGGTGCGGAGGCAACCGCCTGGCCTGCGTAACAGATAAAACCCCTGTGAGATCGTGGAATTCAGCGGGAACCCCAGCGGGTAGCTCAACCAACTCAGGGATGGAAGGGGTTACTACCAGCGCACAAACTTTTAGGACCGTGCGCTTTAAACAGTGGGAGTGGCAAAACTAAGACCACCGCAGAATCCCCCGCTCAGACCAGGAGATAACCGGGTCGTGCCGCTGCAGCCAGGGTAAGCCGAGAATGATGGGAGAGCTAGGAGAAACAATGATAAAAAATTGGATTACTTCATTATGTAAAGCACTAATTTGTAAACGAATAGGTTCAGTGAGGTGCGTCACCACCCCTTGATCGATGGGCTGCCCATCTACCCCGCAGATGGGTAATGCTTTGGACAGGGGCCAGCACGTAATCCCCACTGCAACGCCAAGTTCTTGTCCAAAAAGTACCCCAGAGTCGATGAGCGCCGTGAAAACATGTGTACTGTCTCTGATGGAAACCATCGCTGGCAAACACCAAGATGTGGGATAGCCTCTACGGTGGACGCTTACCGCAGGAGGAGCCTGAAGAACGGAGCGACTCTCGGACCAAGCCCGAGCCGAGTGTTCCCCCCTCCGGGGCTTGGCATCATAGTATCTCAAAAGGTGATCGCCGCTGCCACAATATAAACAGAGTCCCGACCAGCGACGGCGTGCTTGTTCTGCGGGTGATAACCGAAGTGAGTCCACTTGCATCGGCAAGTCCTCGAGCGTGTGGCGGTGTGAGTCACTCCGAATGCCAGCTGAGCGAACGGAACAAAGTTGGTCCAGGCTGATGGCAGTTGTGATGAGCGCCTCGAGGGACATCTTCACGTCACGACAAGCCAGGTCCTTGCGGATCTCCACCCAAAGCCCTGCGCAGAAGGTCATGATCAGAGCTGGTTCGTTCCTCCCACTCCAGGCCGCCACTGTACAGAACTCCAGTACATATTCAGTTACGGGACGATCTCCCTGCTGCAGGTCATGCAGCACCTAGCCACAGGGGCGTCCGTGGTGGGAGTGATCAAAAGTATTTTTGAAAAGATTGATGAACCGAGCAAACAAATGAGAGAAAACGAAATCCAACTTCTGAAAACGAAAAAACAAACACCGGCGCGTCGCCGGGCAAAAAACCAGGGAGTAGGCCTCAGGCTTCGTGGGACAGTGGGACGCTGAGCTGCGGGGTGCAGCAGGTGAGTTTCCGGAGCAGCCACGAGAGCGTAACGGGACGAATACTCCTGCAAACGGCTAGGACTGGAAAACAGTGACAAGCTAGAAGATAAACTCGTACAGAGTAGCGTGCTAATGCGACGATCCAACGTGCCGAATCCCCATACCTTAAATAGAAGCGTCAATTAAAACGCAGGTGACATCCCATGCCCCCCTTCCGGTGAGAGGCGTGGTGAATACGAGCTTGTAGACTCGAGAGCGTCATGTCTTACAGTTATATACTAACCAGACATTTTATTATGTACAGCTCATTGTTTCTCCACTTACCATATAAATGGACTTTGTAGTTCCTATATTCCTAATTTCTACAATTGCATTCTGTGGTCAATCTTTTTCTCTACACACTTTGTAAGTCCCCTTTACTCTGTTCTCTGATGATCAGGAACCCCAGAATGCAGGCATTATTAGAGTGGCGGATGATGTTACAAGTGGATCACACACTTGCATGCTCTGATTGGTGTACTGTTCTCTGTCCAGTATCACTGCTGTGTCTGAACCACTCATACCAGCATAATCCACACTAACACACCACCACCATGTCAGTATCACTACAGTACAGTGAGGATCATCTATCACCCAAATACCTCTTCTTTGGGGGGTCCTGATTATCAGAGAACATACTAAAGCAGACTAACAAAATATGTAGAAAAACATATTGACTACAGAATGTAATTGTAGAACTAAAAGTCCATCTACATGATCCGTGGAAATGAAAAATATAGACAGTGAATTTAGAACTGAAGAGGTGAACCTAATAAAATGGCTAGTGTGTATAATTGGCTGTAACACTGCTGCGTTATTCAACATCTGAGGCACCACCACGATCATGGATCAGTAAAACTACAACCAGAATATCTGATCTAATGTAAAGGATTAAAAAAACATGATGCAACAAATGATAAAAGAGATTATAACAGCAGAACATAGCCCAAATAATCAGTCGATACACAAAGGATGAGTAACAGGTGCAAAGCAACAAGTGACAATCCAGACAGAAACAAAAGGCAGAACCAAAGAAAACATGTGATGCAGAACCGAAACAGACAGACATGCAGCGAAGCTAAACAAAGACATGAAAAGGGGAAGCTCCACAGGAGACTCAACACTTCAAAGGCGCATATGGTACATAAAAAAAGCAACATTTAAAATAAATAGAATTCAAAGGGTACAAAACATTCAGCCATCACAAATAAATAATAATAGTTCTTTGATGTGCAGCTCTTGGGCTCTACTATAAGAAACATTTTTTTCATGGAATTGATTTCATTTTGTTTCACTGCTTTCCCAAACTGACTTCACTTTCACATGAGGCTTCTTTGATGATCTCACAGTTTTAAACTCCTCCAGCGGATGTAAATAGAATTGAAGTTGGGAGATGAAATCATGCTGCACTTTATTTTTGATACACTGTATGGACAAAAGAATCAGGTGACTCACTGAATTAAGGTGTTTCATTTAGTTCCCTCACCCGAGGTACAGAAACAGTCAAAAGTTTGTACACGACTCCTTCTTGCTCCATTGTAAATTTTCTCCACTTGCCATATAAATGGACTTTGTAGTTTTACATTTACAGTCTATAGCACATCTGTTTTTTTAGTCCTATGCTGGTTCTCTGTTCTCAATTGGTCAGGACCATTACAGAACAGGTATAATTTGGGTGGTGTATTGTTTATTATTAGTTCTGCTGTGACACTGATGTAGTGAGGGGTTTTTAGTGCAGCAGTGCTGCTGTAGTTTAATTTAAACACCTCAGTGACACTGTTGGAATGAGAATAATGCACAAACCAAATAACCCCTGCTCTTTGGTGGTACTATTGGGGTCCTGAGCATTAGAGAACAGAGCAAATGGGACTAACACAGTATGTAGTGTCCACAAACAGATGGACTACAGTCTGTCATTGTAGAACTACAAAGTCCATTCTCCAGGAAAATAACACTCCAGGAAAAAAAAAAAAACACTCATCAAAAGTCCTGTTTAAATCCTAATTATTTGTACAAAATCCATCCTCCTTTTTTCCTTGAAAAGAGTTTAATTAGTTCCATCAAGAAGTTTGCTCATCAAAGTACTCTCCAATCAGAGGTTTTGAATACACTGACATGGCTAAACCCACTCGAAAGCTCTGTAAAACCAACTCAAAATCTGATTGGTTTAATGTACTTATTTTATGCTACCAGCAAAACTTATTTTGAAATGCTAAAATGTGATTGTTTTAAATGCTTTAAAACAAAACTACAAGTCTGGAAGCAGCACAACTGGGGGAAATGCTATGAATGGAACTGTACAGACCAATTGGAATCATTTAATAAGCATACATGGACAAAATACAATTAACATCAGTCTGTGTGTTACACAGACTGATGTGGCACCTGTCCCTCGTTTGGGGTGTTAATTGTCTTAGCTGGGTGATTGGTTGGGTTTGTGCATGTGTTTAGTTGGTTTTGTATTTAGTCTTTGTTTCCCCTCGGTTCTGCGCACGTCTTTGTTTTGAGGTATTATACCCAATGTAAGTTTGTTTGTTCTGTTCCCCCCTTTCTGTTGGTGTCCCGTCACCAATTTTTAATAAATTCGAGTTTTGGATTTTATCCCGGTGTCTCTTGGACTCTCCTTCCGCGTTCAACCATGGTACGGTGCCGCGCAGGTCGTATTCGTAGGAGCGTTTCGTGGACTGACGCATGCATTATTCCCCGCATGGTCGGTACCCGGAAAGCGCTCATCAGGCACGAGCGGTCATACGCTATTCCTCCGCGTAGCCGCCCTCTTCCAGGGAAAGACAGACTTCGCTAACACTGTGACTCAGATATTTTTAGGCCTCCAGGGAAGGCTTTGAAGACCCTGGCGGCCCGCCGCTAGTGGATACAGATGTGTTCAACAGATAGGAAGTGATTTAGGCAACTTACTGCCTCCTGCTCTATTAACACTGTGCTTCACCTGCCATTGCATGCCCTCCAGCTCCTTATTGCTTTAGTCGTTGTCCCAATACTTTCATCCACAGTGTACAACTGCATCTTCATTATCATTCCTCCCCACTCACCTCTCTACAGGTCATTAGTGGATGAGATTAAGTCTTTACAGAGATGCATCTCTACATCATAAGGCCTCCACCGTCATTATTCACAGTGAGTCTTGCTGGAATTATTTGAGTAAACTTTGTTTTTCATACATAAGTAGATTTGCAATGGACACAGCGCTGTGCAAATGCAATGGGTGGCAGCCCCCATATTTGTCTTTTATGCAGGTAAATTAAATAAAAATATAATTTATTACGTACTTCTTTTTGCAGATTAAGTTGGAATTGAATTAGATTTTAAATAGGCTTCATAATTAAATATGTTTGTATGTAACAATGAGAACAAATCAAATTGCCTCTCTCTGCCTGCATCTTTCTCACTCTCTCTCCACCATTGTTCTGCGTCTCTTATCTGTCTTTCTGTACCTTGTACTCTCATGCATGTCTGACATTTTGGCTCATTTTCTCACTTTCCGTTCTTTTAAAATCTCTCGTTCACTGGTTGGAAGGTGAACATGTTTAATGACGGAGGGAGTCATGTCTAATTTTGACTTAATTTGTCTTTACATCTGTCTCATTGCATTGAGATAATAATAACTTATATAATATAAATATAATAATAAATAATAACTTTCTTGTGTCCTTATGACACCATAACATCACATGCTGTTATTAATACTGACACATGCAGACACAGACCGTGGTGTATCATAAAATCATTACTGTAACTTTTTGATGATTTCGATTTAAGCTGAAAGGAAAGTAAACGGTGTTGGGTTCTTAGGTTTTCTGCCACAGTCCAAAAACATGGATTAAAGTTGAATAGGCTGCTAAATTGCCTCTATATGGTGCATATGCATGCCCAGCAATGGTTTGGCACAGCAATCTATCCAGCACACGGAACCTTCTCCCCTAAATAGAAATTGGAACCCCCCCACACTAGTACATAATTAATGGGAAGAAAATAAGATGAGATAAAAAAGGACAAAAATTTGTGTGGTTGTAGGTGTGTGTTCCCTATACAAATACACACTGTTGCTTTGATCACCATGACATTTGACATACTTTCTCTTTAGGATACTGTGGATGTTTATATTATCCTTACCACCAAGAAGCAGCTCAAATGGCTTCATTTTAGTAATCTTTAGCAAGCCATCAACCACAAACTTCAGAGCTTAATTTAGGGCATCACTACTATTGTAACAACATTTTTCATGCGTGTGTTTTGGGCATAACATACAACAAAACAATCAGCATGTCACAAGAGCCAGCTGGGCTTTTGCGACCACTTACACGTAAATTAACATTTGCATCATTATTCAAACATTATTCATCATCATGTCTTGCCTCTGATTGCCCTCATCTATCAACTCACTCACTACATCCATAAACCTCCCCCTTGGCCTTTCTCCTCTCCTGTATGGTGGCTCCATATTCAGCATCCTTCTATCATCTGAAACTCAGTGGTTTCTGTACATGTCTAAGCCACCTCCATTTCACCTCTGAAAAACCTGTCCAACCTTTTTGATCCATCTTTTCAATAAGAATGGCAGCATCTTTATCCCCTTCCCCTCCAGCTGGATCTCTCTGTCTTTTGTTCATCACTGTCTCTGAGACAGGCAGTGTTTCAAGCATCATTACTGTCCTGTAAACTTTTCCTGTCACTTTGACAGATCTAATCCGGTAAACATTTAGATCCAAAAAACATAGACACAATTAATAAGTAAAATATTGTAAATAATATAAAATAATTAGTAGATAGAATAATTAGTAGATAGTGTGATATAGTAATATGCTTTACAGTGACATACAGTGTCTTTATTCCCAGCACTGTATAGTAGTATAGGCTTATACAGATGTAATACAGTTTGTAATTGTAAAACTACAAAGTCCATATTTATGGTAAGTGGAGGAAATAGACAATGGAGCAAGAAGGGGATGTGTCTAAACTTTGACTGTTACTGTTTTACAAAAAAATAAATATAAATTTAAATATAAATAAAAATCATGTCAGTGTGATGGAACAACTCTGGTGGATGAATGTGGGTTGCTCTCATAATGTGTGTTAAAACTATAACATTCACCACTGGGGAACTTTAGTATTGCCAGTTTATTCATCCGCAACTGTGTGAAGAGACACAGGCATGTGGAGAACTCCACCCACACAATACTGTTGGTTCCCCTAGAAGGTGCCATGATACTGGGTTTGGATATGATTCAGTCTCAGTCTCAGGATTCAGTCTCAGTACTGAAATAAAATGTTCTCATCATTTACCGATTTTCTTTTTCTTCACAGCAAAATTCTAATTGATGTATGCGATTGTGTGATGTGTACACCCACCTTACGCCGGGTGTTCCATGAGACCTCTTCACCAGAAAAAATGCTCACTTTATAAACAACTAAATGATTTAAAACGTCAAATCAACCCTAAAATACATCAAAGCTCTTGTCTATATCGAGGTAGCCAGCTGGAATCGCTCTTCATCGGCTTTTAAATATGACATTAAACACAGCTCATTTCCTTTTAACTATATTTTCAATCATTGCTTAATGTATTTACTTATTATTCGTTCTGGGTCTCTTAACAGATTGTAACCTGCAGGTGTCTTGATGAATACAGCGAATGTTCCTCTGCCAGCAGCCTTTGCGCCAAGCATATCCAGTGTATATCCATACCCACTATTACACATGTCTCCCTCTACGGCCTCATTTTCAATGATGGAATTTGTGATCTGAGCTAACGCGGTTATCCGCAATCAGCTTCCAGGCTAATAAAATAAAGCAGGCCATATGCGAGCCATGCACCGCAATCTCATTCGGAGAGAAGAAAAGGCTCTGTCTGTCCTAAAAGGATCATATAGAGACACCAGATCCTCACTTTTATGACCTGGAAATTGAATTAGGCTGATTTTTATGGGAGAGCAACATCTCAGAGATGTGACGTAGTGCATTAGTGGCCTCAGACCGCGTACGAATGACACATCGTAGCATCTGTAGCTTTGCATTATGTCCTCAGGGGCTTTTCATGCTTGCCGTGTCTCTCGTCTATGTGTCTGTCTGTGTGTGTGTGGATGTGTGTGTTTGTCCTTTTCCTAAAGCAAGATGGGACAGATGATTTAAAACCTGACATGTCACCTGAACCAGTTTTCAAAAGCAGACGTTCAGTCATAATTCACGCGCCGCCGCAGCTCCGCTGCTTCCACACACGCATTTCAAACAGCTCACACTTTCAGGAATCAACAAACACTTTCATTCTCACTCCATATGCCATTCTTCATCTGGTACAGCCAACCCAAATTCAATTTCCATACTGCTGTTAATTACATAGTTCATTGAACAGAGGGTTTAATTATTTACAATTCAGAAGAAAACGTGTGCAAACATTTGACAGGGGGAAAAACGTCGAGGTTCTGATACTGAGGGTCCTAATTTAGTGATTTAATTGAACCGAAAATTGCGCACTGCAAAGCTTGATTTAGGGTGTGTCAATGTCATTGAAACAATGATACAAGCACGCAAAAAGCATGAAAAGCTTGTACTAATTATCTTAATGATTCAACCAAAGGATGTGTCTTTTCACCTATTTGTTTAAAAAATGAGAAGGATAGTGGCAAGGAAAATCTCCCTGGTAATGCTGGAAGAAATCTTGTAAGGACCAGGGCTCAGTGGGGGACTCAAGCAACTTTAAGCGACTGAGTAGCATTAACAGTGCAGGACACTAATGTACAGAAATTATAAATGTAAAGCGATGTAGTTCATGCCATTCCCCGCCAAATGGAATAGCCGATGGCGTGTGGTGGTACCCTACATTTGACTGGTTTAGCAGAGCCATTGGCTACAAGTCACATCCACGCCCCACTGCTTTAATAGCTGAACAATAGCCTTGACAGTTGGTCTGTCTGCAGTAAGATCTGCAGGCTCTTTGCAGTAAGAATCTCAATGGTAGTAAGTAATGGTGGCTTTTTTGGGAAGACAGTGTTTAACACAGTACATAGTTAATAGTGGGTAATCTACAACATTGATAATACAGCTCTGTATAGAGATCAGTCTTCAGATAGGGAAAGAAAATTAAGACTTTTATTTTTAAAATGAGACTTTTGATATGTTCTCCCTTTAAAAAATTGGCTTCCAGTTTGTGCATGAACTCATATGCAAGAGTTTACACTTTTTAAACTGTACAGGATTAACAAAATAATCATGGTATTTCAGACAGAAAGACTTAACCGAGGATTGGACCTCGTATTTACAAAACCAAATTTGATATTTGAAAATCTCATAGATTTGTTTCTCTACAGGGTTAGAGTCTGGTTTCTGGAGCCTGGTGTTGTAAAGTTGACGGAGCTCTAAACTGCCACTTATATATCAGCAGAGACCAGAGTAGGAGTAAAGAGAAGCAAAAAAATCAGAGCTCATCGTGAATGGAGACCGTTTGGCTCATGGCTATATGATGAGGATGTGTTCTAAAGGAGCGAGCCACTCTGGAAAATGAAAGTGTGGAAAGAGTCACAGATCTTGTGGTTTCTTACTGCCTCCAGCCATTAATGCAGTGGTGTTCAGCAAAACAGTAGAGGAGGGGAGCCTGAGCGAGAGCATGAGAGAGAGAGAGAGAGAGAGAGAGAGAGAGAGAGCAGGCATGTGTGTGCAAGAGAGAGAGAGAGAGAGCTTGCCTTTGCCCTCAGCTAGCAATAAGAAACATTTTTTTCCAGTCTGCTTTCACCCTGCAACCTTTGTTGTTTGCTTTTTGTTTTTCTCGCTTCGCCTTTTTAGATTCATTGGGTTCACACACGCTCAGCTGTGGACTCCTGGTGCTAACGCATCATCAGTGTGTCCTTGTCCTGAAGCGATCAACTGTTTTCAGTCAGAACAAAAAGAAAACATCAGAGCTCCGGCCTCGTCTTGTGCCTTTATACTCCGCTGAATGCCCCCTCACACCGGGTTCGACCTCAGTTCTCAGGGCTAAGCACGAGCTTCATTAAGCTCCACTCCGGCCGGGGTTTATTTTTAATACTAAAGCTGAAACAAGACCATAAAATCACCATCTCCAACACACCCCCAAATTACCTACTACCTAATGCACCACACCAATAAACAAATCACAGTTTATCAATAGTAAGATATCAAATAATAACTTACAAATTGTAGGTTAATTCTAATATAAATGCTTTTTTTAACATCTACAATAAAGCATATGTTATTTTAGCTATATTTGTGCTTACACTTATAGAAAGGCTAAAATCAACATACATTGCAGCAAAGCTCAACAGCATCCATGTTTTGGACACCACTTGGACTTGGACACCACACGTGTCCAAGTCTGGTGCACGAGTTTCATCTCAGAAAAACCTACTGCCAGATGTGCTCTTGAAAGTTCCATTACCATATGGATTGACTTTGTAGTTTTACAGTTACAGACTGTAGTCCATATGTTTTTCTTTTGGTAGTCTCCTGTTGGTTCTTTGTTGGCAAGGACTATCAATGGAAGAGGTATAATTTGGGTAGTGTATTGTTCATTGTCAGTTCTGCAGTGACACTAATGCAATGAGGGGGTTTTATTGCTGCTGTAGTTTAATTTGAACTCCTCAGTGACACTGCTGGAATTTGGAGTACTATTGGGGTCCTGACCATTTGAGAACAGAGTAAAGGATATGTACTGTAAAACAAAGTATGTACTGTAGTCCACAAACAGATGGACCACAGTCTGTCGTTGTAGAACAACAAAGTCCATCTATATGATAAATGGAACTGATAACATGGACAAGAAGTGGAGCAAAAAAAGCCAAACTTTTGACTGGTACTGTACAGACCACCAACACAATGCCATAATTTTCTTATCACCCCCATTACATCCAAGTACATTCTAAACCTCTGATTAAACAAACCCATTAAATATCTCATTTCATTATCTTTCTCTTAATCCTCGGAGAGGTGGGCATGCACTGACACACACACACACACACACACACACACACATACACACATACACACTATTTAAGGGCAATTTAAAGCAGCCAAGTCCCATTGAATCCATGTTTTTTGGCTGCAGGAGGAAACCGAAGAACCGGGAGAAAACCAACGTGGAGAAGAAGAGGACATGGAAACTCCACCGAAATCTGGATTCTAACCTGGATTCCCCAGTGCTGAGAGGTGGACATTCTAACTCCAGTTGAATTCATTGAAGTCATTGGCACTGAATCGTATTTTAAAGCTTTGCAACATTCATTTGAATATCAAAGATACCTAATTAACTTAAAGATCATGCTGAAAAACATAAGGCACAATAATTGATACACACTTGTGGAATCCATGCAGCTTGATTGCAGGTTATCATCACAGCAGTGCATTTTCTAAGAATTAAAATTTCCACATAAACAATAATAATCATCTACATTTGTAATACAAGAATTTTTCTTTGACATTTTTTACTTCAGTATAATGGTCTTTGATAATTGTATGCTGTAGCCCTGAAAGGAGCTGTGGTTGAGGGTATGGTAGCCAGGTGGTGGGGTATTGTAGCTAAGTGGTTAGGTTGTGTGCCTAGCATTTTGAAAGTTGGAGGTTTAAATCCATCCATCCTTCCATTATCTTCCGCTTTATCCTCTAGTAGGGTCATGGGGGGGTTCCCCAAGTCCATCCAGGGGAGAACGTTTCGATCACTGGGCAGATACACCCATGACAGGACGCCAATCTATTGCTGGGCACACACTCCCTCACACAGACACACTCTATATGGGGTAATTTGGAGAATTCAATTGACCTTGATCCTTGACCTAGGACTGTGGGAGGAAACCCACACGGACACAGGGGGAACATGGAAACTCCACCCAGATTGAGATTCGAACCGGGAATCCCTAGTGCTGAGAGGCGAACGTGCTAACCATTAAGCCAACATGTCGCGGTTTAAATCCAGTCTACTGAATTTAACAGTGTGGGACCTTGAACACAGTTTTTGGCCATTATTGCTTCAGAGTTGCTGTATCATGACTGACCCTGTCCTCTGATCCCAACCATCAAGTCAAGTTCAAAGGATATTTACAAAGGGTCTGCAAAATGATGTAATATAAAAAATGATAGGTCATTCTAACATCAGCCCTGAAAAGCAGGAAGTTTTCTGTATGTCTATATTTATATATTATATATTACACTATGTTGTATACTTTTATCTCAAGCTCATCTCATTATCTTGGGTTGTGGGGGGAGGGGGTTCCCAATGCCCATTCATTTGAGAATGTTTCAGAAGCTGTGCAGAAAAACCCAGGACATGGAGTGAATCCATCACTCACAACCCACTCACACAGATACACTATATATATGGGCAATTTGGAGCAGCCAATTAACCTTAAAACCATGTTTTTAAACTGTTTTACATGGGGAAAACATGAAAATGTCACAAAAAATATACTCAAACTTGGATCCTGACCACTAAGAGGCAGATGTGCAAACCCCATATGCCACCGTGCACCAATTGTATACTATTAATGCTTATGTAAATTGCAAGGTGTGCATTTCACGTTTTAGTCACCCTTTTTGTTGCCATTCTGGGAGTACGTTGGCAGCAAAGCTGCATCATTACCACTGAAAGTACCAGACCGGCGGCTGTGTAGCACACACACTGGAGCGTAAACCACTCTTAATTTCCACTGGCTTTGCACCTGAACAACAAGCCCCATATATGATGCTTGCTGCCACCAGTTAGTGTCTACAGGGGCTTCCCCTAATGTCTCAGCATAGTTGGTATTCTTCATCAACTTGGTGCCAACTCTCTTTGATAGCAGTTTCCAGATCAGCTTTGCAGGTCGGAGCCTTTTTGTGGACCAATTTTTCAGTTTCCACCACAGGTTTTCAATTGGGTAGAGATCTGGACTATTTGTCGGCTGAATGTGTCTTTCTCCAAGGAATGCCTTCACTGTTTTTGCCCTATGGCACGATGCATTGTCATCATGGAAAATTATTTCACCATCTCCAAACAATCAATTAAAAGTGCGTTTGCCTGACATGCAGCCCCATATCATCAAGTATTGTTGAAATTTGGTCGTTTTCTTCAGGCAGTCCTCTTCATACAGCAATCAGAAATATTCAACCCCCACACCTCCAAAGACATTATAGAGATGTGGATGAAAGACAATGACAATAAATGACAAAAAAACTTATTAAACAACAAACAGTATTTATTAATACATATTTGAGTTATTTTGACAACAGAAGTTGACTTAACTTTGAAGTTCAAATGAAAAATGTAACTCTTTGTACACATGTACATGTGCACTATTATTCAACCCCCTGCTTTAATACTTTGTGGAGCATCCTTTAGCTTTTATAACTGCCAACAAACGTTTTTGGTAAGTACTAACAAGCTTCTTACACCTCTCAATTCGAATCTTGGCCCATTCTTCACGTGCAAAAGCCTCTAGTTCAGTGATGTTTGATGGCTTCCGAGTTGCAATCATGGGAAAGACAAAGGAGCTTCTACAAAAGCTGAGAGAGGAGATTATTTCATTGCACCTAAAGGGCCTTGGGTATAAGAAGATTTCCAAAAAATCATCCCAACATCCCAAGAGACACCAATGGGAGCATTATAAGGAAGTTTAAAACTTATGGAACAGCTGCAAACCTGCTTGGCCGTGGAAGAAAGCCCAAAATTTCATCAAGGGCCCTTAGCAACTTAGTCAGGACAACTAAGAAAAACCCCCGTGTGAGTGCAAGACACCTACAGGATGACCTGAACAAGTTAAATATGAATAAAAGAGCACTTCATGGCCGGACTCCAAGACGCACTCCACTCTTAACCACAAGGAACATCAAAAGTCGACTAGAATATGCCAGGAGGAATTTGTATAAGGCTACAGAGTTTTGGGAGACAGTTCTATGGACTGATGAAACCAAACTGGAACTTTTTGGACATATGGACCAACGGTATGTCTGGCATGTAAAAGGCCAGGCTTATGATCAGAAGAATATCATCCCCACAGTCAAGCATGGAGTTGGGTCATTAATGATGTGGGGTTGTTTCTCTGCAGCAGAGACTGGCAATCTTGATTGTGTACCTGGCATCATGGATTCTCAGAAATACCAGGCCATTTTAAAGAGGAACGTGATGCCATCTGCTGACAAATTAAACCTTGGCAATAATTGGACCTTCCAGCAAGACAATGATCCCAAGCACACCTCCAAGTCAACCAAAGCTTGGTTGAGAACAGGATCCTGGAATGTCCTGGAGTGGCCTTTTCAGTCCCCAGATCTAAGCCCGATTGAAAATCTTTGGTGGGATTTAAAAAAGGCAGTTGCAACTCGGAAGCCATTAAAACATCACTGAACTAGAGGCTTTTGCATGTGAAGAATGGGCCAAGATTCCAATTGAGAGGTGTAAGAAGCTTGTTAGTACTTACCAAAAACGTTGGTTGGCAGTTATAATGTAACGCTCGCCTACCTCGATCAAAAGTGGCTGCGCAGAAGAAGTGCAGAGCCGCAGTGCCTTAACGCGCTGAAGGGAGCCAGGCACACAGGTAGCAGAAGAACGGAATTTATTTTAAAGGTGTAGGGACACCGAAAACACAAGAGGTACAACACCTGACCATGTGCACAAAGCAAACCAATGAAAAGAAAGAGCTAATTAACTTCAACGACCATGAACGAAAGTTAATTAACTCAATAAAGAACAGAAGAACAGGTGCCCTAGGCACCTGTTACATATAAAAGCTAAAGGATGCTCCACAAAGTATTAAAGCAGGGGGTTGAATAATAGTGCACATGTACATGTGTACAAAGAGTTACATTTTTCATTTGAACTTCAAAGTTAAGTCAACTTCTGTTGTCAAAATAACTCAAATATGTATTAATAAATACTGTTTGTTGTTTAATGAGGTTTTTGTCATTTATTGTCATTGTCTTTCATCCACATCTCTATAATGACTTTGGAGGTGATGGGGTTGAATATTTCTGATTGCAACTGCAAATCTCACTGGAACGGCACCAAACAAAAGTTCCAGCATCATCACCTTGTCCAATGCAGATTCTTGACTCATTACTGAATATAACTTTCATCCAGTCATCCACAGTCCATGATTGCCTCTCCTTAGCCCATTGCAGTCTTGTTCTTTTTTTTAGGTGTCAATGATTGTTTTCTTTTAGCTTTCCTGTATTGAAATCCCATTTCCTTTAGGCAATTTCTTACTGTTCGGTCACATACATTGGCTCCAGCTTCCTCCCATTTATGCTTCATCTGTTTAGTTGTACTTTTTCAGTTTTGTAGACAAATGGCCTTAAGTTGTTTGTCTTGATGCTTTGAGGTCTTTTTTGGTCTACCATTACGCTTGGCTTTAACAATCATTCCATGCTGTTTGTATTTGGTCCTTATCTTGGATACAGTTGACTGTGAACAGCCCACATCTTTAGCAACCATGCGTGAAGAGTTACCTTCTTTATGAAGTTTCACAATCCTCTCTTTTGTTTCAAGAGACATTTCTCTTGTTGGAGTCATGGTCCTTGCCACTCCACTTCGTCCAGCAGCCCATGACTGCAGGTGTTTTTAACTGCAGACTAACGTGCAGATGTAATCTGAGGCAGGTTTCCATTTAGGGAAAGGAAATGGACTGGGTGTGTCCTTATTTTCTACCTCCAATTTGAGTGATTCCATACTTTTTTCCTCAGAATTGAGTGATTCCATATTTTCCCTCATGCTTGCTCAATAAAAGTAACATTTACTTTGTTTCCACAATGTTTTTTTTTTCTTTTAGTGTTTCTGAAAGCCAACAAGTTGCACTTTGGAATGACCTTATTATCATTACATCATGTTTTTGATCTGAGTTTGTTCTACAGAATAAAATGTCTGAATGAGTGCTCATCAAAGACTGGTGATTCCATACTTTTTGCCAGGGGTTGTATATGGTAAGGGGAAATACAATAAGCTGTATCTAACAAAATAGCCAGTGAGTCTACATTTACTTTTTTTTGTGTTTAACCTGTATGACTTACTGTAATTTTTCCACAACCATTTATCATTGCAGCCTCACTATGGCTCCAGCAGGAAAACCCACAGTTTGTTTTTATGTAAAACAGACCAGCGGTACATGTTCCATGGTGGGTTTGATCTCTTTGGAGGGACCAACATGGCTATTCAGGTAGCACAGTCTGTTTTCTGATGATAAGCAGTAAAGCCACGTTGCACTGGAGATGCCATTGTGTTATAAGAGAAAAACAGCAGCAAGCATCATGTCACCATTAAGAGTCATTGCACAGCAATGTTCAAGAGTCTGGATGTACTGAACCTGTATGTGCCACTTTGTTTGGAATACAGCGTGTAAGATTAAATATTGTGAAGCTGATTCACATTGTGGTTTTATTATCAAATTGAACCTAATAAAGGACAGATGATGATGATGAATAACATGATCAACTTCTTTGTTTAACTCAGTATAAAATCTATTCATTATAATTGATTACCTGTTATCACCGCCCAGTTACCTTGGAAGAATGGGTCTACCACTAAGGGCCCTAGCCCTTAGAGATTGCTAAATTAAAGATTAGCGATCTCTAGCAACCTGCTAACTGTGCACGCGGCAGCTTGATTTGGGGCATGTCAGTGTGTCTTCACTATCGTAATGATTGTGCAAATAATGTAAAAGGCATGTACTTACTCTCTTAATTCTTCATGGGTGTTTTTTGGGTGCAATCTGCATTAAACAAATCAGATTGGAAAATTAGATTTCATTAGAGATAATTAACGCAAGTGATGCGGCTCTGTCTGATGAACGCGTGCACACTTTATAAGCTGCAGAGATCAACCACGTGCTGCAGGAACACGAGAGCATGCAGACACCATGTGGTGTCTAAAATAATGTGTAAATAAAGCCTGTTCCTGAGCCTGTTGAATCCTCATTATAAAATAGACCGTTGGCGGAGTGTAAGATAGAAATAAGAAATAATAACGCCCTGTACTAGTTCTCTGAAGATGGAAAGGTTAAATTAAGAAAATCTTTATTAGTACTTTATAGCTGCTGTATAAGTACTGTATACTTAAAAGTATAATGTATATGTAAAATGTGGTTAAACTTATATCTGGCTCATTATTTTAGATGCAACATTTTTCCATCCTATATGTGTGTGAGTGTGAGTGTGAGTGTTTGTGAGTGTGAGTGTGTGTGTGTTCAACCAGACTGTTTAATATATAAGGAATTAGGGTACGTTGGTGCTAACGCTCTAGGTTCAGGCAGGTTAGGGTGTATTACATTTTTCATTTTAAAGCGGGTCATGCAGGTGTGAGTTTTGTCTTCAGCATCCTGATTCTTGGGTAAAAGAGGCGAGCCATGCATCAGCCCTAGGTGCTGGGTGAGAAGAACAGGAGGTGAGGAGTGTGTGGAGGGATCTGCAAGCAACGCAGCTGTTTACACTGAAACCTGCTACATGAAGATAAGACTGGTACTGATAAGAGATGCTTTAACACACACACACACACACACACACACACACACACACACACACTGCTGCTGCTGGCTGCTGGCACATTCAATCCTATCACCTGCAGGATTTATCCTTAAATATATCTGTGTGTGTGTGTGTGTGTGTGTGTGTGTGTTTTGTGTGTTTGTGGATTTGGTTCAACTGAACTCACCACTAATGTTTGATTTTTAAATAATTACAAAAGAAGTGTTGTTTGCTAGTGTCTCATCATCCCTTTTATTTTGTTGAACCTGAAATTAACCCCCTCTACACACACACACACACACACACACACTACCCAAGTCTGATTGATCTTGCCTGTGCCACTGGGAATTTAAGTGGCAAAGCTACTGGATCGATCAGTCTATCAATTAGCTGTAGAAGGTCTGCAGATCAGCCAAGAAGTTTCCAGATCGACATCTTTGTTTGACGCGTGGAATTGAACACTGCGTCACTCGACATAACCTACTAATAAAGACAGTCACTGGACTGAATAAAGTCACCTCCCTCAGCAGGCTGAAGGATAACAGATCTGCTAAACAATGAATGAACACTTTCGGTTTCATTACACATTTTAACATAAAAGAGGCGTATTACTTGTCAATAAAACAAAATTGGAGAGGTGGTGGTGCACAAATGTAACTGAAGTCTATGTTGTTTATGTAGAGTTTTAAAAAAATTATGTTGAAAATTTTTAACACTTTACTCAGAATTTATTCATTTCAACGAAGAACTATGATTTTGGTAATCAGCCCCGTCATGGAGATCCTTCTTATTCAAAAATAATGGTTTGGTTCCTGATGGCGATTTATAGTTTGTATTTGTGAATCTTGGTGGTTTCCCCAAATGACTCATATTTGATATCATGTGGTGTCTGTGCTGGTTTCCTCTAGTATTTGTTTTCGTGTTACTCCTTGTTATTTCCAGGATTAACTCATATTTACGTACTCCATCCATTATCTTCCACTTTATCGGGGAGAGTCCCCATGCCCATCCAGGGGCGATGGGCAGATACAACCAGGAGATGGTGCCAATTGATCACTGTCATATTTACATAATTATTTACAGAAATCATAATTGTTTGAGATTATGTCTGCAAACTGCCAGGAGTCGTCATCCACAATAACTAGGTACCATTAAAACAGTTATCAAGTAGCACAGTGAGAAAAACAAAATACAAAAAGAGTCCAAAAAGTGTGCCAAAAAAATCTCATTAATATCAATACTATCTCAAGTAATGTAAGAAACACTTTTAAGTTAAAACTTGGGTTATTAAACATGAGGTCACTTTCATCAAAATCAGCTCTAGTTCAATAAATAATTACTGATAACTTCACAAAAACCTGGATTAGGGCCAATGAATACTTAACATTAATTGATGCCTCTCCACCTGGTTATATTTATGCTCATAATCCACGTCTTAGTAATCCTCATCATTAATGGGGGGTGTGGCACTAAAATGATGCTGTTCCAGGGAGCCCTCTCAACCAGGTAGAGTCTGCAGTATCTGCCTCTTTTAGTTATGCTCTAGTCAGTGATGCCGGAGTCACATGCTGTACTGTGTCAATCAATTACATATTACCTAAATGCTGTGTTTATTATCAGCTCTAACTGCTTTTCTTGTCTGTTTCTTTTGAGGTGTGGCCGGTTTCCTTTAGGTGTAGTCAGATCTTCATCCATGGCTCTGCCGAAGCACTGTGGCTACGACGATTACTGGATGGAACCTGGATAATAATTGGACTGGCGGTCTTGCAGGACCCCCTGATAATCAGGGAGGTGATGGAAGAGAGACAGAGAACTGTATGTAGAAAGTGGTCTGATTCATGAAGTGGAGTGATGGGTATGTCTTGTCTTATTAGATCTTAGTGTCAGCCTTTGACACCATACGACCATGACATCTTAGTTGATAGATTTTAGAAAAAATAATGTGGGCATTAATAGACTTACACATAGTTTTCCAGTTAGAGTTTTTCCATTTGTTAAATATAGTCACCCAATCTCGAAACAATCTGTACAATAATATCCTACACTGTAGATGCTGCCCGGCCGCTCAAGGAGGATGAGTCCCCCACTGAGTCTTGGTCCTCCCAAGGTTTCTTCCTTAAAATAACAACATAACAGGGAGTTTTTTCTTGCCACTGTCGCTTCGGCTTGCTCTTTGGGTGTTTAAAGGCTTTTAATTCTGTAAAGCTGCTTTGTGACAATGTAGTGTTGTAAAAAGCACTATATAAATAAATTACTTAAACTTGTTTTCTAATTTGTTCTTAGAGGTAGAGGTATATTTTGCTTCATACTTGATGGCTATTTTTTTGTTGGACCCATGAATTTTAAAGTTTTTACCGAAATTCTTACAGAATTTTTAACTAAATAACTTTGGAATCCAAAAGAGCCTCTGTATGAAGCTGGAGGTTGTCAGGTTGTGTTATTCAAGTAATCATTGGTTGCTTAGCTCTAAGGATACTTGACCTTTGACTAAAAGATTGAGGATATGATTCCCAGCACTGTTAAGCCGCCATTGCAAAACACTTGAGCTTGGCCCTTAAACCCATAATTGCTGGGATTGTAGCATTATCACTCGTGTAAGTTGCTTTAGAGAAGAGCATCTGCTAAATACTATAAATGGAAATGTCATTTACATTTAATGAGAGGATCAGTTGAAGTGGTTTGTGTGTCTCATAAGGATGCCCTGTGGTCGTCACCATCTGTTTCACACACGTCCCACTGGATGGAGACCACAGAGCAGACCTCTGACACCACAGGGTGCTTCCATATTTATTGGCACTGAGACATATGGGAATCTGGAGTTGGAAAGTGAAAAGGATATCTGCCCTGAACTGCACTGCCCTGCACTTCCCACCTTCTTTGGACTGTACCTGCCTCATCCACTGCCAGGAGAAAGCGTGGGGGTTGAGGTGGCTGGATTAGGCTAGATGAAAGAACAAACTGAATGTGTGGCTGAAGAAAAACATTATGTATATGGAAATCTTTAGCATGAATGAAATAAAGAACCTAGATGTGGGATGTATCCAGGATGTCATAACAAGCTCTGCCGTGAAACGCCAAATTAGCATTTATGGCATTCGGCTAATTAATTAAGCTGTGACCATCTCTAAGAAATGTTGCTCCCATAAACCCTTCCACTTTGTCCACTCATGCATTATTTATAAACATGAGCAGCAATGGAATCATGTCCATCCTTATTAACATAATCCAGAACAGAACATTTCACACAGCACCTTTACATAGTGGAAAGTTTAGTCCTGAAGAAGCACAATTTTTCCCACTGATGCTTCATGGGTCAAAAGAAAGCACTCTTTCAGTTAATTCTGCTTTTCCTTATCAGAGCATAAATAATCAATGTGTAGGCCGCACGTTCACTGAGATATAGAACAAGAGAAGTGTGTAATGGTCGAAAAACAGCAGAGTTGGGAACCACTTTGTGACCATACAGGGTGTGGAAGACAATGAGTGCATTGTCAAAAAAAGATACTTGTTTTGAATTTATAGAAAGAAACATTGTGAGGGGCGGCACGGTGGCTTAGTGGTTAGCACATTCGCCTCTCAGCACTAAGGATTCCCGGTTCGAATCCCCATCTGGGTGGAGTTTCTATGGTCTCCCCGTGTCTGCGTGGGTTTCCTCCGGGTTCTCCGGTTTCCTCCCACAGTACAAAAACATGGATCAAGTCAATTGAGTTCTCCAAATTGCCCCATATAGAGTGTGTATGTGTGCGTGTCTGTGTGAGTGAGTGTGTGCCCAGCTATAGATTGGCGCCCTGTCTTGGGTGTATCTGCCCAGCGCCCAAAACGTGACCCTAATATAGGATAAAGCAGAAGATAATGAATGAATGAATGAATGAACATTGTGAGGGCCAAGGCCAAGTAGGAGACATCTCCTCCTTAAGTAACAGGGCTGGTGGTGTGACAGAATCACAATCAGAATAATTTATTATTCCCTGTGGGGAAATTGCAGTTTTTATAGATGCTATATTAGTCGTGTTTATATATACAGAAGTTTGCACTGGATTATTCTCACCTCCTGTTTGTCACCAGTTCTGAAGGCCCTATTCTTATCATTGAGCAGTGATTTAATGTCCTTTGTTACCCAAGGTTTGTTGTTTGGGTAACATTTAACAATCCTGTTTGGGACAGTGGTGTCCACAAAGAAATTAATGTTGTCAATAATTAATGCACTCAGAAGCCCGTCGATGTCCTCTCGGTGCAGCTCAGTCTGTGGTCTCAAAACAGTACCTCATGAGTCTTTTCGGACCATCTCCTTACTGTCTCCATGGTCATACCAGGAACTGAGGTGTACCAAGTGGTCAGATCTGCCCAATGGGAAGAAGGGGGAGCAGCTGTATGCATCTTTATCATTGCAATACAGTAAATCCACCGTTCTGTCCTCTCTGGCGAAACAGTCCACATACTGAATAAAGTTTGATAATGTCTTTACCAGAGTGATGCGGTTGAAGCAATAAAGGCATTCGGGTGTTGAGTCTGAACATGTGCTTTAGATGAATGAATATCATCACACATCTATGTCGGGATTGAAGGGGGGAATAAAAACATTATGACATGTGAGAACTCCCCCGGTGTTACACATATACATTCACGCCCCGCTGCTCCGCTCTCATCTCCACACACACCCACTTCTACACCTACACGTTCACGCGCCACTGCTCCGCTCTCCTCTCCTCACACACCCACTTCCACACCTGTCAATCATTCTGTTAATCACCGATCACCCTCTCCAGATTATTAGTTGCAGGTGCGCCTCATTGACGACAGCGGCTTCTTAAGCCGCCGTTCCGGACTCCTCGGCGCAGAGTTTTTTGGATCATCCTGCTTCTGCGTGCTTCGTATTGCTCTTGGAATGCGTCCGTCCTGGACACACTATTCTCCCTTTGGGGATACCTGCATTGATCGTGCTGACTCGCTACCTCTACGTAGGATCGCTCTCCTCGGGTGATGTAGAGACATCGGGGATTCCGCTGCTCACGCCCCCCCCCCCCCCCCCCCCCCCTCTCCAGCATTCCTCTCCGCTCGCTTTCTGCCTTGGATGTGAGCCACTGCCTACCGCTGCCTATGGGGAAGTTCTCACCTATGAACTGTTGACTTTTTGCTTTTGAGTTATTGGAGTTGTTTTTCCGTTTTTCCCTGCCTGGAGGAAATAAATTTTATTTTTGTTTTGAAAGCATGCTTCCCTCTGTTCCTCCAGCAATGGGTCACGTAAAACATAACATAAACCTCTGCCAACAACACATCACGGGTGGAGCCAACGGACGAGGTTCTGCAAGCACAAGGACATGCCCTTATGGAGCTCCAGAGTGGACTCAGTGAGATGACCCGGCGGCTCCATTCCAGGAGTGGCAGGTATGACATCACAGCCACCGATGCTTCCGCCGGACACCAACGTGCCTCTCCTACCCACCGCTGCCCCTTACTGCCTTTCGGAGCCCGGACGCTATGACGGAAGCCCAGAGAAATGTCGCTCTTTTCTGATGTAATGCGCTCACTACTTCCGTAGCCATCCCAGGTCCAGTGAGGTCGATAAAACCTCATTGATCATCTCTCTGACGGGCTGACGGGCAGGGCAAGCGAGTGGGCGACCATCTGGGAGGCACAGAGTCCCGAATGCCGGTCTTTTGCTGCTTTCCACGAGGATTTCCGAACTGCCTTCGCCCACCCCCTGGAGGGAGAGGTGGTGGGCACGCAGCTGTACCGGCTTCGCCAGGGAACCCGATCGGTGTCCGATTATGCTCTGGAGTTCCGGGTGCTGGCAGCTAGGACGGGCTGGAGTGGATCCGTCCTAACTGTTATGTTCCCGGAGGGTCTTCGCCAGGACATCCAACGCGAGATTGTTTGACGGGACTTTGGATCCACTCTGGACGATCTCATCCGTCTTGCAGTTCTTATGGAGCAGCATCTCGCCACTGTCCCTTCATCTTGCGCCTCCAGTCGTCCTTCTGCCAGTTCACCAGGATGGAAGGAGATCGCTCCACCTCCATTACCACGGGACTCGGAGTCGGAACCCATGCAGCCGTTCTTCACCGTCGCGCTCATCTCCTCCGCGTGATGGACACGGTGAGACAAGTCTTGGTGAGAGTTTCAGGGGTAGTGAGTCAGCAATCATTATGCTTAAATTCTGTTTTGTTTTTTAAGGACTCTACTGTGACGGCTGCTGCGCTGGTGGACTCCGGAGCGGACGCAATTTCATAGACCGAGGCTTCTGCTGTCAATGTGGCATCCCTGAGGAGCCCCTTGAGACCACTATTTCCATCCAGGCCATGGATGGTAGCCCTCTGCCCTCATGGGGGGCTTAAAGCTCTACACCTCCCCTGTGGATAGGTATTGGAGAGGATCATTTTGAGGAGATCGTGTTTTTCATTATTTACTCTCCCTCTGTATTTTAGGGCTGTCGACAGGTGTGCTTCCAATCTCATCCTCGCCACCTATTCTCCACGTCCGGGGTGTCTCCAGGGTCCCGGCTGCCCTCTCAGGTACCTGAGTAATCTGACCTCGCCAAGGTATTCAGTAAGACCTGTGCTAATACGCTTCCACTCCATCGTCACTATGACTGTGCTATAGACCTGGTGCCGGGGGCTAAATTACCACATGCGCGCCCTTACCCTCTTTCGGTAGCTGAGCCCGCGGCCATGCATACATACATCGAGGAGGCCCTTCGCAATGGTTTTATCCGACCTTCCAAATCGCCGGCTGCTTCAGGGTTCTTCTTCGTGCCTAAACAGGGGGGCAAGTTGCGTCCATGTACCGACTTCAGAGAGCTAAACAAGGCGACTAAGCATTTCCCGTACCCCTTTCCGCTGGTCCCGTCAAAACCTCGAACTGCTACACGGGGCGCACGTGTTGACTAAATTGGACCTTCGGAACGCGTATAACCTGGTTCAGATTCGGAAGAGAGATGAGTGGAAGACCGCATTTATTATCCATGAGGTGCTGCGCACTATTACTGTGCCATCCAACTGTCATCCATACATTCACGCCCCGCTGCTCCGCTCTGATCTCCACACACACCCACTTCTACACCTACACGTTCATGCGCCACTGCTCCGCTCTCCTCTCCTCACACACCCACTTCCACACCTGTCAATCATTCTGTTAATCACAGAATTACCCTCTCCAGATTATTAGTTGCAGGTGTGCCTCATTGACGACAATGGCTTCTTAAGCCGCCGTTCCGGACTCCTCGGCGCAGAGTTTTTTGGATCATCCTGCTTGTGCGTGCTTCCCATTTCTCTCGGAGTGCGTCCTTCCTGGACGCACTTTTCTCCCTTTGCCGATACCTGCATTGATCGTGCTGACTCGCTACCTCTTCGTAGGATCGCTCTCCTTGGGTGACGTAGAGACATCGGGGATTCCGCTGCTCACCCCCCCCCCCCTCCAGCGTTCCTCTCCGCTCGCTTTCCACCTCGGATGTGAGCCGTTGCCTACCGCTGCCTATGGGGAAGTTCTCACCTATGAACTATTGACTTTTTGCTTTTGAGTTATTGGAATTGTTTTTCCATTTTTCCCTGCCTGGAGGAAATAAACTTTATTTTTGTTTTGAAAGCACGCTTCCCTCTGTTCCTCCGGCAACGGGTCGCTTAAAAAATAACACCCGGTAAATAATGCAGTGTAATTACTATGGCAGCCACTCAGATTCGGGGCAACAGACATGTACCTCAATGGTTATTTGACTGGGGTGACACCAACGGTTATTAACGATCACAGCGAGCCCTTCTCCTTGACGCTTATCGCTCTTCCTGCTGTGCCGGTCAGCACCAACAGTCTGAAAAACATCTATAGAAACATTGTTATCCTTAAATGTCCTTGACACAATACTGGAATGAGCACACACTAAGAACAAGCAAGGCAAAAACGGCGAGGCAGTAAGCACATAGATCCATACAGATGACTACGAATTTCAAGTCTCACAACAATACTTATGTCAAAAACACTGTATGGTACGTTCGACACCGGGATGTCTGGAACATAAGGAAGGAAGTATAAACCCAAGTGACCAAATGAGTGCGGAAGGGCACTGGAACAAACAAGAGACCTGGAGGAAGGTAACGAGGAGCCTGAACCCCCTGCGTGGCTCTCTGAATTTCATGGTCAAACTCCCAATGTATGGATTTAATAGAACAACTAGCAGGAAGGATGGCTGACTCATCAAAATGTTCCCTCCCAGAATCAGGATGTAAGGGCGTCAACCTGCATATTATGATGACCAGGACGGTAAGAGATGGTAAAATGAAAACTGTTAAAAAATAAGGACTATCTGGACTGGCAAGCATTAAGACGTTTGGCTTAAGATGGATGTGCCATCACAGGGGCATTAGAAAATTTGGATTTAAGATAGTAAAATGCACAATTCGCCTCCAGGCTAGTTGTCAAGGTCTACCCCGAAAGTATGTTAGTTAAGGGCAGGGCCAAAGAACAAAAAGTACATATTAATTTTCAATAACAATTTGCAAAACCCAAAATGATGTAATTCACAAATGGAACTGGGTACGGGCCAATCCATGGTAGCACTCATCTCCTTAGTGTCCATCTGTAGACACTTGGTGGATATTAAAAAGCCCAGAAACTATATGCCCTAGCCTGATGGAACTCACACTTATCAGCCCGTAGAAATGACCGGTTTTGGAGAAGGCATTTAAGTATTGTGGCCACATGCTGCCAGTGAGTATAAAGATCTGGAGAAAAAATATGTATGTCATTGATATAAACAAGAACAAATGAATCAATAAAATTACACAAAACTTCATTAATAAAAGCCTGAAAAATGCCTGGGGCATTTGTAAGGCCAAAAGGCTTAACTAGATACTGGTACTGACCTAATGAGGGGACAACAGAATTCTTGCACTCATCCCCCTCCCGAATGCACACAAAATTGTAGGCACGTAAATCCAAGTTAGTAAAAATGGTGGCCCCCTTTAACCACTCGAGAGCAGATGACACTAATGGAAGGGGATATGCAATCCTACAGGTAGCCTGGTTAAGTGCAAAATAGTCAATACCAGGTCTCAAATTGGAATCCTTTTTGGGGACAAAGAAGAATCCATAAGCCATGGGAGACTTAGAGGGCCGAATTATGCCACTGTTGCGCGATTCTGTGATATAATCATGCATGGCGTTACTGTCCCATACGGTGAGCAGGTAGGGCCTTACACGTGGTAATTTAACTCCCGCAATAAGAGCAATGGCGCAATCCGATGCACGGTGGGGTGGTAAAGTATACATATCAGAAGAGCCAAATACCAGACCCCACCCTGCGTACTCAGAAGGATCTGGCAGACTGGAAAAAAGATGGTCCCGGGTGTGAGACTGGATAAGCGGGTATTGTAGATAGTAAGAGGCACAATATGTGGACCACCGAATGATTTCCCAAGAAGCCCATGCGATGACAGGGTCATGCCACTGAAGCCAAGGCAAACCTCGAATAAGGGGAAAAGTTGGAGAAGAAATAGAAAAGAAAATATGTCCCTCTTTATGAAGTGCGCTAACAGACAGAGAGCAAGAAATAGTAGCATGAGTAATAGAACCTGGGTGCAGAGGGCAACCATCAGCCAAGCTAACCCGGATAGCGTGAGGTAACTTATTCGTGGGAGTGCCCCACTCATTAGACAGAGTGTCCAAATAAATTGCCCTCCCAGAATCAATAAGAGCTGTAGTGGTAACAGATTTATTTAGAAAGGACAATTCCACTGAAAATAATAAAGAACAATGTATGTAATACTTAAATGTGCTTTCCACCAAGGATTCTGGAAGAGAAGTAATAGCCCTCAGCTTATCAGAGTTACCACGCCTCCGATTGGAGGGATAAGTAGTACACATATCCATTAAATGATCATTTGCCCAACAGTACAAGCACAACCATTCGTGAATGCACCTATTACGTTCGCAGGTCAACAGCCGAATGGACTCGAATTGCATAGGAGTCACAGCCTCAGGAAGTGAAAATTGTGTGGTGGTGAAGGTGAGGGGTTGGGATGACATCTGACTCTTCTGAGACTGCCAGAGTTGATTCAATCATGTGGTGGTGGTGATTATTTCATTGAAAGACATGCCCTCGTCCCGATACAACAGTTCCGCAGCAATCTCACGTCGTAGTCCAGAGCAATATGCGACAATAAGAGCATACTCGTTCCATCCTGAGTGCACGGTTAAAGTCTGAAACACTTTCAGTGGATCATAAACTGAACGAGATCCCTGACGCAGCTCATACCTCACCCACTGCACACCCCTGTAGCGTTCAGCCACTGACAGAGGTAATGACATTGGGAGCCACACCCCCAACGTGGAAGTGTCGGCACTGCCGGTAGAATCAGAAGATTCTGTGTTGGGTTGAATGCAGTTCTACACCGCCACCACACAATCTGTCCTCACCGCATCCATCACAGTGTGGGGCAGCTCAGCCACCAGACACGACACCCACAGACTACAGCGCATCATCAGGTCTGCAGAGAGAACCATCGGCGTAAAGCTACCCTCCCTACCAGACCTGCACACGGCCAGAACCAGGAAGCGGGCAGAGAACATCGTCCATGATCCATCACACCCTGGACATCACCTGTTCCAGTATCTTCCCTCAGGCCGGCGGTTCAGTCAGCTGAGGATCAAGACCTCCAGATTACGGAGAAGCTTTTTTCCACACGCCATTACACTCATGAACAGCTGAACCTTTAAACACTACTTCTGGACTCATTCTCAACGCTCTCAACCAGTCTTCTTCCACTCTCCACCTATTTAACTATTCATTACAGTTTTGCACTAGCACTTTATTTAAATACAATCTGCAAATTGCACAACCGTCATGTTTACAGGTGTGTCTGTGTGTGTGTGTGTGTGTGTGTGTGTGTGTGTGTGTGTGTGCGTGTGTTTGGGTATGTCTGTCACTTATTGTGCACTGTGAGCTTTTGTAACCAAAGACAAATTCCTTGTATGTGTGAACATACTTGGCCAATAAAGTCTGATTCTGATTCTGAATGCTGTGCTCTAATCATGACTGGTGATCCATAAGTAATCCCATAGCTTTAGACAGTTCCTGCATTTCATTTTTACCAACAAAACAGCAATGCTCATGAAGAGCATAAGACCGATCAGTAGGATTTGGAGCATCCATGTCCTGTTATTTCTTACTGACACAATACTGGACAAAAGGACACTATGAACAATTCTTAGTATACAGTTTATTAACAAAAATAGATCCTCCAACAAAAAGTCCTGATGTAGCCATGTTGTATAGCACAGTAAACTACATTCATAGTACAAACGTACTCACGCTGACTCCTAATTAGTGACGTAAGCTCATTAATCTTATTCACCAGCAATCTTATGTTTACAATAATAAAAATAGAGGGGACGTGCTGTCATGCTACTGGAGGAATCGAGGGAAGCGTGAACATTGAAAACAAAATATTCTTTATTGCCTCCAATAAAGCGTACGGGGTAAAACCCCAAAACGAGAAACACACAGGTGTCGCGTCCTAGAGGAGACCAGCGGGAAAAACTGAGTCGCTCAGGCTGAGTCGTAAGCAAAGAGTGCGAGGCGTGGGCCACGTACTCTGACATAACCAGACGTAACCAAAAACCTCTGCACTGGTGGAGCCGTGACGCCGTCTTATTTAGAGGCTGCCGCCGATGAGGCGCACCTGAACCTAGTAATCAGGAGAGGGTGAACGGTGATTGGATGAAACCAAAGCAGGTGAAACAGTGGGTATGTGTGTATTACCCACTCCAGAAAAAGGCAGCTCAACCTGAGAAGACCCTCACTGAGACCTGGTCCGTTTGCCTTGGCTGGGCGGTCGACCTCTAGGACGTGGGGCGGGAAGGTGGACCCCCCGGCTGAGGCTCTTTAGAGGGCGCAAAGGTGGCGAGACCTGAGAGTGCACGACCATAGGGGCAACCTGAGTGGGTGTGACCGTAGGAATAACCTGAGTGAGCGCAACTCCAGTGAGCACACTCCAGTGAGCACGACCGCAGGGGCAACCTGAGTGGGCGCGACCGCAAGGGCAACCTGAGTGGGCGCAACCGTAAGGGCAACCTGAGTGGGTGCGACCATAGGGGCAACCTGAGTGAGCGCGACCATGGGGGCAACCTGAGTGAGCACGATCATGGGGGTCAACTGCATAGAAGAGAGACGGGAGGGATGCTGAGGGCACTCCCGACGGCAGAGGGATGACTAGGACCGAATCCGCAACAGTGACCAGGAGATCGCCACAGCCAAGGCAAACTTAAAAGGATAGAACTCCCGGTCAATGAATTTACCATCAGCCCCGGAGTCCACCAGGGCAGAAGCAGCTACAGAGTTCTCCTTGAAAAACAAAACAGCGTTAAGACGTACCGACTGGTGAAGCGCGACACCCGAAACCCTCACCGAAACCTTGGGCGAAGTGCGCGGCAGGGAGGTTCGAGCCGGTGGTGACTGTGCACGGCGAACGGGTCTCGCGCCACAATGCCAGAGATCGTGTGCGGCGCTCCCGCAAAACCCGCAGAGTCCCTGCTGAGCGCGCCTGCAGCGCTCGTGACAGGGCAGTCGCGAGTGCCCCAGCTGCATCGGCTTTATTGTTTGTTTGTTGTTTTTGGCCCTAGGTGCTGGGCAGGTCGCAATAGCTGTTGTCTTATTAATTTGGGGCCACACCTGCTGTCCTAGGTGGAACCCCAGATACCGTTCTTCCACCCATCCAATTGTGCACTTTTTCTGGTTGGCTGTGAGCCCCTGCCAATCATTATTATAGATGATTTTTTTCATAGAGGTAAGTTGTGGCATATGCTATGTGAGGGCTGAGCATTCGGAGCATCAGCCGCTGGAACGTTGCGGGGGCCCCAAACAACCCGAATGGAAGAATCATTAATTGGTATAATCTAAACTGGGTGAAAAAGGCTGTTTTTTCACAGGACATCTGCCAATATCCCTTTGTTAAATCCAGTGTCATATAAAAACAAACAGCACCAAACTGATCGAGCAGTTTGTCTATGTGAGGCATAGGATACGCGTCAAATTTTGACACCCTGTTCACCTTTCTAAAATCCACACAGAAATAGATTAGCCAATCAGTCTTAGGGACCAATACCACCAGGTTATTCCTGTCACTGTGGAATTCCTCGATCAACCCCATGTCAAGCATGGCCGTAATTCCATAATGAACCACCTTTTTTTTTGTGTTCGGGCAAGTGATAGGGCCGTCTGCGCACCATCTCCCCAGGGAGTGTCTCGATGAGGTGTTCTATGAGATTGGTGTGACCGGGCAGAGGTAAGAACATGGCAGAGAACTCAGCCTGCAAGCATGCGATGTCAGTGGCCTGGGATGGTGTGAGGTGGGCTCCACACTGGACCAAGGTCCTGGACCAATGGACCTTCAGGACTCAACCTCCATCCGACGCTAATACAGCCAGATTCACTAGATTTGGATCTCCACCAGCTGCTGCCGCTGCTTTTTTTTCATCATCAGCTGTAACAGCGGGAAATAACCTCACATCTCTACCCACCCGAAGCTAAGTTTATTTCTTCATTTATATATAAACTTTACAATGGCACTTTCCCCTCTGGTTGCGTGCCCTCAGTGCAGTATGTATAGACAGTCTTCCTCCGTCATTACTGATAATTCAGTCTGTGAGAAGTGTAGCCTAGTTCTTAGTCTGACGGAGAAGATTTCAGTGCTAGAAGAGCGCATTCGGGTTTTAGAACAGGGTCATGTTAGAGAAGATGTGTCAGGGACCAGTTTAGCCAGCCCGAATGCCACAGGATCAGGTCCTAAATCTCCGGCTTTAGAGCCCTCGCAGCAGGGCGAGTGGGTGACGACCAGGCGACGTACACGTAGAACTGAGCATCACTCTTCTAGGATCCACGTGTCCAATCGGTTTTCCCCGCTCAGTGACTCACCCACTGAGAGACCGGTTGCTAAAAGTGCTCTGGTTATTGGCGACTCCCAGCTCAGACACGTGCGAATCGCTACCCCCTTAGAGACCCCAGCAACCATTCCGGGGGCCAGGGCTCCAGACATCAGGGCGAACCTCAAAGTGCTGGCTAATGCTAAACGCTCATTCTCTAGAATAGTTATCCACGTCGGCACTAATGACGTTCGTCTCAAGCAGTCTGAGATTACTAAGGCTAATGTTAAAGAGGTGTGTGGAACCGCTGCAATGATGTCTGATGAAGTAGTTGTCTCTGGTCCCCTACCAATTAGGCGTGGCGGCGAAACCTACAGCAGGTTATGGTCGCTATGTTGCTGGATGTCTAAGTGGTGCTCAGAGAACAACATTACCTTTATTGATAATTGGTCTACTTTTGAGGGAAGGCCTGGCCTTTTGAAATGGGACGGCATCCATCCTTCCCGGGAGGGTGCTGCGCTCATGTCACATAACATAGCCGATAGTTTTTTTTCTTCAGATAGGAAAAAAAATTGACAATTCAGAGCCAAGGCCAGGCAGCAGACAGAATGGCCTAACCAACTGCCTGCGAACTGCCAGGAGTCGTCACCCACAATAACTAGGTTCCATACTATTAAGACAGTTATCAAGTATCGCAGTGAGCAAAAAACAACAAAAAGAGTCCAAAAAGTGTGCCAAAAAAATCTCATTAATATCAATACAACCTCAAGTAATGTAAGAAACACTTTTAAGTTAAAATTTGGGTTATTAAACATTAGGTCACTGTCATCAAAATCAGCTCTAGTTCAAGAAATAATAACTGATAACTTTCTAAATGTCTTTTGTCTCACAGAGACCTGGATTAGGGCCAATGAGTACCTAGCATTAAATGATGCCTCTCCACCTGGTTATACTTATGCTCATAAACCACGTCTTAGTGGACGAGGAGGTGGAGTGGCTACGATCTATAAAGAAAACATAAATGTAACACTTAATAATAAGTATGAGTCAAAATCCTTCGAAGCGCTTGTACTCAACATAAGCAGTTCATCTTCATTGAAGGAATAAATCCAACCTAATGCATCTTATTACCATATACCGCCCTCCCGGCCCATATACAGAGTTTATTAAAGAATTTGGTGAATTTCTCTCTAACATAGTAATCTCATCAGACAAGGCCTTAATAGTCGGTGACTTCAATGTTCACTTTGAAAACCCACTAGACTCATTTAAATTAGCCTTTGACTCCATCCTAGATTCCATGGGCATTACTCAAAGTGTAGTTGGTAAAACACATCGCTGTAAACATACATTAGACTTAGTTTTATCACATGGTATTAACATTAATAATTTAACTATTGTTCCACTATGTGAGGTCATCTCCGATCACTATTTGATAACCTACGATTTAGAAATTGATACTGATCCAGTCATTAAACCGCGATATGACATGAAGCGTACAATCATCCCCTCTACTGCTGTGTTATTCCTACAACATTTTCCCGAATTAAACATTAAACCAGCATCAGGACCTGATGAACTTGAAAACACAGCGGATTACCTTAAACATATGTTTTCTGCAACCTTAGACAGTGTCGCTCCACTTAAACTAAAAAGGATTAAAGATAAAAGACTCGTTCCATGGTTTAATGATCAAACACGCGCCCTAAAACAAGCCACTAGAACCATGGAGCGTAAATGGAGACAAACTAAATTAGAGGTATTTAGGGTTGCATGGAAGGACAGTATGACTGAGTACAAACATGCACTCAATGCAGCGAAGACTAAATATTATTCTGAATTAATAGAGAACAACAAAAACAACCAAAGATTCCTCTTTAGTACCATTGCCAAATTAACTCGAAGTGCTACTGAATCAGATTCACAGATTCACTCACAGTTCAGCAGCAATGATTTCATGAATTTCTTTAGTGATAAAATTGAAAACATAAGACTTAAATCATCTAATGCATTGTGTAGCGTAACCAATAATCAACCCTCAATGATTTCTGAAAAATCTAGTGGTAGAGAAAATAATATAGTACAAGAGTTAAATACCTTTAACCCCATATCTAAAAAAGAGCTTGTCTCATTAATTACACAATCAAAGACAACATCCTGTATGTTAGACCCAATACCAACAAATCTGCTTAAAGACCTCCTACCAAATATCACAGAGCCTTTTATAAACATTATAAATTCATCACTTAAAATAGGCTATGTCCCCAAAAATCTGAAGTGTGCAGTCATTAAACCATTACTTAAAAAACCTAATTTAGATCCTCTAATACTGTCCAACTATAGACCAATATCAAACCTTCCTTTTGTCTCTAAAATCCTAGAAAAAATAGTGTTCAACCAGCTGAATCGCCATCTTATAGCTAATAACGTTCATGAAGTTTTTCAGTCAGGTTTTAGGTCTCACAATAGCACTGAGACAGCCTTAATTAAAGTTGTTAATGACTTATTAATGTCCTCTGATAATAACCAAATCTCTTTTCTTGTATTATTAGATCTTAGTGCAGCCTTTGACACTATAGACCATAACATCTTAGTTGATAGATTAGAAAACATTGTGGGTGTTACAGGATCTGCACTCCAGTGGTTTAAATCCTACCTGACTGATCGATATCAATTCACCTGTGTTAACAACCAATATTCTGATCTCGCTAAAGTTAAATATGGTGTCCCACAAGGGTCAGTTCTGGGTCCACTCCTATTTGCATATATATGCTTCCATTGGGATCAATTATTCGTAAACATGGAATCAGTTTCCACTCATATGCAGATGATACACAGTTATATGTTTCAGCTAACCCTAATGATGGTTGTTCAGTCACTAAGCTCGAGGACTGCATCCAAGATATTAAAATGTGGATGTCAAAAAACTTCCTACTGCTAAATTCTGATAAAACAGAGTTTCTGATAGTTGGACCCAAGGACATAATTAACAAAGCTTCTAACACTATGTTAAACCTTGATAACTCTTTAATTAGACCCAGTTCATCTGTAAATAATCTCGGTGTCATTATTGATTCAGATCTCTCCTTTACAAAGCACATTAGCAATATTACTAGAATTGCATTTTTTCACCTTCGTAACATTTCGAAGCTACGAAATATCCTCTCCCTCCAAGATGCAGAAAAACTAATTCATGCTTTTATTACCTCAAGGTCAGATTATTGTAATTCACTTCTGACAGGATGTTCTAATAAATCATTACATAAATTACAACTTGTGCAGAATGCTGCAGCTAGAGTTTTAACTAAAACCAGAAAGTTTGATCATATAACTCCTGTGTTATCAAACTTGCACTGGCTACCAGTTAAGTTTCGTATCGAGTACAAAATTTTATTAATAACATATAAAATTTTACATAACCAGGCTCCACAGTATCTGAGTGAGCTGATTCAATTGTACCAGCCGACACGTGAGCTCCGATCTCAAGGTGCTGGCTTATTCTTAGCTCCTAGAATAAATAAAATTACTGCTGGTGGAAGAGCGTTCTCCCACAAGGCTCCTCAACTTTGGAATAGCCTTCCAGTTACTGTTCGTGATTCTGAATCACTATTAATCTTTAAAAATAAATTAAAAACACATTTATTTAATCTTGCATTTAACTAATCCCCTGTAGATAAAGATGTAGATCTCAGACTTGGCTGTGTTGGGGGGTAATCTCTGATCAGTGTATGCTGGCATTTCACCTCTTCACCCACCTCATCATTAATGGGGGGGTGTGGCGCTGGAATGATGCTGTTCCGGGGCGCCATCTCAACTATGTAGAGTCTGCAGTATCTGCCTCTTTTAGTTATGCTGCTCTAGTCAGTGATGCCGGAGTCACATGCTGCACTGTGTCAATTAATTACTTATTAATTAAATGCCGTGCTTTATTATTAGCTCTAACTCCCTTCCTTTGTCTGTTTCTTTTGAGGTGTCCCCCGGCTTCCTGGAGATCCATGGCTCTGCTTACGAATACTGTATGGATCCTGACAAGGCGGTCCTGCAGGACGCCCCCTAATGGACTCACATATAGTTTTCTAGTTGTTAGTTTTTCCATTTGTTTAGTATCTGGACATGGCTGTTCTACACTGTTGTTGCTGCCCGGCCGCTCAAGGAGGATGAGTCCCCCATTGAGTCTTGGTCCTCCCAAGGTTTCTTCCTTAAATAACAACATAAAAGGGAGTTTTTTCTTGCCACTGTCGCTTCGGCTTGCTCTTTGGGGGTTTAAAGGCTTTTCATTCTGTAAAGCTGCTTTGTGACAATGTACTGTTGTAAAAAGCGCTATATAAATAAATTACTTGACTTACTTGACAAGGTGGTGATTTTTTCCGTTTTTAGATCCACCTCCAGTCCCAGCTCCTCCATCTCCCTAAACACTGTAGCCAAAGCCATTGAGGGCATCACTCTATAATTTAAGGAGGTTGAGGTGAAACACCTGCTGCTCTGTCTGTGCGTATCCCCTCATAGTTGATATCCCCAATTCGTCGTGTGACTTCACATGGTCCTTGCCACTTGGAGAGTAGATTAGAGCTTGATATGGGAAGTAATATGAGGACGTTGTCTCCCGGTACAAATACCCGAAGCTTGGTGAATTCTTGCGCTTTAAGCAAATTCTCCTGTGCGAGTGAACCCAGTGAATGTAGCCTTGCTCGCAAGTCAAGAACATACTTTCATTTTTAGTGATGAAGGATCCTCCCCAATTTTCCCGGATGACATTAAGAATACCCTGTGGTTTGTGACTGTATAGTAATTCAAAAGGAGAAAACCCCATGAAAGCTTGCGGGACCCTGTGTACTGCAAACAAGAGAGGTTCCAGGTCTCTCTTCTTCCAGTCTCTTTTCCCTGTGTTGAGAGAGAGACAGGTCATTAGTGTAATTATTTTCAGGCAAGTGCAACCATTCAACTGACCTGCCTCCCAAACCAGGCTCCCATCTACTGGCTACAGCATTTACACCCTCGCGCCACATAAATGTTAAAACAAACTTCTGGAACCAAAACTATAGCAATCAGTAACCATTAAGCTCCCTCATGGGAGTTGGCTTTTCGCCACCTGACTGTAGATCACCACCATCATGAACGTCTTTTGCATCAATCAGTTATCTCCTCCACTACCCTCTCATGGTAGTGGAGATTATGGTGGTGATTTAGTGGTGAGCAAACACATATATCCATCCTGCAGCACCAATAGTTTTAGGGAACAAGAAGCACTGTTATCTGGTACAACTTCAATCAATTCTCAACTCAATGATTAATGTCAGATAAACAGCAGCTTAAAGCCGCTACTTGCTTCCCTTTTACTGAACATAATCAGCATGAGCTGCAGGATAGTAGCTGTAACTTAGTATTAACTTATGGGTTTCCAAGGTAATTTTTAGTGATGCCAACAAGGACAAACTGCCGAAAAAAAAACAGCGCTGATGATAAAATTAACCTTATAGTCATTTTTCATTTACTTCAGCTCTTCTTTCCACAATTTTGGCTGCTTAACCTTGTTGTCTAACTGTGCCAACTATAAAGGCATAAAAATGGAAGCAATCTGCATATATCCCCTGAAAACACAGAGCCAGAAATTGGTGGTGGCATGCACGCCTGCTGCATGTCATACGAAAATGACTGTATGGCCCACATGTCCCAAATACATCTGGTCCGTAGCATATATGTTGCATATATGGCTCACATCTTCACAGATAGATCTCTCTGGAGCTGCACAAATAGATAGATCTCTCTGTACCTGCACAAATTCATAGCTGGGGAAATGATGTTGCAGCAGTGTGTATTGTTATTGCTTTATTATGTTCATTAATTCATTCATCATCTCCCACTTTATCCTCTAGTAGGGTCACGGTGGGGTTCCCCATGCCCATCCAGGGGAGAACGTTTTGGGCGCTGGGCAGATAGACCCTGGACAGGGCGCCAATCCATCGCTGGGCACACACACACACACACACACACACACTCTATATGGGGCAATTTGGAGAATTCAATTGACTTGATTCATGTTTTTGGACTGTGGGAGGAAACTGGAGAACCCGGAGGAAACCCAAGCGGACACGGGGAGAACATGGAAACTCCACCCAGATGGGGATTCGAACCGGGAATCCCTAGCGCTGAGAGGCGAACGTGCTAACCGATAAGCCACCATGCCGCCTGCTTTATTATGTTTATTTTAAAATAATGTCTCATGCAGTTGGGTCCGGTATCACCCACATTAACTATTTTGCTGTGCATGTTACAAATGTACTCATATTTACACATAAATACAAGCTTTAAAGCACCATGGGTATATTTTATTGCTCACATGACCCAAGATGCATCAGGTACTAAAAACACAAACCACATGAAAAATAAAGCTACGAGAAATGTGCGAATGCTTTTGTGTGGATGGCTTCTGATCATGTGAATGCAGAAAATACTAGAAATGAAGGGCACAATAAACATGAGGTTTCGAGTCCTATGACTTCAATAAGGAAGCTTAAAACACAAAGCACTGTGAGAATGCTGAAAGAGAAAATAACCAGTAGGCCCATGGGGCACTTAGAACACAGGGTACAAGCAACACCGAGCACTAAGAACAAAGAGCAAATATAACCTCAATAAAACACACAGTCATTAATACACTGTATGATACACTTTTTTTTGTCATTATTTCAACCCCCCACCCAAAACAACCCCCACCTGTTACACAAATACAAATATAAATTTGAAAAGATTCATAAAGTATTAGTATTTACAAAAGAGAAAAAAAAATTACAAAATATGTACATTACTCCTGTGAAAATGAAATTAGGGAGGGATCCATCTTCCTGATTTGATCCAAAACTGGTTGCCAGATATCAAAAAATTTGTAAGCACAACCTCTTACAGAATACCATATTTTTTCCATAGTCAAATTGTATAAAAGTTCAGTAAACCACATTTTAAAAGTTGGAGGGGACTTATCTTTCCATTTGAGTAGTATCTGCTTTCTGTATCATACAGTGTATTAATGCTTAAGATGTTCAATAAAAATACTTTGTACAAAACACACAGTCATTAAAAAACATAAAAATTGGGTCTTAGAAAGAGCAGCCTGATGGAATAAAGGCTACAAGACATGAAAGATCCAAAAGAACACAGAATACTGGTCTATATATACACTCACTGGCCATTTCATTAGGTACACCTCCTTGTTTCTACACTCACTGTCTGTTTATTCAGTTTCCCTGGTCATATAGATGGACTTTATAGTCGTACAATTACATTCTGTATTCCATTTGTTTCTCTTCATACTTTGTTAGTCCTCTTTAGCATTTTCTCTGATGGTGGTGGTGGTTTGTTAGTGTGTGTGGATACGACACAGGAATGTTCCTGGACAGAGAACAGTACACTAATCAAAACTTACCGGTGGTTGATCCACTCATACCATCATCCACCTCCCTAATAATACCTGCAGGTCCTCATCATCAGAGAACAGAGTAAAGGGAACTAACAATGTATGTAGAGAAACAGATGGACTACATAATGTAATTGTAGAACTACAAAATTTATCTATTTGATAAGTGGAGAAAGAATGAGCTTGTGAGTGATAATGGCTATGTACATTATATAGACAAAAGTATTGGGATTTTATGTAGTCCTGTTGCATAAATCCATGCAGTCTGCTATTATAAACATTGTGAACTGCTCAGTGAATTCAAGCGTGGTACTGTAATACGACACCACTGTATCAAGTTCTCTAAATATATTCCCTCCTAGATATTTCATGGTCAGCTGTTAGGGGTATTATTAAAAGTGGAAGTATTCAGGTACCACAGCAACTCAACCATATAATTAAAGAGCACAAAGTTACAGAGAGGGTCACCAATACTGGGGTGCATCATACATAAAACACAGCAACTTTTTAACAACTCACTACCTACAGAGGTCAAAACATCCCCTGGCATTAGCATAAGCATTAAAAAACTGGATACTAGAAGTTTTATGGCATGGGTTTCCTTGATGAAACAGCTATATGCAAATCCTACATCAAGCATGATGCTAAACATGGGATAAAATGGAAAGCAGTGGAAACGTTCCATGGATTGACGCCATCTGATTGTCTAAAGGTGGATAATCATACGATACTGGTTGTGCTGTTTAAACTGTGAAATTTAGTGAAGGAGATAATACAATGGAGTTTCTTTTTCAATTATTGGCTTTACAGTGTTCTAAACCTGATCCCCAAAGAACTATGTAAAGTGGCAGTGAAAAAAAAAAGGATAAAACTATTGTGTAAAAACTCTATCCTCCTTGAGCGGACAGCCAGCATTTACACAATGCATATACAGAGTGTATATATATCTATATATATACTGACGGCGATGGACATTGATCGGAGGTAATTAATGCACCTGCCGGTGGCTGCGCTAACAAAGAAGCCAAGGTCAGTTAGGCATCACCAGGGAAAGGAAGCATAGAAAAGAAAATTTCAAAGGATAAAACACATGATTAAGTTAATGAGATAACATGAGAATGTATGTATAGTCCTATCACAAACCGCATTGATGCATCTCACAGCTCTTTGATTCCTCTGTATAGGAGTTAGCATGAGGAAAGCAAGTTCACTCTCTTTACCTCAAGCATTAAGCTTTAATTAGAATGCCAGAGGTTTGTAGTTTGCATTATTATAAGTAGGCACAAACCTGTACTCCCTCTCTACATAAATGAGCTCTCTCCTTATCGTCATGACAATGAGGGGGGAAAAGAAAACCAGCTTAAGCTACACACCAAGAGTCCTGAGATTCATTATCCCCAGCACCTCCTGTGGAGTGGCATGAGTACTCATTGTGCAGGAGAAGAAAGTCAGTGAGAATGTGTTAAGAAAGTCAGAGGAAGCTGGGGTGAAATTGTAATATTCATATTCAATAATCCCACGCTAATTTCCTGCTGACCAGATAGTGCTGTTGTTGCATATTATAATCCTGAATTCCTTCTGCCCAAAGGTCATACCATAAATTACACTCAAATTAGCCCAGCGGTGTTCCATTATCTGGCTCTGCATGAAACTTTCTTTTGGTCGTATAACTCGAGGTGACCTTCCTCTCTTATTGTCCCCAGATGCCTGTTTAATATTCCTCCTTTGCCGCTCTGCGTCCTCCCAATATTTCCTTGCTCGCTCTTCTGCCTCTAGATGTATTTATGCACTTGACCATCTGTTGAGCATTTCGTGTTTTTTTGGCTGTTTTCCCTCTGCCGAGACGGTTAGCCAGCTGACCAGCTTTGTTTTGATATTGAGGCGTTTACATAAATAAATTTGCCATGTTGTGAATCTGGATGCTGATATTTTTCCTCTCTAATAAACGTACAAGTACCAAACAAAAAAGATATAAAATGTGCTGACCTACTGCAGAAAATGTCATATTTTAAGAGCCATACTGACATAAACAGGAGACAGATCTGCAGTGCACATGGGAGACAGGACCCCAGAAAACAAAGACACACAGGATATTAGAAACAATGAACTTTGGAACGTTATGACACTGATGGCCCTGGGACCTGAGGATGAAGGGAATATAAAGAATCAAGAATATCTTAAAAACCTATTTCTAAAATGAATGTATATACAGAATATAAATTATAAAGGAAATTTTACTGTGTTCTATATTTTAATGAATCATTAAGAATATGGACACCAAGGGCCCTATTTTAGTAATCCACACCATGCAGCTTGATTAAGAGCGAGTGTGCATTCGCTATTGTAATGACAGGAAAAATATTGAAACATGCCAAAGGCATGTCAAATTCTCTCAATTCTTTATGGATTTATTTTGGGGTAACTTGCAATAAACCAATCAGCATGCCAATTGCCGTTCCCTTTAAGATCCAAATGCATTTCAGCGCTGCAGCTACCTGTACTTAATTCGCTGGTCCATTAGGTTCTGTGAAATTTACTGTAAACAGAGAACACACAGTATAGTGTAGATTATGTATATGCATTCTCTGTACAAATGCAGTGATATTTAATAGCATTCAGTTCTGGTGTTGGACACGTGCTTGTGTTGATGATTTACCAACACAATGGTAATGAACGTCACTGTTGAAGTCTGTCTAGGTTGTTTTGCATCAGCGGTGCACCTGCGTTCTCTGTCGCCAAGATAGCAATATGCTAGAAATGTATCTGAACACACCCCATTTCGAGAAAGCCATGCCCTTTGGGGTAAATATATTCACAAGTAGCGTTGCTATTTAACAATGACGCATGAAAATAGACATTCAACAAGGTGTGAGATAGCATTGAGGATCACGATGCACCTTGCACAGGGTGTAGGATAGAATCCTATAAGCCTTAGTCTGGCTCTCGGGCTCTTGAATCTACCACTAGTTCTTACTTCAAATAAGATAAAATACAGATAGAAGAACAGAGAAATATTAGAATCAAAACGCTCAGGGTTAAATGTTAATGATGGTACAAAGAAGGTTCATCATTAATAAAAGATGCCCAGTCAGTGTTAATGATCACGGAAAATGAAAGACCTGAACGGGATCATAAAAAAAGACACAGGATTAATTGATGTAACAAGTGGGATAAAGAAATCAAAAGCTACACTGCTCTTCACTGCTGCCAGAGAATCGCTCTGCCAGGTGCGAGCTGCAGCCACACTCTCTCATAAGCATGTCATAAATTAATCAGAGACCTACAAATAACGCACAATAAGAACTCATAGAATGTGAAGCTTTTGTCGTGTTTGTCGTGTCGTATTTGAACTTGTGCTTTTGGTTTTGAGGATTGAAGAATCGAGGCTGACTCTGACCTCGCCTCTTGCCTTGTCTCTTTCTGCAAATCCATTTCTCTCCATTTGAGAGTGACTTGCAAAAGACTAATGTCTTAATGATGTGGTGAACCTTGAGAGTCAGTCATAAGCATTTATTAACGCACTGCTCCAGGCACTTCACTGTACAATCAGCCGGAGCAATCTGTTACCAAAGAATCAAGAATGCGTGCATTCTTATTAACAACCTCCCTGCTTTCAAAGCGCTCAACCCACGTGTGGTCAATCCTGATGAGGTCAGAACGACTTATTTATACTTGAATGCCAGTTTAAATCTGGAATCACCACCTTAAATACACAACACTGATGATAGAGAGCGAGAAAAACACTTTACAGAGTTCATTTCATTGAAAGCTACTGTATATGAGCGAGGAGTATACACACTTCGTCTGTTTTCTGGATTCTGGCTGGGTGGGGGTCAGGGCTTTTGATTCAGCATAAACTTCCAACTTTGCCACAGCAGTTTGAAGAAGTGAAGGTCCTTAAGACTGCAGTGAATAATAATCAACTCAAGTGAAGCTTCATTATGTATTGGAGACTCACTTGTGAGCCTGGTCATCATTCAAGTATCAGGGCAGTGGTTAGTGCTGTAGTCAATCTCACCACTCAGCCATCACAGGACAGACAAATACATTATTTTATTAATAAAAGTATTCTGATTCTGATTCACTTCCACAGTAGGTGATGAAACAATATCTTTAGTTCATATGGGCAAAGAGTATTTGGACTGTTGAAACCATTGCTCCCATCACTCAATAGGCAGTGCTTGTTGGAGCTTCTCTCATCACCTCATTGCAGTTGGTGCAGTAGCACAAGGACAGGATCTGACCTATACCATCATGCCTTGCCTCATGACAAACAGAACTTTGGGTTTGAGGCTCATTCATTCTCGCTCAGATGACTGCTCTATATGAAAGACTGTGTGCAGTGAATATGTACTTTGTATTCAGTTTTAAGTGAATGACCTAAAAATTGGCAAAATTATATGAACTTACAGAGGCAAGATTGTGTAGAGGTTAGTACTTCTGCCTTTCAGCGTTGAATCTCTATATTCTCCCTGTGTCTGCATGGGTTTTCTCTGGGTTCTCTGGTTTCCACCCACAGTCCAAAAGCATGGATTCAATGTGAATTGCTTGCTTTAAATTGCCCTTATCTAAATTGCCCCAATAAAGTGTGTGTCTGTGTAAGTCAGCGTGTACCCATCGATGAATTGACAGTCTGTTCTGGGTGTATCCCTCCCCTGGATAAGCATAGGGTAACCTCCTCCCCTCATGACCCTGCTTAAGGATTAAGTGAAAGAAAACAGGTAGACATGTAAACAAACAAAAGGGTCACGTTATTTTCTCTTTAGTCTACGTGTCCAAATTCTTTTGGCCCAGGTCATATTCAGAAATGAGTTCTGCCTCTTTCTTGATTCGTTAAACCAAAGTTGGGCTCCAGTCAGAGTTCTGGGAGGTCCCGGCAGAGTTTGATGAAATTACCAGTGCAGTTCCGGAGGAGGAACACGTCGCCTTGGATCAACAGTCCCCTAATATAATGGAATATAATAATATCTCACAAGAGCAGGGCACATGCAACACACCATCGATAAACAAGCACTCAGAATAACAGAGTATTCCCTCAGTCCCTCAACTGCCCTGAGATGTGACAGATGTGAGAGATGCTAAGAGAGGAAGAGATGGAGTGTGTCCTCTGCTGGCAAGGGCATGGCTAAAGTTTCCCCTGTGCAATGCATCACACACACACACACACACACACACACACACACACACAGACACACACGCACACACAGGTCAGGCAGTTTTCCATGCCTCTGGCAGCAGAGGAGGTACATGCCTGTCCTTGTTCTCCAGCCGGACCTTGAATAAGGATCCACATAAATTAGTTTGAGAAGAGTTTGGGGATGCGGGTGTGCCATTTCCATGTAAATGTTGCAAGTAAACAGTGCAGCCACGGCGTCCTCCGGGCAGGCCATCAGCATCTGCCCAGGTAGGCGCACTTCAAGCAAATCCAAAGGATAATTAAGTTAGGAAGGAGGAAACAAAAGGTGATTTGCACATCGGGCCTTCAGCAGCAACCTAGATTACCCCATAACATCTCCGTCCATCGTGCCTGCCTCTTCATACAATAATGTTAGTTAACCGGTCAACCTGATAGTTTGACCCCAGCGACATGTCAGCTTCTGATTCATCGCTGATGTATGACGGTTTAAATGAATAACACCTGAGATTAATATGAATTGAAACACTTTAAGTAACTTCCCATAACCCAAGTCACAAAAAGCATCATGCTGCATGCTATGGCACAAGGCTAATATATTGGTGCCTTACCTTCCCACCACCAGCTGCCCCGTTGCCATGGTAACTACGGCCAAAATTGAGGATAAGCGGAATCTTTTTGAAAAAAGGACTAAAAGTGGAGGAAAGGCCTGTAGTGAATAGTGCCACATTAGAAAAACTGTGGGGTGTGTATGTGTTGTGTGTGGGAGTGTGTGTATAAAGTGGTTTTTAAAGCACTACCCATACTACCATTGCTAGGATTCAAACCAATAGAGCGCCCAAATTCAGACATCTGTATTTTATTCCTGACCTCAGGGAAGGAGGGTCGGGTGAGAAATGACTCCGTAGCTTCGGCACGTCTTCCCATTTCGTCTCTGATCGGCCCGCAGATAAATACAGTAATTCCCCTGTCTGTTTACAGGCGATTTATTTATTTATTTATTTATTTATTATTTTTTTTTTTTTCTCCGTGTCCTGTCTGCCATTGTGAAACTCAGGATTGATGTCTGAGTGTCTAAATCAGGCCCAACAGTTTTGATTTTACAAGTGGAGCATACAGGAATTTCTCCATGATGCTCCACTTGGTATATATTTAAAACTTTATTGCAAATTTTTTATTGGGGATCATATCTGTACAGCAACCACGGAGATGGAAAAAGAAACAGAAAAGAAGAAGGAAAAAAGAAAAAAAAAAAAAAAAGAGGTATACGAAAGTGGTGGGAGGAAAGAAGAAAAGACCAACAGAGAAAAGAAAAATAAATAAATAAATAAATAAAGAGAAAAGAAAATAAATAAATAAATACAATAATATATATATACATATATATACATACATACATACACACACACATATACATACACATACACATATACGCGCCTACGCATAAGTACATATATGCCCATACGCACATATATACATACATACATATATACATACACATACACATATACACACATACATATACACATACATACACATATACATAAATACACACACATCCATACCTACATTTACCTTCATATACTAAAATTAATTACAATTTCCAGTATAAATATATTTATTTATTTATTTAAACTATTCTTTTAATTGATTTTATAAATTAACGAAAAGAAAGACAATTTTAAGAAACCAGGATCTGAACACCTGTTTGTGTGCAGTTGTGAGCATGCAAGTAGATGAAAGATTTCTTCCATAGGAATGCCAAATGGGAATTTGTAGTAGTGACAGTGGGGGATCCCCGGCCCCGACCCCAAGGCCCGAGGCAGACACCAGGAAGACCAGGGCCAAACCAGTCAGCAGTCAGCAGCCCCAAGCCCTCAGACCCCGCCGGCACCCGCCACGCCAGAGCAGATCCGACCATGGACACGGAGGCCCGGGACCCCGAGGCGCGCCACCCCCCAGCCAGGGCCCCCCGGGGCCACGGGGCCCAAACCCAACCAGGCAGCCACCAGGCCCAGCCAGCACACCCCCCGGTGCCCAGCCCCCGAAACCGAGAGCCTCCAGCCCACCAGAGGGCAAAGGGCACAACCCCCCCGGGAGGGGAATGCGACGCGGAGGTGGGGGCCACCATTAGGCGGACCCTAGATGACCCAGGAGAGGGAGCAGACCAGGCCCCAGCCTGACAAATACACATTCACACACAAACGCACTCATACCATCCCACCCTCATACTCACCTCCACTCATTCGAAGTAAACATATACAGTAACATATACGCCACACTCACTCATACTCCCCATACACACTCTATACACACTCTGGGTCCAGGACATGCGTCCGCCCCCTATTGGTGGGAACCCACATCCGGACCCAGAGGGTAAACCCATTCTCTCCGGGGTGGAGAGGAGGGGACGGCCAAAGCCACGAACCCGCAAGGCCGTCCCACAGCCCGGGCTGCACCAGACCGGCAGGGCAAGCCCCCGCCACGGTGAGGACCCGCCCCCGACCACCGCCGAGCACCACCAACAGCCAAGCAGACACCCCCCGCCAAGCGCCCGCCAGACCCCGGCGACAAGCCCGGCCAGAGGAATGACTGCACAGCCCAGGGCAATGACCCAAGAATCCAAACAGGCCCAGGGAAGCCAGAACACCGGCCCCGCCCCCACCACCCCCCCAAGCCCCGCAGCCCACCCACCGCCCCCGCCCCCACCAGACGGACTGCCCCTTATTCACCTACCCCCCACCCCAAGCGGCATAACGGGAAACGGGGGAGTGGCTTAAGACCCCCACACACATACCCCCACCCCCAGATATGCTGTTGATGCTTGTTGTTTTTTAAGGTGCGATTAAAAGGGGGAGGAGGGGGAGGTCGGCACATGATCCGACCCAGAGACGTGCACCCCCACTCCAGCCCAAACCCTAAGTGTCTATGTGTAATGTTGGGAGCAGGCCCAGGCGACAGTGGTGAGACCGCTTAGCAGCCCCACCCACTGCACGCCACATAATGCCCATTCCCAAGGCCCTATATGTGAGTGTCATGAGAGTGTTAATAGTGAATGTCTAGGGTGTATAATAAAATTGGGGTCCAGGTGGTCATGGAACCCCAAAGCCCTACATGAGTGGAATTGAAGTGAAGAGGATGGAGGGATGCGACGAGGATGGGGAGAAACAACTGGGGGCGCAAATGCCCCCAGGGAGCCAGCCCCCCCACTGACCCCAGTAGGCTCCCCCGTTCCCCGAGATCCACCCAGGGAGGGAGGCCCCAGTGCCCCCGCTCCAGGGCAGATGGTGCACCGTACCAGGCTGGGCAGCAAGAGGCCATGAATGGACAGAGCCCAGGGGACTGCCGAAGGCGGGACCAACACCCCACCCACCCCGGGACCATCCAGATCCCCAAGCCACCACCCCCAGCTCCACAGCCAGCCCCCCCCAGCCGTAGCAGCCACCAAACTCCAACAAGGGCGATCCCACCGAGCATGCCCACCCAGCCATCCAGAGCACAAGGCAGCGACCGGGAGCGTGCCCCCCCTAAGAGCCAGCCAGCACCGAGGCCCTCCACCGGTCCCCACCCCAGAGGAAATTCTACTCCCACCCAAACAGTCAGATAACTCTCAGCACATATAACACAGGACACCCAGGCAGAGCCTGATCTACCCCCCCGCCCGGCCACACACCCCGCCCCCCCGCGACCCAGAGCCCCCCCGGCCAACGAGACCCACAGCCCACCAATGGACCGAAGACCCCCAGCCAGGGGCCACACACCGAGGCCTGCCCCGGCAAAGCCCCGGCAACACGCCCGCCCGGGTCCAGGCCCCCCAGGCCCGGCCAGGACCCCAGCCCGGGGGCAACCCACCCCGACAGCCCCAACCCCCCCGGGCCCACCCCGAATCCACCCCAGGGCAGCCAGGCCGCCGGCTGAGCCCGCGCCCGCGGCCACCAACCACCCCAGACCCGCACGAAGCCACTAGAGGCCACCCCCCACCCCCCACGAGGCCCGCCCCGGGCGGCGAGCGGCAGCACCCCCACCCAGGTACCCCCGCCGACCCAGCCCCCAGGCTCCCCCGGACGCCCCCAAACCCCAACACCCCCCAACATCAGCCACGGCGCCCGCAGGACGAGACCGAGGACCCCCCACCCACCCTACGTGATCGAGTCAATCAGGGAAGCCCAAAGAGATGGATCTGATGTGGCAGCAGAGGTTGTCTCAAGACTAATGTGATCTAACAAAAGATTTTTATACTGATTAATACTAAGAGCGTTTTTGTTTTTCCAATTCATAAGTATAGTTTTCTTTGCGATACATAAGGCCGTGAAAATCACATAAGATCTATTTTTCTCTAAAGTGACATCATCTAATTTAGCCAATAAGCAAACAGACGGAGATAGTGGAATATTACATTGCAGACACTCAGATAAGTCTTCACATACCCGAGCCCAGAACCTCTGAACAGGTGGACAGAACCAGAGAGCATGCATGTAATCATCAGGTATGTTACCTGTGCACTGTGAGCAGGTGTTAGATGAAGCAAAACCCATTTGGAACATTCGCTGGCCTGTATAATGTACTCTGTAAAGAAGTTTATACTGTATTAATTGTAAATTGGGGTTTCTAGTCATTTTAAAAGTTCTTGAACATATTTGAGACCAAGTGTCTTGTTCATAGTTAACTGCCAGGTCTGATTCCCATTTCCCAATAGGAAGTGATATTGAGCAGTCTATTTTAGATATTAACTTGTAGATTTGCGATAGTAATTTGGGGGGTTTAAGATTAATAAATTCTGAAACAGCTAATGGTGTTTCTAATCTAGTGTTATTGAGCTTAAATTTATTTTTTATTATAGATTTAATTTGCTGATACTCTAAAAATTTGTTTTTTGTTTATGCCATATTGTGTTATTAATCTGTCAAATGGTATAAAATCTATGCCCTCAAAAATATGTTCCAGGTATTCAATTCCGTTACTTCTCCAATTTGGGAAGTTTAACATAGTATTTTGTTGTAGGATGTCAGGATTGTTCCAGATGGGTGTTTTTTTGCATGGGATTATTGAAGACTTAATCATTTTAAGAAACTCCCACCATGCTGTCAGGGATGAGCTTATATTAATGTTTTTAAAGCATACATGTCGTTTTATATTTGGGCTGATGAATGGAAGATCCGAAATTTTATATTCTGACATAAAGCTTGTTCAGTGTCTAGCCAGGATTCATCTAATGGGCTGTGTTTTAACCATCTTGAAATATATTGTAACCTGTTAGCTAAGAAGTAATGATAAAAGTTAGGAAGTTCTAGACCTCCCTTGGCTTTAGTTTTCTGTAATGATTTTAAGCTAATACGTGGGGTTTTGTTTTTCCAAAGGAATTTTAAGATGATCGAGTCCAATGATCTAAACCAGTGCGGTGGGGGTTTATTTGGAGTCATTGAGAATAAATAGTTTAATCTAGGTAGTACCATCATTTTAATTGAGGCAAAACTCTTCCCATGAGTGATATGGGTAGTGATTTCCATCTATTGAGATCATCTTCAATTTTCTTTAAGAGCGGAATGTGGTTCAGTTTTACTAAGTCTTCCAATCTAGGAGAAATATTAATACCCAAATATACAATGTTTCCTGACTGTAGTTTGGTAGTAAGAGGATTGTTAAATGAGCAGTTTATTGGAAGAACTGTAGACTTTAACCAATTTATAGAATAATCTGATACTTTTGAAAAAGAGTTAATTAATGTAATAACCTGAGATAGAGAGTTCTCCGAATGTTGAAGAAAAAGTAAAACATCATCAGCATAGAGACTAATTTTATGTTCTATATTCTTGCATTGTATGCCTTTAATATCTGTAGTTTGCCTGATAGCAGTCGCTAAAGGCTCAATGAAAATAGCAAATAATGACGGAGAAAGTGGGCAACCCTGCCGAGTGCCCCTTTGGAGACAAAAGCTAGAGGATGTTTGGTTATTTGTTCTAACACATGCCATTGGTGAGCTATATAACATTTTTAACCAATTAATGAAGTAGTTTCCAAAGCCAAATTTTTGCAAGGTTGTGAATAAGAATTTCCAGTTTACTCTATCAAAAGCTTTTTCTGCATCTAGGGACAATATAGCAGTTGCAATGTTTTTACTATACGAATAATCTATTAAATTAAATAATCTGCGTGTATTTGTAGATGAATGCCTTCCCTTGATAAAGCCAGTTTGGTCAGAATGTATTAAGAGTGGAGTTATCTTCTCCAGTCTTTTTGAAAGGGCCTTGCAAATTATTTTGAGATCTACATTAATAAGGGATATAGGACGGTAACTGGTAGGAAGTACAGGGTCTTTGCCTGGTTTCAACAGGAGACTGATGTTGGCATAGTTCATATTTTTGGGAAGTCTACCATTTTGCTCCGTTTCCTGCAGCATTCTGTAAAATATTGGTCCTAAGATATTCCAGAATTTCTTGTAGAATTCTGCCGGGAATCCGTCCGGCCCAGGAGCCTTATTATTAGGCATGCTTTGGAGGGCTTTTTGAAGTTCAGCTGCTGTCAGTGGGGAGTCCAGCTCTATTACTTGACTACTGGATAATTTGGGTAGTGATATTTTATCTAAAAATTGATTAATGTCTGTATCTGATGGGTTTATCTGGGGTGAATATAGAGCTTTGTAGAAGTCTCTGAAAATATTATTTATGCTTCCAGGATCATAAACTATGTTCCCAGTTATGTCTTTAACACCAGATATGGTTGTTTTTTTCCTTATTAATTTTGAGCTGGTTCGCTAAATATTTGCCTGATTTGTTTCCATGTTCGAAGTTATCTATTCTAAGTCTTTGGATTAGGAATTTAGTTTTATTTTTGGTAAGTTCGTTTAATTCTAATTTTGCTTTGCGCAATTTGTCCAAGATTCCCTCGTCTTGAGGGGCTCCTAATAATTTAATGACTTCTTCTAATTCCTGAATACGTTTAGTTTCTTTTTTTCTTTTTATGTGATGAGAATGATATTATTTTACCTCTCATTACTGCTTTCCCTGCTTCCCAGAGAATAGACGCAGGCATTCCAGGTAAATCATTGTGCTCTAAATATAGGGCCCATTCTTCTTTAAAATATTTGATAAAATCTACATCATTGAGCAATGATGTATTAAGTCTCCAATTTATATTTTTTAGAATTTCTTTCTGGATTATTAAAGTTAAAGAGATAGGAGCATGATCACTGACAGCCATAGGATGTATCTCGGTGTCTCCAATGTTAGCCAACAATGTGTTACTAACTAAAAAGTAATCCAGACGAGAGTAAGAGTGATGAGCATGTGAGAAAAAAAGTATATTCTCGTTGGTTTGGGTGAAAAGATCGCCATGCGTCGCAAAGTCCATAATCATTCATGTATTGTTTGACTATGTTTATAGACTGCCAACTGCGCTGAGTTCCTGCTGTGCTAAGCCTGTCCATGTCTTCGTTTAGAGCAAAGTTGAGGTCACCTCCAAGAAGTAGTGAGCAATCCGAGTGATCAGATAGTGTAGAGAAGAAATTGTGAAAGAAAGAGCTATTATCGATGTTTGGACCGTATATGCTGACTAGACATAACTTGTGATTATGTATAGATAACTTTATTATTATGTATCTACCCTCTGGGTCTGTGACTGTGTCTATTATTGAATAATTAATATTTTTGTGTATTAATATTGCTACTCCCCTTTGTCTTGAGCTATAACAAGCAGAGAACACAACAGGATACTCTGATGATTTAAGATCATCTGCAGTTGTGGCAGATTTATGAATCTCCTGTAATAAGACAACCTCTGCCTTTAGTCTTTTAAGCTGGTTAAGTATACTAATTCTTTTCTGTTGTGTACTGGCTCCATTAACATTCCATGAGACAAATCTTATTGTGCTCATAGTGGCGTTAGTGTGATTTGAGTAAAGGATGTGGTTAAAGTTGAACCATGCATGTCCATTAGAGATAGAGAGACTCAACTATATGCAATGTTAATGCTTGTGTTTGCCAAATTGGAAACTTAGATGCAGTGTCAGATACCAGAGAAATAAAAGTTAAAAGGGTGCTGGATGTGAAAGAAAATGAGCTATATAGGGTTGCCTTGTGAAGTATTTGTGTGTGTGGTTTCGCATGCTTTTTAAAAAGAAGGAGAAAGAAAAAAAAAGTGAGAGAAAGGTGTATTAACAGAAGGAAATGATAGAACAAGAGAAGGAAGAAAGAAGGAAAAAAACAAAAACACAGCCCTGACCCTGTTCACCTCCATCAGTGAAAGCATTATACAGAGCTGTGCGTTGTTTATCTTTACCAGTTAGTTTGCTGTTTAACTAAATACTTTATATATTCGGACTAACCTAAGCTATCCTAATATTACTCAGGTTTATCCTAATAAAGCCACGGGGTGACCTCTCTATCCCTGTACAGCTGACCATTGACATATAGTTTGTCTACAGCCACTGTAGCTCGGATACCTTCAGTAATATATTTTTTTCTGATTGGGAATAATACTCGCCTCCTATCGAGAATCTCTTTAGGAAACTGATCATTCACACTGTAATGTGTACCACGCAGCTCTCTGCCCTGACTCCTTACCTGCTCTTTCTGTTTAAAGTGCTCGAATTTAGCAACAATAGGTCGAGGGCGCTTGTTATCGGGCTTTTTGCCGCCGAGCCGGTGAAACACGATGAAAAGTGATGTTTTTTACCGTCTCAGATGGAAGTTTCAGCTGTTGCTGGATGAACTCGCGAACTGAAGTTTCTGCGTCCTCTTCAGCTCGCTCTGCAATCCCACTGAAAACCAGGTTGTCTCTCATGCTTCGTGCTTGTAAATCGAGGATGGATTCTCTCATTTTCCTATTTTTCGTCGGATATTTTATTCATCCCCTCGGACAGTTGTTTAACGTTGTCCCGCAGCACTTTGTTCTCAGCAGCGAGTGACACAACCTGCTCCTGACTGTATTCCAAAGATTTCTTAATTTTTGGAATTCTTGGTGTAAAATTTCCACCAAGGCGAGCCGGGCATCCAGACTGGATAACTTCTTGTCGATGGAATCCAGGACTTCATTGAAGCTTTTTTCCGGGGATATTGTGGATCCGCTTGATGCACGTTCCGAACGAGTGCGTTTGGAGGTTGGTGTGCTCATGTTTGTTGGATGTGTTTTTAACTTACCCAACACGATGTGTTCAAAGCACTCGTCCACGTAACTTTCCAAACTGGCCAAGGTTTCCTCGTCCAGTTTGTTTTATTGTAAAGGAACGATTGTATTTAATAACGTATTTTATACTTTAGATTGTATATATTTATCTATGTATATTGATTTAAATATATTGGCTTGTTTTACCTGTTGCTGTATATTTTTACCTCTATGTCGCCATTACTCACGCACAGCTCTCGCGAGACCTCAGTAGCAGCTCATCGCGCCCTCCAGCGTCGAGAACTGATCGTGTTTCTCAGCTAGGCTGCTGTTCTACAGCTGAAAAATAGAGTTCCTACAGCTGAAAAATAGAGTTCCTACAGCTGAAAAATAGAGTTTACAGGCGATTTTAAAAAGAAAATAGCTTTCCAGCACTCAGTCCAGGCTGCGTGTAAACATGCACATAACACCGGGGAGTTCTGTACAGCATTATCGAATCCAGAACTCACCTTTTCCACGTTATAAAAAAAAAAAATGCATGCTGCACTCTGATGATCTACATTCCATCACTTTGTATTTGCAAATACTGAATGTGTAATGTTATAGGGGTTATGTCTGTGACGGGTGGCACAGTGGTGTGGTTAGCATGTCCACCTAGCACTAGGGATCCAGCTTTGAATCCTGATCTGGGTGAAGTTGCTATTTTTGGGTCTATTGGCTGCTCTAAATTTGCTATCTAAAAATCCCTATCTGAAAGACCTCTATATAGTTTGTGCTTGTGCCTGTGTGCGTGTGTGTTCTCTGTCATGGGTGCTATCTGCCTAAGCGTCCGAAAGTAGCGGATCAAGCTCTTAACTGTGTTATTCCACTGATTTAGTCTCAAATTAAAGGGACAATATTTATTCTTGGATGCAAGAAATAGGGAATATTGCAACAAAAATTTGTAATCACGTATGGATTTTGGTAGGCCACTACTCCCGTTTGCAAAATGTGGGATACATTAAGGCCACACATCAGCTGATAGGGACTGTCTAGGTAGCACTGCCAAATCTGTACCGGATGTGAACAGGTTTATACAGTATATATATATACAGTATATTTAAAATATAAATATAATTATAATATCCATTCATCATCTTCCGCTCTATCCTCTATTAGGGTTGTGTGTGGGGGGGGGGTTCCCCATGACCACCCAGGAGAGAATGTCTCAGGCGCTGGGCAGATACACCCAGGACAGGGCACCAATCTATCCTATCGTTGGGCACACACTCACTCACACAGACACTCACACAAATACACTCTATATGGGGCCATTTGGAGAATTCAATAGACTTGATCCATGTGTTTGGACTGTGGGAGTAAACCGGAGAACCCAGAGTAAACATGGACACGGGGAGATCATGGAAACTCCACCCAGATTGGGATTCGAACCCGGGAATCCCTAGCACTGAGAGGCGAATGTGCTAACCACTAAGCCACCGTGCCATCCATAATTATAATATATAAAAAATAAATATAACTATATGTGTCACTCATGTCTCATATGTCTGCAAAACATGGACCAGCTGTGTTGTGAGACATGTAGGTCAAAGGAATGGCTTCATATGAGGGTCACCTTAGGTTCACCTGCAGGGGTCCAGTAGTGCCCCAGTTAGAAAAGGCCCACATCTGTATGCTATTTGGACCGTGTACTAATACACTGTTCCAGTGTTATTTTAGAGGAACTATAGATGTGAGGAAGGTAACTGATGCACCTGAGGTTCTGCTAAGAGACACAGAGAATGGTGTGAGTACACAGCAGTGTCAGAAACATTTATACCAGCCAGCATGTAACATTTTGGTGCGTAAAACCCAGGAACACTGAGGACATCACACAGTGTGATGGAGACAACTGCAGATACATTATCTGATGCATGGATCCAGCTCACCATTCAGTGTCCCAGTGAAGAAGAAAAATAAGTAAAGTGGGCAGGGCAAGTGGATTGTATCAGCGGCTACACCAAAGGTACATCTCTGTTGCATGACTCTGGCCCAACTTTGGGTGTTCTAGTAAAGAAGGAACAATAAGTAAAATTGGCAGGGCAAGTGGATTGTACCAGTGGCTGCACCAAAGTCCTGGTGTTGTTTAGGGAAAGGCATGGGGATCGCCACCAACCAGAATGATGTCGCCATCTGTCCATGTGCAGATGGGATGGGGATGGTACATGCATGTGGCTATATGGTGGAGAGCGGACGTCAGGAGTCCATGGGCTGACAAGTTTGGAGCCATGTGCATCTTTAAATTTTAGGTTTTTGGTCTTAATTTGGTCCAGCACACTGATCCCCGAAAGTATTTTAGAGTACCTCTGAGTATGTGAAACATGGCAGTGAGCTGGAGTGGCAGTGGCATGGACTAGCAGGTACTGGGTGCGAGGGGTGGTAAAGTTAATCATGTGAAAATCATTAATGATGTCTCATCATTGTATCCTATGTTCTGTTTTCCTGTTCTGTTTGGTCACTTCCTGCCACGCAGTCAGTGTGTAGATGCGCTGTCTAGCTCTGTTAAGCTTAACTATTAAATTAAGTGTTATTTAGTTACTTTTAGTTACTTTTTTACATTCTCTTGACTGTTCAGCTACCTCATCGTTATAACATAGCATTTTCCGCTTTTTGTCCCTCACTACTCTCCAAATTGCGGTGTAATTGCTAGCGTTTTTAGCCGCTAGCGCTAGCACTTTCTGCTTACTATCGCGGTCGTTTGCTGCCAACACCACTGCATTTGTTACCCGTTTCGTTTATAAATATTAGCTAATATTTAGAAAAGAGCCATCTCCTGATCTGTGTCGCCAGATTCAACTGTTCGGATTTTCGGATCGTATTTTATTGGTCTCGACGCTGATCTTCACACACCGCATTGTGAGAACCTTCAGGACTCAACCTCCATCCGACGCTAATACAGCCAGATTTACTAGAGTTGTATCATCACCAGCTGCTGCCGCTGCTTTGTTTCATCATCAGCTGTAACAGCGGGAAATAACCTTACATCTCTACCCACACTAAACTAAATTTATTTCTTCATTTATATATAAACTTTACAATGTAATTTTCCCCTCAGTGCTAGAAGAGTGCATTCGGGTTTTAGAACAGGGTCATGTTAGTAAAGATGTGTCAGGGACCAGTTTAGCCAGCCCGAATGCCACAGGATCAGGTCCTAAATCTCCGGCTTTAGAGCCCTCGCAGCAGGGCGAATGGGTGACGACCAGGTGATGTACACGTAGAACTGAGCATCACTCTTATAGGATCCACATGTCCAATCGGTTTTCCCCACTCAGTGGCTCACCCACTGAGAGACCGGTTGCTAAAAGTGCTCTGGTTATTGGCGACTCCCAGCTCAGACACGTGCGAATAGCTACCCCTTAGAGACCCCAGCAACCATAGTCCGGTGCATCCTGGGGGCCAGGGCTCCAGACATCAGGGCGAACCTCAAAGTGCTGGGTAATGCTAAACGCTCATTCTCTAGAATAGTTATCCACGTCGGCACTAATGACGTTCATCTCAAGCAGTCAGAGATTACTAAGGCTAATGTTAAAGAGGTGTGTGGAACCGCTGCAATGATGTCTGATGAAGTAGTTGTCTCTGGTCTACCAATTAGGCGTGGCGGCGAAACCTACAGCAGGTTATGGTCGCTGCATTGCTGGATGTCTAAGTGGTGCTCAGAAAACAACATTACCTTTATTGATAATTGGTCTACTTTTGAGGGAAGGCCTGGCCTTTTGAAATGGGACAGCTTCCATCCTTCCCGGGAGGGTGCTGCGCTCATGTCACATAACATAGCCGATAGAGTCTTTTCTTCAGATAGGAATAAAAATTGACAATTCAGAGCCAAGGCCAGGCAGCAGACAGAATGGCATAACCAAATGCCTGCGAACTGCCAGGAGTTGTCACCTACAATAACTAGGTTCCATACCATTAAGACAGTTATCAAGTATCGCAGTGAGCAAAAAACAAAAAGAGTCCAAAAAGTGTGCCAAACAAATCTCATTAATATCAATACAACCTCAAGTAATGTAAGAAACACTTTTAAGTTAAAACTTGGGTTATTAAACATTAGGTCACTTTCATCAAATTTAGCTCTAGTTCAAGAAATAATAACTGATAACTTCCTAAATGTCTTTTGTCTCACAGAGACCTGGATTAAGGCCAATGAATACCTAGCATTAAATGATGCCTCTCCACCTGGTTATACCTATGCTCATAAACCACGTCTTAGTGGACAAGGAGGTGGAGTGGCTATGATCTATAAATATAACATAAATGTAACACTTAATAATAAGTATGAGTCAAAATCCTTCGAAGCTCTTGTACTCAACATAAGCAGCTCATCTGCATTGAAGAATAAATCCAATCTAATGCAACTTATTACCATATACCGCCCTCCCGGCCCATATACAGAGTTTATTAAATAATTTGGTGAATTTCTCTCTAACATAGCAGTCTCATCAGACAAGGCCTTAATAGTCGGTGACTTCAATGTTCACTTTGAAAACCCACTAGACTCATTTAAATTAGCCTTTGAATCTATCCTAGATTCCATGGGCATTACTCAGAGGGTGGTTGGTAAAACACATCGCTGTAAACATACATTAGACTTAGTTTTATCACATGGTATTAACATTAATAATTTATTTACTATTGTTCCACTAAGTGAGGTCATCTCCGATCACTATTTGATAACCTACGATTTAGAAATTGATATTGATCCAGTCATTAAACCGCAATATGATATGAAGCGTACAATCATTCCCTCTACTGCTGTGACATTCCTACAACATTTACCCAAATTAAACATTAAACCAGCATCAGGACCCGATGAACTTGAAAACACAGCGGAATACCTTGAACACGTGTTTTCTGCAATCTTAGACAGTGTCGCTCCACTTAAACTAAAAAGGATTGAGGATAAAAGACTCGTTCCATGGTTTAATGATCAAACACGCGTCCTAAAACAAACCACTAGAACTATGGCGCGTAAATGGAGACAAACTAAATTAGAGGTATTTAGGGTTGCATGGAAGGACAGTATGACTGAGTACAAACATGCACTCAATGCAGCGAAGACTAAATATTATTCTGAATTAATAGAGAACAACAAAAACAACCAAAGATTCCTCTTTACTACCATTGCCAAATTAACTCGAAGTGCTACTGAATCAGATTCACAGATTCACTCACAGTTCAGCAGCAATGATTTCATGAATTTCTTTAGTGATAAAATTGAAAACATAAGACTTAAATCATCTAATACATCATGTAGCGTAACCAATAATCAACCCTCAAAGATTTCTGAAAAATCTAGTGGTAGAGAAAATAAAATAGTACAAGAGTTAAATACTTTTAACCCCCATATCTAAAAAAGCCTGATTAATTACCTGATTAAATGCCTCATTAATTACACAATCAAAGACAACATCCTGTATGTTAGACCCAATACCTACAAACCTGCTTAAAGACCTCCTACCAAATATTACAGAGCCTTATATAAACATTATAAATTCATCACTTAAAATAGGCCCCAAAAATCTGATGTGTGCAGTCATTAAACCATTAGTTAAAAAAACCTAATTTAGATCATCTAATACTGTCCAACTATACACAAATATGAAACCTTCCTTTTATCTCTAAAATCCTAGAAAAAAATTGTGTTCAACCAGCTGAATCGCCATCTTATAGCTAATAACGTTCATGAAGTTTTTCAGTCAGGTTTTAGGTCTCATCATAGCACTGAGACAACCTTAATTAAAGTCTTTAATGACTTATTAATGTCCTCTGATAATAACCAAATCTCTTTTCTTGTATTATTAGACCTTAGTACAGCCTTTGACACTATAGACCATAACATCTTAGTTGATAGATTAGAAAACACTGTGGGCGTTACAAGATCTGCACTCCAGTGGTTTAAATCCTACATGACAGATCGATATCAATTCACCTGTGTTAACAACCAATGTTCTGATCTTGCTAAAGTTAAATATGGTGTCCCACAAGGGTCAGTTCTGGGTCCACTCCTATTTGCATTATATATGCTTCCATTGGGATCAATTATTCGTAAACATGGAATCAGTTTCCACTCATATGCAGATGATACACAGTTATACGTTTCAGCTAACCTTAATGATGGTCGTTCAGTCAGTAAGCTCGAGGACTGCATCCAAGATATTAAAATATGGATGTCAAAAAACTTCCTACTGCTAAATTCTGATAAAACAGAGTTTCTGATAGTTGGACCCAAGGACAAAATTAACAAAGCTTCTAACACTATGTTAAACCTTGATAACTCTTTAATTAGACCTAGTTCATCTGTAAATAATCTCGGTGTCATTATTGATTCAGATCTCTCCTTCACAGAGCACATTAGCAATATTACTAGAATTGCATTTTTTCACCTTCGTAACATTTCGAAGCTGCGAAATAATCCCTCCATGATGCAGAAAAACTAATTCATGCTTTTATTACCTCAAGGTTAGATATTCATTTCTGACAGGATGTTAATAAATAAGGATAATAAATCATTACATAAATTACAACTTGTGCAATATGCTGCAGCTAGAGTTTTAACTAAAACCAGAAAGTTTGATCATATCAGTCCTATGTTATCAAACTTGCACTGGCTACCAGTTAAGTTTTGTTTTGAGTACAAAATTTTATTGATAACATAAAATTCTACATAATCAGGCTCCACAGTATCTGAGTGAGCTGATTCAATCGTACAAGCCAACACGTGAGCTCCGATTTCAAGGTGCTGGTCTACTCTTAGCTCCTAGAATAAATAAAATGACTGCTGGTGGGAGAGCGTTCTCCCACAAGGCTCCTCAACTTTGGAATAGCCTTCCAGTTACTGTTTTCTTGCCACTGTCGCTTCGGCTTGCTCTTTCGGGATTTAAAGGCTTTTCATTCTGTAAAGCTGCTTTATGACAATGTACTGTTATAAAAAGCTCTATATAAATAAATAACTTGAACTTGAACTTTTCCGTTTGGGTCTGTGATCCCCTGGACCCTCCTCCTCCTCACAGGTGTGTATTTATTAAATACTGATGTGTAAATAAAACCCTATATCAGTTGATATTAACTCTATTTTAAAATGTTTTCTTTTTTCACCGTGAGTCAGCATCCTGCCATCGCCAGCGCCAGCCGTGTGGCATGAAGCTCTTCAACAGGGAAATCATCAGCTCACAGCACATTGAAGAGATCAAGCACTGTTTGTCCATTAAAGTTTAATTTGAACATAAGTACAGGAAATGAAGTCGGCTCTTTTTTCCAACTAAAGATTTGTTTAATCTCCTCTCGTTCCTCTAATGAAATCCCTTTGATCCGTCGATCCCCTCTAATCAGAACGTGCTCTCCTCGACCCTCCTTTCTGCAGAGCCTCTCTGTGTCCGTCTGATTAGATTTCTGTTGAGGTAGCATTGCTCAGAACGCGTGTCTTATCTGCACTAATTGGCCCAGGTGGACTAATTTGGCATCTGTGCTTATTTTAATCCTTGTTTTCATACAGTTACAACTTTTCCAGGGTTGTGTTTTGCCTGAAGAAAAGTTGTATTCCTTCTTCCTTATTGTTCTCACTCTCTTTCTCTCTCTCTCTCTTTCTCCCTCAAGGCTGTTGGTTTCTTCACTCCCTCTCCGGTTCTGCAGATAATTGTATGGTTTGAAAGAGAGTCAAACACAAGTGCATGTGGTGACATGGTGAGGGTGCATGTGGGAAGATCAGATTCTGAGTGCCGGTATTTAAAAGTCTACAGTTATCAAAGAAAAAAAGAATCTATACAAGTCCATATAGGCACACGTCCACAAAGACATGATGCTGGTTGCAAAACAATTTATAAAATGATTTTTGCATTAGAACCCATATTTTTACTATACTTTATATTTTATATTTTATATAAAATTTTATTTTATTTTTATTAAATTTTATTAAATTTTATTTTAAATTTTATATTTTATTAAACTATACCATAGTTTTAGTGGATGCACAGTGTCAGATTCCAGAACAATACAGGGACTTGATTTTGATGCATGGGCCCTATTTTAGAGATCTTTAGAGAGCAGTCAAGTGTGCACTATGCAGCTTCATTAAGGGCATCAGTGTGTCTTTGCTATCATGACACTCGAAAAGGTATGCCTTTTGCAGTGTGAATCATGCAAAAATTATATACTAATTCCCTTAATTCTCCATTGGTGTGTTTGGGCTGTAAAATCAATAAATCAATCAGCGCGTAAGAACCAGGTCATTTTGGTGTATTGCTATTTCAGCAGTGCTGCTACCTGGACTTAATACACTGGTCCATGAGGTCATACACACACAGCATAGTGCAGACTATGTACATTCATTCATATTGCAGCGTTCAGTTTTATTCAGTGTTCAGTGTTATTGGACACACGACTGTGTTGATAATTCACTGCTGCCTTCACTGTTGATGTCTGTCAAGGTAGTTTTCAGTCAGTGGTGCACCTGAAATGTACCTAACACACCTCATCTAAGACGGCCACGCCCATTGGGGTAGATATATTCACAAGCAGCATTGCTATTTAAACAACACAGGTGCAAGGCATGAAAAAAGCCAGTTGGCGGGGTGTAGGATGGCATTAAGCATTGCGATGTGCCTTGCGTGTGGTCTAAAAGAGGGTCTTTAGTGCTTCCTACTGCAAATGCAATTCAGTAATTGGTAAAAACAGCTTACTAATCCAACACTAACCTTTATTAGTCACATGTTGGAACACAATGAGGATCAGAAACAGGATTTGTCAGACGCAGGAACATTTTTTATTACTAATGAACTTATTAACATATTAATAGCTTGTTATATTATAACATTATTAGTCTGGCTGATGTAACTCTCAGTGCCAAAGTTGATTTCATTTTCGTCTACAGTTGCTCTCTCCCCTCCTCATTCGGCCCTCCGTTTCTCTTTAAACTCCTGCAGACATATCATAAACGGAACCTATAGCAGGTGATTCAGTAGCTTTTCTTTATCTCCTAAGCTCCGCCTCTGACTCGCATGCCGGCGTACGATGCTGTCACAATGTTTATCCATAAATTATTAATTGCTATTAAATAATCAAGAATGTTGAGTGGAGATCCCCATCATGTCACAAGGCACAGCATGGTGGTAAAGGCATGCAGGTCTGCTACACAGAAGACAGAAGACCACAAGATTCAAATAATAATTTATGAAGTTAAATAATAAAAACTAGTATACACTTGAAGACGTTTGGTGAGGATTTTACCCTCTCTGACATCATTCCTCTGGTTTGAACCACTACAAACCGAATAACCCCATCCTGCCAGATGGATCTGTATTTATTTATTCATCAAAGTCAGAATAAGTAAACAGACGATTGTCTGAAGGAGTTATTCAAAAGGGTAGAGGGGTTCCCACGCCCATCCAGGGGACAATGTTTTGCGTGCTGGGCAGATACACTTTTGGCACCAATCCATCACTGAGCGCACATTCACTCACACACAAACAGACACACAAACACTATATGGGTGTTAAGATAAAATTTAAATTGCTATTTACATGTATTTATTTAAATGTATTTACATTTGGTAATTTATCAGATGCTTTTACTTACAAAGGAAGAGCGTTCTCCCACAATTTTGGAATAGCCTTCCAGTTACTGTTCATGATTCTGAATCACTATTAATCTTTAAAAATAAATTAAAAACACATTTATTTAATCTTGCGTTTAATTAATCCCCTGTAGATAAAGATGTAGATCTCAGGCTTGGCTGTGTTGGGGGGGTAATCTGTGATCAGTGTATGCTGGCGTTTCACCTCTTCACCCACCTCATCATTAATGGGGGGGTGTGGCGCTGAAATGATGCTGTTCCGGGGCGCCATCTCAACTATGTAGAGTCTGCAGTATCTGCTTCTTTTAGTTACGCTGCTCTAGTCAGTGATGCCGGAGTCACATACTGCACTGTGTCAGAATCAGAATCAGAATCAGAATCGGACTTTATTGGCCAAGTATGCTCACACATACAAGGAATTTGTCTTTGGTTCCAATAGCCCACAGTGCACAATAAATGACAGACATACCCAAACTAGCATTCCTCATACACACACACACTCACGCACGCACACACACACACACAGACACACCTGTAAACATAACGGTTGTGCAAGTTGCAGATTGTATTTAAATAAAGTGCTAGTGCAAAAACTGTAATGAATAGTTAAGTAGGTGGAGAGGGGAAGAAGACTGGTTGAGGGTGTGGAGAATGAGTCCAGAAGTAGTGTTTAAATGTTCAGCTGTTCATGAGTGTAATGGCGTGTGGAAAAAAGCTTTTCCGTAATCTGGAGGTCTTGATCCTCAACTGACTGAACCGCCGGCCTGAGGGAAGATACTGGAACAGGTGATGTCCAGGGTGTGATGGATCACGGTCGATGTTCTCTGCCCGCTTCCTGGTTCTGGCCGTGTGCAGGTCTGATAGGGAGGGTAGCTTTACGCCGATGGTCCTCTCTGCAGATCTGATGATGCGCTGTAGTCTGTGGGTGTCGTGTCTGGTGGCTGAGCTGCCCCACACTGTGATGGATGCGGTGAGGACAGATTGTGTGGTGGCGGTGTAGAACTGCACCATCAGCTCCTTGGGCAGGTTGAACTTCCTCAGCTGATGCAGGAAGTACAGTCTCTGCTGAGCCTTCTTGATGATGGTGCTGATGTTGCAGTCCCATTTTAGGTCCTTGGAGATTATTGTTCCCAGGAATTTGTGGGAGTCCACAGCCGTTACAGTACTGTTGAGGATAGTGAGTGCTGGAAGGGTTGGAGGGCTTCTCCTGAAGTCCACTCTCATCTCCACTGTTTTTGCTGTGTTCAGCTCCAGGTTGTTGTGGTTGCTCCAGAGGACCACCTGCTCCACAACCCGTCTGTAGGCAGACTCGTCACTGTCCCGGATGAGACCAATGACTGTCAGATCATCTGCAAACTTCAGGATTTTGACTGAGGGGTCCGTGGAGGTACACTCGTTTGTGTACAGTGAGAAGAGCAGTGGGGAGAGAACACAGCCTTGTGGAGCTCCTGTGCTGATGGTTCTGGTACCTGATGTTATCTTTCCCAGCCTCACTTGCTGCTCTCTGCCAGTGAGGAAGTTTGTAATCCACTGGCAGGTGGAGGCTGGTACACTGAGGTGGGTCAGTTTGGAGTGTAGGTGTCCGGGGATGATTGTATTGAAGGCAGAGCTAAAGTCCAGGAACAGAACTCTTGCATATGAGCATGGTTGGTCAAGGTGCTGGAGGATGTTATGTAGTCCCATGTTCACGGCGTCATCCACAGACCTGTTGGCCCGGTACGCAAACTGCAGGGGGTCTAGTTGGGGGTTGGTGATGTCTTTCAAGTGGGTGAGAACCAGCCTCTCAAAGGATTTCATGACCACAGAGGTCAGTGCGACAGGTCTGTAGTCATTCAGTCCTGAGATGGTTGGCTTTTTGGGGACGGGAATTGTGGAGCGTTTGAAGCATGCCGGTACGACACACTGCTCCAGTGATTTGTTGAAGATCCTGGTGAAGACAGGAGCAAGCTGGTATGCACAGTTCTTCAGGCAGGAGGGTGACACTCCGTCTGGACCTGGTGCTTTCCTCACTCTTTATTTGGTGAAGAGTCGGTGCACGTCTGCTTCACAGATCTTCAGGGCAGGCTGAATGGGTGACTGAGAGTCAGAAGGGTGTGAAGTGGTGGTGTGATATTGTTTATACCCGGGCTTTTCAAACCTACAGTAGAATGTGTTAAGATCGTCAGCCAGCTGACGACCCCCCATTGTCTGGTGTGCGGGTCGTTTGTAGCCTGATAGGTTATGCATGGTTTTCCAGATGGCTGAAGGCTCGTTTGTGGACATCAGTCTGCTCAGCTTGGTGGAGTAGTTCTTCTTAGCAGCTCTGATCTCTCTATTGAGTGTGTTCCTGGTTTTGTTGTAGAGCGCACGGTCCCCACTCCTAAAAGCGCTTTCCTTGGACTGCCGCAGATGCTTAAGTTTGGTGTTAAACCAGGGCTTGTCATTATTGTATCTAATGCGAGTCCTGGTTGGAACACAGGTGTCCTCACAGAAGCTGATGTAGGATGTCACAGTGTCAGTATATTCGTCCAGGCCGCTTGTAGAGTCCTCAAACACACACCAGTCTGTTAACTCCATACAGTCCTGGAGCCTCTCTTTAGCCTCGCTGGTCCACTTCTTCACTGTGCTGACCACAAGTTTGGCCCACTTGAGCTTTTGTCTGTAGGTTGGAAGAAGATGGACCATAGAGTGGTCAGATAGGCCCAGAGCAGCTCGGGGAACAGAGCTATATGCACCTTTTAATACAGTATAGCAGTGGTCTAGTATATTACTCTCCCTGGTGGGGCAGGTAACATGCTGTCTGTATTTGGGCAGCTCGCTGGTGAGTTTAGCTTTGTTGAAGTCCCCAAGAATGATGAAAACAGACTCGGTGTGTTTGTGCTCTGCGCTGGTGATCTGGTTTGTGAGAGCACGCAGTGCGTCACGCACGCACGCGCTGGGTGGAATGTAAACTCCGACGAGCACCACGGAGGAGAATTCCCGCGGGCTGTAGAAAGGTTTACAGTTTATAAACACGGACTCCAGATCAGGACTGCATGTTTTCATGAACACTGTGACATCTGTACACCAGCCGCGGTTGATGTAAAAGCAGATCCCGCCACCTCTAAGCTTCCCCGAAGTCTCCGCGACGCGGTCCGCTCTGTGGAGATGAAAGCCGGCGAGCTGGAGCGCGCTGTCCGGGACAGCCTCGGTGAGCCAGGTCTCAGTGAAGCACAGCGCCGCTGAGAGAGAGAAGTCCTTGTTGGTCCGGTTCAGGAGTGAAAGTTCGTCCATTTTGTTGCCTAGTGAGCGGAGGTTAGCCAGGTGGATGCTAGGAAGCGCAGTGCGTAGTCCGCGCTGACGGAGTTTGACGAGCGCTCCACCGCGTTTCCCACGTTTGCGCGTACGCCTGCGTCTGAGGAGCGCAGCTGCTCCGCTCACTAAAATGTCCAAAAAACAGTCCGAGAATGAAAAATCTGGAGTAATGCCATGTGGCATGGAATGCCTGATACTGAGAAGATCCTCCGCGCTGTATGTGAGCGTGTTGGGTTCGCATGTGACAACAAAAACAAACAAAAACAAACAAAACACTACGGAGCTACTGACCAGAGTCGCCGTCTGCGGCGCCATCTTGGATCAGATCAGACAATAAATTACTTATAAATTAAATGCCGTGCTTTATTATTAGCTCTAACTGCCTTCCTTGTCTGTTTCTTTTGAGGTGTGACCGGCTTCCTGGAGATCTTCATCCATGGCTCTGCTGACGAATACTGGATGGAACCTGAATATCAATTGGACTGGCAATCCTGCAGGACACCCTTAATGGACTCACATATAGTTTTCCAGTTGTTTGTTTTTCCAATTGTTTAATATCTGTACACGGCTGTTGTACACATTGTTGTTGCTGCCTGGCCGCTCAAGGAGTCTTGGTCCTCCCAAGGTTTCTTCCTTAAATAACAACATAAAAGGGAGTTTTTTCTTGCCACTGTCGCTTCGGCTTGCTCTTTGGGGGTTTAAAGGCTTTTCATTGATGTACTGTTGTAAAAAAGCGCTATATAAATAAATAACTTGAACTTGAACTTGAACAAATGTAAGGTGTACGCTCCATAAGTCCCAACTGTTGACAGATATAACCGGATTTATCTGTTGAATAAACGCAGCCTGTGATGTCAGCGGCTGATAAACACATGACCCTTCATATTTTGGAACTGGAAAACCTCATTAGGGGAGCTTTTCTTTCCCGAGCACATTCTGACCGGCTTAGGAAAATCAGAAGCCGTGGCTTTGGTCTAAGGAAGGGCAGCGATGATATGCTCTGAATCAATTTTCATCTCACTGGCCAAGTTGGTGCCCTTGGTGTAACCAAGATTATTTCCACCAAGATGGATGAGAAGCACATGTGGAGTGGAACGACCTGACAGAGATTGATGCAGTTTGGGAATAAAGCACTCTCGATGAATACCTACAGAGCTAATGCAAGAGGACAAATAAAAACAGCCACGATTGTATCACCTAGATAGCATTAATAAATAAAGAAATCAACATACTATTGTGATTATAATATTAATTATAATGGTTCTATTTATATGGTCATCACTCAGGTTTGCCATTTCTTATCATTTAGCTTCATTTATATAACATTGTTGGTCTTCATCACTGGTCTTTTTAATACTTATCACACGGCATCATTGAAGTTCCTCACATTTCATCACACTGCATTATCATTGAAGTTAATTGTTAGACTATTAGATGCATCCTCAAACATCAACATTAAACATGATCACGTAGATTCATCACATAGTATCATAACTCAGCTTCATCATTCATCATGTGGACTATGCAAATTCATCACTCATCATTGAGGATCATGCAGATTCATCACTAATCATTGAGGATCACACAGATTCACTAGTCATCACTTAGGATCATGCAGATTCATTACTAATCTTCTAGGATCACTCAGATTTATCACTCATCATTGAGGGTGACACTGATTCATTAATAATCATTTAGGATAATGCAGATACATCACTCATCATTAAGGAGCACGGAGCTTCATCCCGTGATCACTTATCATCAGACATCATATCAGTGCCGTTGTTAATTCCATTCACTTAAATTCATCACACTGTGTCATAACTCATCACTCTAGGACTACACAGATTTATCATTCATCATAGAGTATCAAGTAGCTTCATCACTCTTCATTGAGGATCACTCAGATTATCACTCATCATTGAGGATCACTCTGATTTCTTAATGATCATTGATGATCAAGCAGCTTCATCACACATCACTGAGGATCACACTATCCTTCATTGCTTGGTGTCCTCATTAAACTTCATCACACAGCATCTTTCTTCAGCTTCATTGCTCAGCTTGATCACTGCATTCAAAATAAATACAATTTATGACCATCAGTTTATTTTAATGCTTAGTTTAATGCTTACTTTAATTTTAATTGGCTGTTAAGGCTCTGCTTAATAACTCAGTTTTATACTTTTTTTTTAGTTTTATCAATTAGAATCATCACATGACATTACTATTCAGCTTCATGATATCATAAAATTGTCCTTTTATTTCAGGATCTTTTCTCAGCATCATCATTCAGCATCATCATTCATCATTCTACCTCCTGAGGGTGGCGGTGATGGGAGTGTTGAAGCACAGCAAAATTAAGCGCAAAAGTTATATATATATATATATATATATTAAGGATTTTTTAAGTACTCAGTTACTGATTATGTTGGCGTGGTGACTTTTTCTATAAATCAGCATTTCGATCAAGCATTTGATCTGTATTGTTTGAGCTCTGCAGTTGTTGTGATAGTATTTCTGCTCCACATTTGTCAGGAACCATCATAGCATTAGTTCTTTATGTAATTCTCATTAATAAGATCGACCCAGAGCATTGCCACTAACCACACTCTATCATACACCACTCACTAATTAGTGCTGTTTATCTGGCATCATAGTAAATCATGAGCTGAGAGGTTGGAAAAAATACAGATCCTCATTTATTCCCAGTGTTTGACCTCTGCCTGGTACTTTAGGATAATAATTATAGATATAACCATGTCTGACAGGGGTGTGACCCCTGCCTGCATTTGACCCAAGACAAATTTCAGAGCGGCTCTTTATAAAATACTTTTTTTCTCTTGTCTAGCCCTCTGGTTTGGGTTTTGTACACACAGCCAGTCTCCTGCAACTAAGGATAATCCTATTCATTTAATATTCATGTGCAAAACCTGCAGAGTCGCAAGTATAGCATCAGAAACACAGCAGCACAAATTAAATATACATTTATCTTTCTAATCCTTAAAGTCACTAGAAAAAAGATACAGTCTTTAATATGGTTAATTCTTCAAAGCTAAATATTCTCTTACAGGCACAGATTTGAAAACTTTTCAATAATTCTATTGAGCCCAGTTTTAGCAATCTTTAACAATCTGTCACGTGCAAAAGGCATGTAATTTCTTTCTTAATTTTGAATGGGTGTGTTTTGAGCATAATATTTAAGAACCATGGCATGTCACTTGCCCTTTAAGAACCAGGTGCGCTCTGACTTTAACAGTTTGCTGTTTCAGCGTAGCAGTTACCTAGACTAAATGCGTTGGTCCGTGAGATTCTTAATTTTACTGTTCATGGAAAACACACAGTATATCATAGACCAAGGGTCATCAAAAATTTTTGCCCTGTATAGAGTTTGTTTGTGTGTGTGTGTGTGTGTGTGTGTGTGTGTGTGTGTGTGTGTCTGTGTGAGTGAGTGTGCCCAGTGATTGATGGAGTCCTGTTCTGGGTATCTGCCCAGCGCCTGAAACGTTCTCCCCTGGATGGGCATGGGGAACCCCCCCCCCCCCCCAGTAGATAAAAAATGGATGGATTGGTTCTTAGTTACAGTAGATTGAAATTTTTTTATTTAAACAGAACAACTATAGGATCTTTATGTCAGTGATGATTTTTGCAGCCACCACTACTTTTTATACACAATCCATTGTGGGCATGTACAGCTGCTGCTACGATTCCGTCTATACTAGTGGATTTTAATCTGATAAATAAACTGATAAATCACCAAGTTGGCTACCTCTGGTGTATACTATGTACATGGATTCTCTGTACAAATGCAGTAATATTTAACCTCTGTCTAGGTGGTTTACAGTCAACGGTGCACCTGTTTTCCATCTCCAAGGTAGAAATATGCCAGAAATGTACCTGAACACATCTCATTTCGAATCAGCCATGCCCATCGGGATAGATATATTCACAAACAGTGCTGCTATTTAAACAATGCAGGTGCAAGGCATGAAAATAGATTGTTGTCGGGGTGTAAGATAGTAACGAGCATCGCGAAGTGCCCTCCGCAGGGTGTAAGATAAGACCCAGCAGTCATTATGCATTACATATTGTTTAATAATATATTTTTGCCATGCTCGTCATCAACAGGAGAGAAGAGGGAGACGAGACGAAACTGCTGACTTGTAAGTGCGTTGAATTTAAAATGTGAACACACAGGCATGTATGCTGTAGACTGGTTTTTAATAAAGATGATCTATTGCACCATTTTCAGATTTTCAGACTCTAAGGCTTATTCACACCCACACAGGTACAATAGAAAATCATTTCCTTTTTGATCTTTATCCATGATGAAGCCATTTAGCTTACTCAATAAAAGTGCAACTCCTTTTTTTAGGAGTAGTTGTGCTCTGCTCTACCACATAGCATCACTCTTACAAACTAATTCAGATAAAAGGGTCATTGAAATAAACCCTTCCTGCAGTTAGAGTTGGGAGACAACAATGTTGGATGAGGGCTGGAACTGGAAGGCCGTTGTTTGTTTTTGGGTTCTGTGTTTGTGTTCCTGTGTTTAGTTAATTAGCTGTCTCGTGTGGGTATTTTAGTTAATTAGCTTCGCGGGTTCATTGGGTGGTTTTGTGCAGGTGTTGGGATATGTTAGGGTATTTAGTTCCGGGGTTACATGTCGTCCGTGCGCATCTTCGTTTTATGTTACACTTGTCCTTTGTACCTGTGTGTTTGGTGTTTTGAGCACCGTCATTAAAATTCCTTATTCGTTCTACCTGCATGCCTGGCGTCCTTCTGCGCGTTAGAGCGCCGCGGCATATTCTGCCCGTACGCACCCTCCGCAACTCTGAGGAGTTCTGGACGGAGGGTCCAGTCCGGTTTGTAAAACCCCCGGTGGCGAGATCCAGACGCGGAGCGCGGCGACGGCGTGGAGTCTGCGGGGCAGTCACGTGACGCGACCGCGCCGGTCCGTGCCGCGTCTGGGTCGCGCTGCGAGGGGGCAGTCCAGCCCGAAGTCAAGGGTCCGCGCGCCGTCCAGCCCGAAGTCAAGGGTCCCCGCGCCGTCCAGCCCGAAGTCAAGGGTACGCGCGCCGTCCAGCCCGAAGTCAAGGGTCCACGCGCCGTCCAGCCCGAAGTCAAGGGTCCGCGCGTCGTCCAGCCCGAAGTCAAGGGTCCGCGCGCCGTCCAGCCCGAAGTCAAGGGTCCACGCGCCGTCCAGCCCGAAGTTAAGGGTCCGCGCGCCGTCCAGCCCGAAGTCAAGGGTCCACACGCCGCCCAGCCCAAGCAGCAGGGGCCGCACGCCGCCCAGCCCGAGCAGCAGGGGCCGCACGCCCCGCCGCCAGGGGGCGTCCGCCTCGCCACGCCGCCCGTGGGCGCCCACCTGACCCCGCAGCAAGAGGGCGGGGCCCATTCCTCGCCCAACGTGGGCGGCCACCGGACCACGCAGCTAGAAGGCGTGGCTCATTCCTCGCCCGACGGGGGCGTCCACCGGACCACGCATTAGGAGGGCGTGGCCCAGTCCTGATCCGCCACGGGCGTCCACCTGACCTCGCAGCCGGAGGGCGTCCGCAGCTCCGCGTCGGCAAACGGCGCTTTCCACACCGCGCCCGCAGAGGGCGTCCACCCCGACACAGAACTTATGGACGTGTCACACGCCTTCCCCGCAGAGGGCGTCCACCAGAGGGCGCCTATCTAGCCCGACTCAGGAGGGGCGGACGACCCCTCCCACCCCCCCAGGACTGTTTTTTTTTGGGGGTTGTCTTGGTCGCGTCCCCTCGTTACGCGACCGTAAGGGCAGGGGTAGTGTAACGGGTGCGTAGGGCACCCGTTTCCCGGCCGTTGTTTGTTTCTGGGTTCTGTGTTTGTGTTCCTGTGTTTAGTTAATTAGCTGTCTCGTGTGGGTATTTTAGTTAATTAGCTTCGCGGGTTCATTGGGTGGTTTTGTACACGTGTTGGGATATGTTAGGGTATTTAGTTCCGGGGTTACATGTCGTCCGTGCGCGTCTTCGTTTTATGTTACACTTGTCCTTTGTACCTGTGTGTTTGGTGTTTTGAGCACCGTCATTAAAATTCCTTATTCGTTCTACCTGCGTGCCTGGCTCCCTTCTCCCTTCTGCAAGGGGCCGCGCGCCGTCCAGCCCGAAGTCAAGGGTCCGCGCGCCGTCCAGCCCGAAGTCAAGGGGCCGCGCGCCGTCCAGCCCGAAGTCAAGGGGCCGCACACCGCCCAGCCCGAAGTCAAGGGTCCGCCAGGGGGCGTCCGCCTCGCCACGCTGCCTGGGGGCGGTACCGGAGCCGCCGCTTGAGTGTGTGAGTGTGTTGTGTCCCCCGTCCTCCTATGTGTCGTGTGACCAGTCTGTCGTCCCTATGTCTGACATGTTTGTATCTATGTGTTTGGGCGATGCGGCGGGGGTTTATGTTTTCTGTGGGCAAGATGGAGAGCCCGGGTTGCCCGCCGAGGTCCGCCCAGCGTGCGTGCCCGCCGAGGTCCGCCCAGCGTGCGTGCCCGCCGAGGTCCTGCCTGCGTGCGTGCCTGCCGAGGTCTGCCCAGCGTGCGTGCCCGCCGAGGTCCAGCGAGCGCGCGAGCCCATGCCGAGGCCTAGGGGCGTCACGCCGCCCATCCCGAGGCCCAGGGGCATCACGCCGCCCTTCCCGAGGCCCAGGGGCGTCACGCCGCCCATCCCGAGGCCCAAGGGCGTCACGCCGCCCATCCCGAGGCCCAGGGGTCCGCGCGCCGTCCAGCCTGAAGTCAAGGGTCCCTGCGCCGTCCAGCCCGAAGTCAAGGGTCCGCGCGTCGTCCAGCCCGAAGTCAAGGGTCCGCGCGCCGTCCAGCCCAAAGTCAAGGGTCCGCGCGCCGTCCAGCCCAAAGTCAAGGGTCCGCGCGCCGTCCAGCCCAAAGTCAAGGGTCCGCGCGCCGTCCAGCCCGAAGTCAAGGGGCCGCGCGCCATCCAGCCCGAAGTCAAGGGGCCGCACGCCGCCCAGCCCAAGCAGCAGGGGCCGCACGCCGCCCAGCCCGAGCAGCAGGGGCCGCACGCCCCGTCGCCAGGGGGCGTCCGCCTCGCCACGCCGCCAGGGGGCGTCCGCCTCGCCACGCTGCCAGGGGGCGTCCGCCTCGCCACGCCGCCCGTGGGCGCCCACCTGACCCCGCAGCAAGAGGGCGGGGCCCATTCCTCGCCCAACGTGGGCGGCCACCGAGCCACGCAGCTAGAAGGCGTGGCTCATTCCTCGCCCGACGGGGGCGTCCACCGGACCACGCATTAGGAGGGCGTGGCCCAGTCCTGATCCGCCACGGGCGTCCACCTGACCTCGCAGCCGGAGGGCGTCCGCAGCTCCGTGTCGGCAGACGGCGCTTTCCACACCGCGCCCGCAGAGGGCGTCCACCCCGACACAGAACTTATGGACGAGTCACACGCCTCCCCCGCAGAGGGCGTCCACCGGAGGGCGCCTATCTAGCCCGACTCAGGAGGGGCGGACGACCCCTCCCACCCCCCCAGGACTGTTTTTTTTTTGGGGTTGTCTTGGTCGCGTCCCCTCGTTACGCGACCGTAAGGGCGGGGGTAGTGTAGGGGCACCCGTTGCCTAGGGCACCCGTTTCTCGGCCGTTGTTTGTTTCTGGGTTCTTTGTTTGTGTTCCTGTGTTTAGTTAATTAGCTGTCTCGTGTGGGTATTTTAGTTAATTAGCTTCGCGGGTTCATTGGGTGGTTTTGTACACGTGTTGGGATATGTTAGGGTATTTAGTTCCGGGGTTAGATGTCGTCCGTGCGCGTCTTCGTTTTATGTTACACTTGTCCTTTGTACCTGTGTGTTTGGTGTTTTGAGCACCATCATTAAAATTCCTTATTCGTTCTACCTGCGTGCCTGGCTCCCTTCTGCGCGTTAGAGCGCCGCGGCTCTGCGCTGTATTTGCGCAGCCGCGTTTAATTACAGGTGGACTTGTGTGACAGAAGGCTGGGATGGAGGTGCTGCAATTCTCGATGGGAGTGTGGAGGATGGACAAGATTAAGAATGAGGTTTTTTTTCAAGGAGGGTGCTTTTAAGACAGAGTTAATGAGGCTGGATGATGGTCTGAGCATGTTCGGAAGAGGAGATGATGAGGAGAAAAGGAAGTCCAATAAGGAGGATAATGGATGTGCTGAGAGAGCACCTGGAGGTGGCTTGAATGATGGAGGAGGAAGACAGGACAGGATGAGATGGAGGATGATGAGCTTTTATAGCGCCCCCTGATGGAGACAGACTTGCAACGTATTAGGACACTAATAAATACGTGAATACATATTAGTACACTATACCATGACACAAAAAATGAGGGTGCCATCACTTGTGAAAAAGAAATTAGGAAGCCATTTATACATGGGAGGCCAGATCCCCAGAAAATACCAGCACGTCGTCAAGATACACGATCACCCCTTGATGTAAGAACTCCTGCAGCACGTCATTAATGAAGGCCTGGAAGACCGTGGGGGCGTTGGTAAGGCCGAAGACGCGATATTCGTAATGCCCCAAGGTGGTAATGAATGCGGTCTTCCATTCGTCTCCCTTTCGAATCTGGAGCAGATTGCGCGTTGCACAGGTCTAATTTGGTGAATACACGCGCGCCGTGGAGCAGTTCCAGGGTTGCAGTTACAAGCGGAAAGGGGTACGGGAACCGCTTGGTGGATTTATTCAGCTCCCTGAAATCGGTGACGATGGGGGGGTAGAGTATCGGTGCGGTGCTTGCTTAATACCTCAGCTAGGTTGGAAAATACCTCTGGAACCCGAGGAGGCAGCTGGATCCTGGGGGACACCCGGGAGGCGGAGAACAGCTGGCAGGAAGACGGGCGTGTGCACTCTTGATGACACCGGGATGACCATGACCGGATTCGCAACTGGGCCCAGGAAATGGAGGGGTCGTGTCGCCTCAGCCATGGCAGCCCTAAAACCAGAGGTACAGTAGGAGAGGAGATAATCAGAAATTCCAGTTGTTCAAAGTGCTCCTCTCCCACCCCCATCCAAAGGAGGGGTGTAGCACTTTTGCGGTGCACGTGGAGGAGAGGGGTGTGTTTGTTTACAAGGGAAAGTGGGTGTGTGCGGAGTGGCATGTGGCGGCGAGTGACGTGACTGTATACATGAAGGAGTGGGTATGTGCGGCGGGGAGAGAGAGGAAGCGGGGCGTGAGTGAGTATGTGTAACAAGACGCCAGTAGAATGACTGTAGAATGATGGAGAGCAAACGACACTGCAGAGTGCTTAATCCTGTAATGGGAATCACAAAAGGGAGAGTCAGGGGCAGTAGAGGCAGAGGCAAGGGAGTAGACTTACCTCGATGACGCGACCGACCACAGCCACTGGAGGCAGGCTTCTCCGGAATACTAGCATGAAAATCGTCAATGAGTTTGAGATCCAATATGTCTGCACTAGCTACCCAACTGCGTCCCTCGGGACCAAACCCCTCCCAATCGACCAAGTACATTCAAGTTTCAAGTTTATTAGTAAGGTGAGGCATCAGGATATACACTCTACATAGAAGATCAAATTAAATACACAATATTTACATATGTATGCGCCAAAAAAAAAAAAAAAAAAAAAAAAATAAAAAATAATAATAATATATATATAAGGTGCTGGTCAACGAATTAGAATAATTTGAAATAGTGCAATCATGAAATTCTTTGAATGCATTTTTTGTGCAGAAAGCAAATCAGGTGTTCACCGCACCTGTCCTACTCGTTAGACTAATCACAGAACTCGTTACCTGTAAAAAAAATTTGCTCAGCTGAGCTTTCCAAAAGGCCCATTTAGGCCATTTAACTGTGACACTGTTGTTTTATTGAATTAGAATAATGGAGAAACCGTTTCAGGGGCAGGGGCAGGCACAAAATACTGAGAAAGTGATGATTGTAATTATAATAAAAATTATTCTAATTCAATGAAAACGGACTTTTTTCTCCATTATTCTAATTCAATAAAACAACAATGTCACAGTGGGGAAAAATGGCCTAAATGGGCCTTTTGGAAAGCTCAGCTGAGCAAATTTTTTTTACAGGTAACGAGTTCTGTGATTAGTCTAACGAGTAGGACAGGTGCGGTGAACACCTGATTTGCTTTCTGCACAAAAAATGCATTTGAGCCACTATTCCGGTTGAGAGGTCGCGCTGCTTACCAAAGAATTTCATGATTGCACTATTTCAAATTATTCTAATTCGTTGACCAGAACACCACCTGCACAAAAAATGCATATATATATATATATATATATATATATATATATATATATATATATATATATATATATATATATATATATATATATTAAAATGACATAGTGAAAAGTGACATAGTAAAAAGCAGCAGTGTGGGAGTTTTTAACTGTTCATTTTGTTTAGTAGCCTGATGGCTTGTGGGTAAAAACTGTTTATAAGCCGGGTTTTTTGGCCAGGAAGCTGCGGTACCTTCCGCCTGATGGCAGTAAGGTGAACAGTCCATGTGCTGGATGACTGCTGTTGAGCTGGATTCTACAAATCTTTCTTGGGTCTGGTAGATGTCCACAAGAGCAGGGATTTTATTCCCAATTATGGACTCGGCTGTCCTCACAACCCTCTTCAGGGCCTTGTGGTCACAAGTGGAGCAGCTACCGTACCAGATGGTGATGTAGTCCACGATTATCTGGTTTTGCTGACATTGAGACAGAGGTGGTTCTCAGAGGTCCACTGTGCCAGAGCGCTGATCTCGTCTCTGTAGACCTTCACATCTCCGTCGGTGATAAGGCATAGGACTGCCGTGTCGTCAAGATGCTTGACATATATCTGGCAGTACAGTCATGCGTGTACAGGGTGTACAGGAGGGGACTTAGTACACAACCCTGGGGGGCCCCAGTGCTCAGAGTCAGAGTGGAGGAAAAGCTTTTTCCTACTCTCACCATCTGGGGTCTGCTCGTCAGGAAGTCCAGTATCCAGGTGCAGAGATGTGTGTTTAAGCCCAGGTCTATGAGTTTCGGAATGAGTTTGGCCGGGATGATGGTGTTGAATGCTGAGCTGTAATCTAGGAACAGCATTCTAACATAAGTGTTCTTTTTGTCCAGGTGTGTGAGTGCAGTGTGAATGGTCAGTGCGATGGCGTCAACTGTGGATCTGATCGGATGGTATGCGAACTGTTGAGGGTCCTTGAGGGGACCTGTTGTGGTGGGAAGTGTGGAGCAGATGTGTGACTTGAGTAGCTGCTCGAAGCACTCTGAAACCGGGTCAACCCGGTAGCGGAATGATGGAGGAAATTCTGCACGATCTCCGGCCAAGGAAGGAAACGTGCCCAATCCGAATCCGAAGCAGAGATACGAAGGAACTTCCCCAGTTGTTCATTAGAACTCTCGCACAATCCATTACTCTCAGGGTGGTAACTGGAGGTTAGACTGACTGTGGTACCCAATTTTTCAAAAAAGGCCCTCCAGACCGCAGAAGTAAACTGAGGACCCCTGTCAGAAAGGATGTCCTCCGGTATGCCGAAAATAGGGAAAAGTGGGTAAATGGGGACCAAGGACGAGATGGCACCAGCAAGGGATTGAGCTTTCCAGCAGGTAACACCTTAGGAATCTTACAAGCCACACAAATTGAACAGGAGGAAACCATCTGCTAAAGGTCAGAGTTTAAAGACTCTCATCAGTATTTACGTCAGAGAAGTTGAATAGTCTGGTCTACCCCAGGATGTCCTGCACATAACAAAGAATGAGCCCAGGTGATTAAGCGAGTACGGAAAGCTAAGGGTACAAACAATAACCCAGAAGGGCAGTGGGGAGGAGATGGATCTCTTGATCAAAATCTCAATGTATGGAATTCAGGAAACATCTCGCGGGAAGAATAGACGCTTCCTCCATAGACCTGCTACCAATATCCGGATGCAGTTGTGAAAGGGAATCTGCTTGGAGGTTATAATGACCTGGTTGATAAGAGATAGTGAAATGAAAATTGTTAAAAAACAGTGACCAGCAACCAGATTCCCACCAGATTGGTTGGATCCCATTAACCAATGCCACCACTCCTCCGAAGCAATTTTAATAGCCAACAACTCCCTGTCCCCAATGATATAATTTTATTCAGTATGCGAAAACTTCCTGTACAGAAAAGCCACTGGATGACGACGGGACGATGACTCCGGTCTATGAGAGAGGACAGTCCCCACCCCATTCGATGAAGCATTCACCTCCACAAAAAAACGAGAATCAGGATCTGGGTGAGCTAAAACAAGAGCCGACACAAAACGGGCTTTGAGGTCAGCGAACGCCTGCTCCACTCTCTGGATCCAGTGGAGGTGCTTGGGTTTCTCCCACAAAAGATTGGTGAGAGGCAAGGCCAAGGAACTGAAACCACAAATAAATTTACGGTAGAAGTTAGCAAACCCCAGAAAACGTAATTCCTTGACAGTACTAGGTACTGGCCACTCCACCACAGCCTGGACCTTACTCGGGTCCATCTGTAAACCCTTGGCAGAAAAAATTAGATCTGTTGTTGGTGAAACTCAAACTAACCAGCCATAAGCTGGTTTTGAAGCAGACGCCGAAGGACGGTGAACAAACTTCTCTAAAAAGTCCTGTAGGACCTCATTAATAAATGCCTGGAAAATACCAGGAGCATTAGTAAGACCAAAATTCATAACCAGGTACTCATACTGCCCAGAAGAGGTAACAAAAGCAGTCTTCCACTCATCGCCCTCTCGAATACGTACCAAGTTATAAGCATTACAAAGGTCCAAATTTAAAAAAACAGTAGCTCCCTTTAAAAGTTCTAATGCTGAGGGAACTAATGGCAGGGGTAAGCCAACCTGCACGTAGCCTGGTTAAGCACCCGATAGTCAATACAGGGCCTCAACGAAGAATCTGTCACGATCTCCTACTTTCCCGCCTTCCACGCCCTCTTCATTTCATCACTTCCTATAAATACCCCTAAGTTCCTCTACCGCATTGCAAGATTGTCTGACCGTACCTTTGTGTATCCATGTTCAATCCAGCGTTCTCCTGTTCTGATCATCTGTGTATTGACCTCCTGCTCAGTTCCTGATCCTCTCGCCTTGTCCTTCGGTACCGTCGCCTTGTTTTTGATTTGCTTTATTGTGATAGTTCTGGGTTTTGTTTGTTTCGGCCATCGAGCCAGGTTTTCTTTCAGTTCTTTTTTCGTAGTGTAAATAAAGCTCTTACTTTACGCTCCGTCTCATGTGGCTGTTCGGAACGCTCACATTCACCAACTCTGGCCACTATGGAGCAACCGAATGAGCGCACGTTCGAATCTAACTGCGCCGCGTCACTTACGATCAGTTTCTGGCCCGGTTCAGGGCTGTATTCGACCGCACGGATTATGCTGGTGATGCTTCCACCCGTCTGCTCAGTCTACGCCAGGGAAGCCGTTCTGTGGCAGAGTTCGAGTCAGGCTGGAATGATGTTGCCCTGAAGGGGGCTTTCCGTCGTGCTTTAAACGACCGTCTCAAGGACGAGCTCGCGACACGGGACGACCCCACCAACCTGAAAGGACTTATAGACCTGGCTGTACGTATTGACAACCGCCTCCGTGAACGCCAGCGAACCCCAGGCATCAACCAAGCCTCACACCTCAACCCAGAGACCGCCAGTCATACCTCTACTGGCTCTCCTCCTGTTACTTCTCCGGCTGAACCTATGCAGATCGGGCGATACCATCTTTCTACAGAGGAACGAAACCGCCGGATCCGAGCAGGACTAAGTCTCTACTGCGGCGGGGCAGATCATCTACGAGCCGAATGCAAGCTCCGGTTAAACGAGGGGACCCGTCAGTCAAAGTGAGTACACTGATGGGTCCGGAACATTCTCCACCATCACGTCTCTCCATTCCAGTGACCTTCTACCTACCCGGTGGCACTCTCGAGGTATCAGCCCTAGTGGATTCTGGCGCCGAGACTAATCTCATCGATCTGAATTTTGCCTGTAAAGCGGGTTTTCTTTTCGAGGCCCTGTCTAGCCCCATTCGGGATATCTCCTTAGATGGTAAAACTCTAGCTCACATCACTCACACGACTTCACCGGTTCGCATGGCCACGGCAGGTAACCATATGGAATTCATCAGATTGTCTGTCATCCAGTCTTCCCGTTCTCCAGTGGTGCTTGGGTTTCCTTGGCTACAACAACACTCTCCCACATTTGGCTGGAGACATAACACCGTAACCCAGTGGAGTGAGCAATGCCATGAGAGTTGTTTGGGCGGCGCCCATACCCACGTCTTCTCTCCTGCTGCTTCAGTTCCGGCTCATATCGACCTCATTACCATTCCCTCCGTTTATCATCACCTACTGGAAGTATTCGATAAGGAGTGCTCCAAGACCCTGCCACCTCATCGACCATATGATTGCGCCATTAACCTGCTTCCCGGGGCTCCCCTACCTTCGACACGCCAGTATTCCCTCAGTAGACCTGAACGGGAGGCTATGGAGGTTTACATCACCGAATGTCTGGCCGCAGGGCTTATCCGTCCATCCTCTTCGCCCCTTGGAGCGGGGTTCTTTTTTGTGGAAAAGAAGGACAGCACTCTAAGGCCCTGCATTGATTACCGCGGTCTCAACGCGATAACTGTAAGAACCAATATCCTCTTCCCCTTATCTCCAATATGTTTGAGGCCATTCATTGCACCAAGGTATTTACCAAACTGGAGCTACGTAATGCATACCATCTAATTCGGATCCGGGAGGGGGATAAATGGAAGACTGCTTTTAACACCCCCAGTGGCCACTTTGATTACTGCGTACTTCCATTTGGGCTGACTAATGCTACTGAGGTCTTCCAAAATCTGGTCAATGATGTGCTCCGGGATTTCCTCGATCATTTTGTCTTCGTTTACCTAGATGACATTCTGATCTTCTCTTCTAATTTGGAGGAACACGTTCACCATGTGGGACAGGTCCTGAGTCGACATTTACAGAACCATTTATTTGTCAAGGCTGAAAAATGCATTTTTCATTCACAGTCTGTGCCTTTCCTCGGCTTCATTTTGGAACCTGGCTGGGTCAAGCCTAACCCCGAGAAGATCCGTGCTGTCATTGATTGGCCTACACCCTCGGATTGCAAACAGCTCCAAAGATTCTTAGGGTTCGCTAACTTTTACCGCCGCTTCATCCGTGGTTACAGTCAAATCGCCACCCCACTCACCCGTCTCACTTCTGTCAAGTCTCCGTTCATATGGACATCTGCAGCTGAAGAAGCATTCCAGGAACTCATGAAAAGGTTCACCACGGCTCTGATCCTTGTTCAACCCGACCCCTCACTTCAGTTTATTGTAGAAGTTGATGCCTCGAATACAGGCGTAGGGGCGGTCCTCTCTCAGCGGACCGGGATCGATAACCAACTTCATCCTTGCGCCTTCTTCTCCCACAAACTGTCCCCCGCAGAAGTGAACTATGACATAGGGACAAGTCAAGTTGGCGCTTGAGGAGTGGCATCATTGGGTAGAGGGGGCTAAAAATCCTTTTGTTGTACGGACGGATCATATGAACCTGGCCTATGTCCAGTCCGCCAAGAGGCTTAGTTCTCGCCAGGCCCAGTGGGCCCTATTCTTTTCTCGTTTTCATTTTACCCTGACATACCGCCCTGGCAGCTGTAACACCAAGCCTGACGCTCTTTCATGTCTTTTCAACTAAGAGGAGGATAAGGCGCCCGAATCGAAAGAACCGATTCTTCCCAAGGAAAAGGTGATTGCCAATGTCACTTGGAAGATTCTTGACACCATCCGTACCGCTCTGGTAAACGATCCTGCACCACCTAACACCTAGCCTCAGCTCGCTCAGCAGTTCTCAGATGGGCTCATGACTCCAGATTCTCCGGCCATCCTGGAGTTACATGCACCTTAATACTCCTTAGTCGACGCTTCTGGTGGCCTACGTTGAGACGGGATGTAGAGGAATATGATGCTGCCTGCTCGACCTTCGTCTGATGCAATGCCTCTCATCAGCCACCTACCGGTCTAATCCAGCCTCTTCTCATACCCGGCCGTCCTTGGTCCCGTATTGCATTGGATTTTGTCACAGGCCTGCCTGAATCCCATGGTAAGACTACTATACTCACCATCGTCGACCGTTTCTCCAAGGCCGTCCATCTTGCTGCGCTGCCAAAGCTTCCAACCGCCTTGGAGACCTTTTATGTCCTCATCGATCAGGTGTTTCGAATCCATGGCATCCCGTTGGACATTGTTTCAGATCGAGGCCCCCAGTTTACCTCCAGAGTCTGGCGTTCTTTCTGTGAAAGTCTGGGAGCCTCCGTCAGCCTCTCTTCCGGCTTCCACCCCCAGTCAAACAGCCAGTCCGAGAGGGCTAATCAAGAAGTTGAGGCCACCTTGCAACGAGTCTCAGAGCGCAACCCAAGGTCTTGGAGCACCCACCTTCCCTGGGTGGAATATGCCATAAATTCTCACCAATCTGCGGCGTTAACTCATCACATGCGTTGCTTCAAAAGAATCTGGAGGCTGACCAAGATTGCTCTTCAAAAGGCTCAAAGAAGAAATGGAGCGTCCCTACCGCATTGCCAGGATCAAGGTCCCACGGCTGTCTGCCTAGTCCTTCCCTCGCACATGAGGATTCACCCTACATTTCACATCTCACAGATTAAACCCTTACGCACTTCTCCTCTTTGCCCTCCTACCAGACCCCCACCGCCTGCCCGGGTCATCAACGGTGGTCCTGCCTACATGGTCCACCGCCTTCTGGACTCCCGCTGATGGGGTCGTGGCACCCAGGAGCTCATCGACTGGGAGGGTTATGGTCCCAAGGAGCGATCCTGGGTTCCCCGTTCTGCTATCCTCGACTTCCAATTGATTAAGGACTTTCACCGAACTTATCTGGAGAAGCCCAAGGGACAACCAGGAGGCGGTCATTGAGGGGGGGTGCTGTCACGATCTCCTACTTTCCCGCCTTCCACGCCCTCTTCATTTCATCACTTCCTATAAATACCCCCAAGTTCCTCTACCGCGTTGCCAGATTGTCTGACCGTACCTTTGTGTATCCGTGTACAATCCAGCGTTCTCCTGTTCTGATCATCTGTGTATTGACCTCCTGCTCCGTTCCTGGTTTACGATCCTCTCGCCTCATCCTTCGGTACCGTCGCCTTGTTTTAGTTCTGGGTTTTGTTTGTTTCGGCAATCGAACCAGGTTTTCATTCAGTTCTTTTTTTCGTAGTGTAAATAAAGCTCTTTCTTTATGCTTCGTCGCGTGTAGCTGTTCAGAACACTCACATTCACCAACGCCGCATGTGCGTCACAGAATCCTTCTTGGGTACAAAAAAAAAAAATTCAGATGCAACCAGGTATTTAGAATGCTGAATAATGCCCTGTTGATGCGATTCCTCGATATACTCATGCATAGTTCTACTCTCAGCTTAAGTTAAGGGGTATGGATTTACACGAGGTAATTTGGCCCCTCAATAAGATCAACGGCACAATCGGAAACATGGTGAGGAGGAAGCGTGGAAAATGTGGAGGAACCAAATACCTGAGCCAATTCCAAGTAGTCAGATGGGACACCACTAGGAAGTTCTGGAAGGGTTCGGTCCTTAGGGTGCGGCTTGGGGGGTGCAGACAATGACTGAAACAGTATGATGACCAATTGGTAATATCCCGAGAAGACCAGGAGATGGCCAGATCGTGCCGCTGAAGCCAAGGCAACCCTAAAATGAGAGGAAAAGAAGGAGAAGAAATAAGGAGAAACGTCAGATCCTCAGTGTGAAGAGCACTCACAGACAATTTACAAAGACACTGTTGAATGTGAAATGGTACCAGGGTGCAGCAGGCGACCATCAGTGGAACTAACCCGGATGGAATGCGTAAGCTTAGTTTTAGGAATACCCCACTTATCAGCAAAAGAAGAATCCATAAAATTCCCTTCAGCCCCAGAGTCCAGTATTGCAGTAGTAGAAATATATTTGTCTAAGAATTAAATTAACAGGCAGTAAAAATGGTTGTTGCAAATGAAACGTGCTCACCACCACAGAATCCTGGGAAGAGGTAATGGCCCTAAGCCTAGTGGCTGAACCACGGCCCCTAGTGGAAGGACAAGTGGGACATTGGTCCAACAAATGATCATTTCCACCACAATATAAACACAACTGTCCACAGATGCGACGACACCTCTCGCTAGCAGAAAGCCGAATAGACTCCACTTGCATAGGAGTCTCCAAATCCACCATAGAAGCGGTAGCTGCGGCCGTGGTGTGCGGAAGCGAGGACAATCCCTTCTTAGATTGCCAGAGCTGATCCAACCGAATAGTGGTAGTGATGAGTTCGGAGAGGGACATGCCCTCATCTTTAAAAAGTAGCTCCGCAGCAAGCTCCTTCCATAAGGGCCGGCTCATTCCAGCCGCTATGAGCTGCAAGCGTCTGGAACTCCAGCGTGTAGTCGGCGACGGATCGGGTTCCTTCGAACAGAAGATCTCCCACCGCATGTCCCTTACGCGAGTGAAAAAACGTGCTGCAAAAATTTTCCATAAACAGTGCGAAGATGCTGGATTCGGCTGTGCGAGCGTTCCACAGAGCCAATCCCCAGTTACCAGCATGGCCCCGTAAACGAGAGATGACGAAGGCGATCTTCTGTTCATCCGTAGCCAGGGGAGGATTGGCAGAGTAAAGAGAGCATTGTAGAAGAAAAGTTCACATTCCTCTGGATCTCCATCGTAACGCTCTGGTTCTGCCACTGGAAGAGGCGAGGATGACGTACTGGCTGCGAAAGTGTTGGTAGAACTCCCGGCGTCCGGCGGAGCGGCATTTTGAGAAAATCCCTGTTCCAGTCGGGTTTGCCGATCCATAAGCGCACTCATAGCATGAGTAAGCTCACTAATCTCCTGCCGAAGCTCCCCAAAAAAACGTCCCTGCTCACGTAGCGCGAGGGACGGGTCCATGGGATTAGCCGGATCCATAGCTGCTGTTGGTTACTCTCACGAACGCAGTGCGTGCAAAGTAAACAAAACGAACGTACTCCAACGTTCAATGCAAAATAATATTTAATGAACAAAAAGCGACCTCCATAATAAATAAAGCGTAACAAAAAACACAAACACAAAAAATGAGGCGAGCTGGCCAGACGGCAGTAGAATGACAGTGTAACTCGCTGATGATGTTCGCCGACACCGTCAAGATGGAGAGCAAACGACACTGCAGAGCGCTTAATCCTGTAACGGGAATCACACAAGGGAGAGTCAGGTAACAAGAACCAACGCAACGAACAAGCACAAACGACGGACTGAAATAGAAAGGAGGAAGTAGGAGGAGACCAAAAACAGGAAACCGGAATCAGAATCTGGTGGATCTGTGTGTTTATTGTCTAATTAATTTCTATTTACTGGTAAATACATTCAATACCATTCAGTTGTTTCCCATCATGTGACTACTCTATATATGTTTAAAAATGCCCTGCCTTTTCTAGTGTTTGGTGTTGGAACATTATTTGATGTTATGTTCGTGTCGCATTGCATTGGTGTGTCCGATTTCACACGATGTCTTCTGCATTAAAGGTTTCTTTTGAACCACCTTCAGCTCTGGACTTTGTCCTTCCAAGCCTTAAACCTAATTGTTCCAGGGGTCCTCTCTCTCTCTCTCTCTCTCTCTCTCTCTCTCTCTCTCTCTCTCTATATATATATATATATATATATATATATATATATATATATATATATATATGTAACCCTATGTTCTGACCTCAGTCATAAAGTTGGGTTAGTTAACTTTTGCTACTTCTTTTCTTATAAGTACATATCTTAATTCAGTACAGAATTCGCTTAATCCAGAAATTCAGCATTAAACTGGTGGTTAAGATTGTTTGCAGGATTTTTGTTCTTTTTTATAGTTTATTTTACACTGTAGCTCATGACCATTTTCTGGTAGTCAGATCAGGTATAAGATGGAAATCGGTCACAACAGTGAAATCAAAATATTTCCCTGTCTTTTAGTTTTGCAATGTCTTTTTAATGTCAGTGTTACAGGAACAGAAGTCTACACTTGCCAAGTCAACGCCACTTGCTTAACTGGCGTTTTTTTTACCCAGCTAATTTGGAGCCGTGTTTGCTTGTGGACACTGCTTCAGCACTCTGAATGCTCTCTCTCTCTCCTCCACTCTCTCATGATTTATAGATTTCTTTTCGGCCCCTGGCAGTAAGAGAAACTTTTTGATCCTCTGGACAGACTTCAAACTTCTGACTAGACACTGGACCCACCTCAAGCTTCACCAGGAAGCAACACATACTTCAGAATAAACACAACTACACCTAAAAATACATTTGTGGAGTGTGACGAACATGATGGTTTAAAATGCAGGCATGCTACCACAGGAGACCCGCAAGCTCATCCCGCAGGCCAGGTCAGGTGCTCCACAGACACAGTTGGTTGACGGCACCGGGGGAGATGCTGCTTGTGTGATGGAGGAAGCATGTGACAGCTGTAGGCCCTCCATGTACTGTCATCGTACAGGCATGTGCTGACAGGAGACTGCATGGGAATTGAATATGACTGTATTGGCAGGGGGAAAAAATCTTCATTATCTTTACACTTCATTAGCCATGAGTTGACAGTGAGCATGGTAACACTAACATTCATTCATTCATTATCTCCCGCTTTATCCTCTATTAGGGTCGCGGTGGGGTTCCCCATGCCCATCCAGGGGAGAACGTCTCGGGCGCTGGGTAGATACACCCAGGACAGGGCGCCAATCCATCGCTGGGCACACACTCACTCACACAGACACACTCTATATGGGGCAATTTTGAGAATTCAATTGACTTGATCCATGTTTTTGGACTGCTGGAAGAAACCTGAGAACCCGGAGGAAACCCATGCAGACACGGGGAGAACATGGAAACTCCACCCAGATGGGGATTCGAACTGGGAATCCCTAGCGCTGAGAGGCGAACGTGCTAACCACTAAGCCACCGTGCCGCCTAACACTTAAACATTAAAAGGTAAAATTATTGCTGAATTAATTATTTGTCATTGATAAGTGTGAGGGTGTCAGAGTCGAATAGAGTCAAGTAGACGAGTAAAGCTATTGTCTCATATTCTTGCATGAGTCTCTAAAAGTCCAAAAACTGGTGGGTCTGCTGTCACCCCACATTCTGTCGCTGCTGCAGTCAGCATTTCCACTGCATGTTCGACATATAAGGATTTCAAACCAATCATTATCAAAAACAGTAGCAGGTGCGTAATTACCCCCAGTTAATGGCCACTGCCGTCGGTTCCGCCTCTCCAATCCCCACACCCAAGGATCACTACACTCCAGACACAAAGCCCAAATATGGGAAGTTCCTTGCTTTACTTATTGCCATGTGATAGATTGGCAAACCAACACCAATCAATCTGCCTAACGCCTGAAATGTTCTCCCCTGGAATGCCAAGGGGAACCCCCTGCAGCCCTGCAATCCTGTGATGTATAAGAAAAGAATGTGCACAGATTAAAACATATCTTGGTCTGAATTTATTTATTTAGTTCAAAACGCGATGGACCATATTTTACAAAACACCCAATAATTTTTCCTATTGAAAATCACACTGATACCATATATGGACATAGCAAGGACTACAGAATGAGTCACAGATGTATGCAGCATGTGGACCAGATGAAAATATCTGATCTGGGCCAGAATTTTTTTTGTTTTGAGTATAAGCATCTAATTAGTATAAGTTCTATGATTTATAACTGGGTGCTCAACATTTTTTAAGAATGTTATATCTCAATGGGTTGTTACACATGACAGTCAATGTTTCTTAATGATATTTAGTCAGCTCCAAGGTGCATATACGTATAGGCAGATCCAAGGCACTTATACCAATCCAATCCTGAATGTAAAGTTGCATTTAAAAAAAAAAATAGTTTAAAGTTAAGAACCGAGAAAAAAAGTCCACCAACTTGTCCACCAATGTTGTAAGTCCTTGCCTTCACCTTAATATAACCTTTGTTGTTGACCATTTCTTCTGCCATGTGTTGACCATTTTCTGCCCCGTTTTAATCCCTGTCTCAATGGATTGGCCTCTGACCTATCCGTGTTTATCTGGGACCTAAACTGTGCTGTGTATTTGACCTCTTGTCTCAAGATTGTTATTTATTGAACTTGAACAGACACTGCATCCTTCTCTGCCTGTTCTGTTTCTTCAGTTATCCAGAACATGAACAAGTGTTTCCTGTCAAGTGCTCATGCATAGTGCTAGAGCTGAAAAGTTCAAGTGCTTCATACTTTCAGACCTTTGAAAACTAATACTTGGGCTTTTTTTTGCAACATTCATGGCCTTTTCAAGGCATTTAGGGGTCTGAGAAAAATGTCCCATCAACCAAATATTGCTTAACTAGGTTAACAAAAGTAATATTTAAATGTAAACAAATAAAAGAAAACACTTCAAAAACATGCACACATATTTTTCACATACAAACAATAAGTGCAAGTTGTGTAGTAATTTTGGTCAATTAGTGGAATAGGCCCCCATTGTTCGTTATAGAATTTAAAGAGGAGCTTACATAGTTTGTAGTAGAATTTCATTCATAACCAGTCATTGTGAGTCAGACTGCATTCGGAGCGTCCCCTGTGAGCCAAACTGCATTCTGAGCGCCCCCTGTGAGTCATACTGCGCTTGGAGCGCCTTCTGTGAGTCTTTCTGCGCTCAGAGCGCCTCCTGTAAATTGTCTTTCTCACCAGGTTCCTCCCGACTTGGTCATTGCTTCTGGTTCCTCCCGCGACTCTGTCATTGCTCCAGGTTCCAGTCGTGCCGCCAGCAATCCGGTCAGCGCACCCAGTCGTGGCGCCAACGATTCAGTCAGTGCACCCAGTCGTGCTGCCAGCGACCCAGTCAGCGCACCCAGTTGTCGTGCCGCCTCTGACCCGGTCAGTGCACCCAGTCGTGCTGCCAGTGCCCCGGTCAGCGCACCAAGTGTGGCTGCGTGGTCCGGTGGACGCCCCCGGCGGACGAGGAGTGGGCCATGCCCTCTGGCTGCGTGATCCGGTGGACGCCCCCGGCGGACGAGGAGTGGACCACGTCCTCTGGCTGCGTGGTCCGGTGGACGCCCACGTCGGGCGAGGAGTTGGCCACGCCCTTTGGCTGCGTGGCGAGGCGGACACCCTCTGGCTGCGTGGTCCAGCGGACGCCCACGTCGGACGAGGAGTGGGCCATGCCCTCTGGCTGCGTGGTCCGGTTGACGCCCCCGGCGGACGAGGAGTGGGCCACGCCCTCTGGCTGCGTGGTCCGGTGGACGCCCCCGGCGGACGAGGAGTGGACCACGCCCTCTGGCTGCGTGGTTCGGTGGACGCCCACGTCGGGCGAGGAGTTGGCCACGCCCTTTGGCTGCGTGGCGAGGTGGACGCCCACATTGGACGAGGAGTGGGCCACACCCTCTGGCTGCGTGGTCCGGCGGACGCCCACGTCGAGCGAGGAGTTGGCCAACAATGCCCAAACACAAAGACACAGACATATCTGACACAGGGAAGACGGACTGGACACACGAGACAGACGGGACAGGGGGACACACCATGCTCACGCCACATGTATCCACATTTACCCCCCCGAGTGCCGGCTCCGGTACCGCCCCCTCGCAGCGCGATCCAGACACAGCGCGGTCCGGCACGGACGCGTCACCTGACTGCCCTGCAGCGCACGTATCGCGCTCATCAGCTGCGGAGTGCGCACGCTGCATCTTGGCACCGCGCCGGTGTGCTCTGCGTCTGGATCTCGCCACGGGGGGTTTAACAAGCTGGACCGGTGCGTCCGTCCAGAACTCCTCAGAGTTCAGGAGAGTTCGTATGGGCAGAATATGCCCATACAGGTACGACGCGCCCGCCTCTTCATCGGAAATCTGAACCAAATCGAGACCTTCCTCTGCGGAGAGCATTTATTATGGTGTAGTGACACCAAATACACCGGTACATAAACGAGTGGACATTAAACTGAGACGTGCAACAAGGACGGGAAAACACAGGAAATAAATACACAAACACATCTGACCACGTGCACCAAAACAACCAATAACAAGAAAGAGTTAATTAACTAAACTAATGATAAATGAACGTTAATTAACTCAAAAGAACGAAGGGAAACACAGAAGGTCACGCTCATAGGCCACGTCGGGTTTTCGGTGTGGTGTATTGTTTATTTATTGCTACATTTCGCTCCCGGCTTTTCACGCCGTGCATTCAGCGGCTTTTCCGCTGCTTGCGTTATTCATTTTGTATTTTATTCTCGGCACGTTTCGTCGTGTTCTCAGCGGCGTTCCCGCTGTATTGTTTGTTTTATTATTTTTGCTCTCGGCACCTTCAGCGGCGTTCCCGCTGAACTAAGCCAATAAAAGGTTTTTTTGTTCGCTTACCTGGTCGCCTGGCTCGATATCTCCACACCACACCGTGCTGCGCCGCCATTTTCTGGACAGCGCGCCCCGTATGTGACACAGTGTTTCTGCTAAATTGGGCTAATTCGGAAATGTAGTCATGTTTGAAATCTTGAGTATGTGAAATCTTTTTTTTATATTTGACTTTATTTTTGATGGGGGCTTTAAAATTCACCACAACCACCAACAACAACCTGCTATTAGTTACAGAACAAGAAAACAAATTGCATTACGTTTTGTTCAAAGTAAAATAAATGCTAACTCAGAGATATGAGGGAGGAGGCTGGGGAGACATTGCTTGTGGTTTGTTTAACATCATGTCATTGGTAGTGACAGAAAACATTATTATTGTAAAGTTGACTAAGCAGTTTGATAGGAACAATCAGGGTCCAGAAAGGCAGTTGTTAAAACAGATTCAATATGTATAACATGGAATACGTGTGGGGATTGAATTCATTGACTCTCTTCTTCCCAATATGTAATATGTAATAAGACGCATAAGTAGAACGAAGCCTACAAAGTGCTTATACCAGACATCATCTCAGCTTGCACAATCATGCCTCTATAACAGATACTAAATTCTGCAGCCCGTCTTGTGTTCAACCAGCACAAGCGAACGCATGTCACTCCACTACTCATCTTTTTTCATTTGGCTCCCTGTAGCTGCTCACATTCATTACAGGGCACTGACTCTGGTCTACAGGACAATCTGTGGATATTTCGCTTCTTAGCTTGTATCTATAACTCTTTCACTGCGCTGTAGTGATAAACGTTGCTTCAACCTCACCATGGTGCTAATTCTCACTCCATATTGTTTACCACTGCAAAATGGTGGAATAATCTTTCCAACTCTGCCTGTAAGAGGGAGGCCCTTAGCATCTTTAAGAAACATCTCAAAACAAATCCCATTCACAAACACTTGAAAAAAATATTAATAATTAATTAATAATAATTCATAAAATAAATATTGTGGAACCAGCAATTTGGAAGGTCAGGTCATGATGAATTGTTTAGCTGTTCACCTGTAATTATGAGAAGCACTGTTTTTGGCAAACTTAATTTAAGATGATGAGCCTACATCAAAACAAATATGTCGGTGAGGCAGGCGGATATCTGATTTCAGATGTCAAGTGGTGTCATCAGGGGCAAAAGACAAATAAAGCTGAGTGCGGTCAGCATAGCAGTGGTAATAAAAAACATGTGCCTGAATGATGTCACCCTGTGGATGTCATGAAATGAATGAAAAGAGGAGGGGACCAAGTACAGAGCCCTGAAGAACTCAAGAGTGTACTTGTTGATAGTTAGAAACATTCCTATTCCATGACACTTTAATGGTTCTTCCTGTTAGGTTTAAAACCATTCAACTGTCATATTAGCTAGGTCTAGTTTAAATTAAGTGGACAATAGAATCTGATGATTTACTGTATTGAATGCTGCCAAGAGGTCCAGCAGGATGACGACAGAAGATTGAAAGTTAGCTTTGGCAGATTTAAGTGTACTCAAAACACTAAAAATGTGAACTTTTCCCAATTAGCACAAGGTGCGACCACTCCTGCGGTCACTTAATTGTGGCCAGTGGGTTTACTAAGCCACCCCACAATCTGATCTATGGTGCTAAGACAAAAATCTTTCTGTGGCGATGGTGGGCACAGCTGAGGATCCGAGACAATGGGCTTTATTACAGAATATTACAGCGTAGGCTCTTCTACCCTTCCATACAGATGGCCACGTAGAAGCAGCAGGTCCCACACAGTAAGGCGGCAGGTGCCGTCCACGGCTCTCAGTTTCCTGCGATTAGCAACACACCACAACGTCTTCCACTCCAATCACGGTTGCTGGAACCTCCGTATGCCCTGCTCACTCCTCAAGAGCTGAATGTCTGGGTCGGGGCATTTACCCCTGCTAGAGAACATGTCCACGCAGCTCACAGGTGATGTTCTCTGCCACGTTCCAATGTCCTGCTCCCGTTGTGTCTATAGAATCCCATAGGTATATAATGTAATAGCTTATAAAGCTGCATAAACCATCAGACAGAGCTGGATCCCATGCGCTAATCAATCAGTACATCGACTCCGCCTCTCCTCCCCAATCCCCAATGCCACCACACCTACATTAACGGATATTACATTACATTCGTACTACAGTGTTACTACAGTGTTACTAAAGTCCCATCAATCAGTAATTTTCAGACCGTGACAGAATGTTTAACATGTCCGCATCTCAGTGCTGAAGATTCAGTTTCGAATCACAATCAGAATGGAGTTTCGATGTCCTTCCCCATGTCTATGTGGGTTTTCTACAGGTTTTCCAGTTTCCTCCCACAGTCCAAAAACATGGATGCAAGGTGAATTGGTTCCTCTAAGTTGCCCTCATGTAAATTGCCCCTATACAGTATGTACTGTGTGAGTGAGTGTGCCCAGCACTGGATTAGCTCCCTTTGTGCATCTACCTAGCATTCAAAACTTTCTCCCCTCTATGGGCATATTGTATCTCTATTCTGCTCCAACTATTCTTTTGCATAGTGTGTCAAGTAGAGCAAGTGTACACATGGCAGCCATCATGCACACCCGGATTGCATTGTTGAAAGCCAACATAAAACCTTCGCCTTACAGTTCCAGCTCTGGTTATCCGGCTAAAGCTGGCTATTTTCATCCTGGCAGGTATTTTTGGAAGTACAGATTTTGGAAGCGGTCATGTTTAATGTGTATCCCAGATCCTCGGATATAGATAGCTGATCACATTAACTAGCTGTAATAGGACTGTAATCACACTATCAGCGCAAATTAATTAACAATAGCTGGGAGACAGACACCTGATACGGGGAGGTTGCGTTTTGTTAGCTAGAGCTTTATCAGAATATCAGGGGCGTAATTAAGGTTGGAGTAATTCCTCTCGAGTAGAGATTAAAGCTAATGAAGACACGCCACCATGCACGCACCAAACCCTAGCACTCTGGGAGAAATCCTTCGCTTAGATTGTCACAATTGGGTCAAAACCCAGAGCTTGCACTCATCCTATAGGCAGGACGAAGCACCAGTCAGTTTAACTATTCTCCTATGAAATTAATTAACAGGCTTATTAAAGGATTCCCAGTGGGCCTTGATTAGCGCACACTGCACAAAGGCTTTGTTCTGTCAGCTGAAGCCATCCTCAAAAGCATGAACGACGGAGAAAAAAAAAAGACCTCCTATGTCTTCATCACACTCACAATATTTACAATACAATCAGCCGCTTTGCTGGGGAAATGCGTTGAGGTCACGTCCTCGTTTACAACGCCTGATTAAATAGCGGAGCCGAAATGAAATGCGTTGGTAAAGTCGTTTAAGAGTTTACAGCCAGGATACGATGAGCTTTTAGTGGATGAGCTTTTAGTGGAATAAATAAAAGGTGGATTCATAATTACTCTCCACGAGGTTGAAACTGATATAAAAGGCCCCGGCGCTTGATGCATGCCGGCTAATTTCTTTATTTTTTCCATCGCCTCCTGTTCTGCAGCTATGGCACTAATGCTATCTATAAACCCACCGTACAGTTGTGGAACAGTAATGAAGACGTATATCTGCCCACGCAGAACCAGATCAAGCTCCTTACAATCAGAGGAAGGAAGGACAAATGTGTGTGTGTGTGTGTGTGTGTGTGTGTGTGTGTGTGTGTGTGTGTGTGTGTGCACACTCACCCTCGTGTGTGTGTGTGTACGGGGGCTGAAGTTTCTGCTCCATTACACTGAGACACAAGTGATTTACTGCAATATTTTAGCCTTTCGACATAAAGTAGACTGATGTTGGGGTGCTGGAGGTGACTCATATGCCAACACCAAGAATATGCTATTGTGCAGGTATGAGGCCGGAGATAAGAACACCATGTGAAAGAAATACATCTTATGTCATTATCTTCCGCTTAATCCTTTTCTGGATGGCGGGGGTTGGGGGGTCTCGGAGTTGAGGCAGCACGCCTGCGCAGTAGTCAGCAGGTCAGCATTATACGGAGCTATACTGAGCAATACAGAGCGTACACACTTGTGTGCTCACGCTCAAGTGCCACGATCGGGTTTGTAGTGTGGTTGATTGTTTATTTCTATATTTCGCTCCGGGCTCATCTCGCCCTGCATTCAGCGGCTTTTCCGCTCTTTGCTTTATTTATTTGTATTTTTATCCTCGGCATGTTTCGTCGTGTTCTCAGCGGCGTTCCCGCTGTTTAGTTTTGTTTTTGTATATTTTAGCTCTCAGCTCCTTCAGCGGTGTTCCCGCTGTACTAAGCCAATAAAGTGTTTTTTTTTTGTTCGCTTACCTGGTCGCCTGGCTCGCTTTATCTACACCGCACCGCGCTGCGCCGCCAGCTTCCGGACAGCGCGCACCCGATTCGTGACACATACTCACTCACATAGAGAAACACTCATTATATAGGGACAATTTAGATAGGGGCAATTTAGATCAGCCCATTCCCCTTAAATCCATGTTTTTGGACTGTGTGAGAACACCGGAGAACCCAGAGGAAACCCACACGGACACAGGGAGACCATTGAAACTCCACCCAGATTAGGATTTGGATTATAAGAGGCGGACTAGCTAACCACTACCCCACTGTGTCGCCCAGATCTTTATAAATAAAAATATATATAAATAAAAGTGCATTTCATGTTTTACTTTTATTAATGACAACTGATGATTTATTAAGTTTCCTTAATTACTTTCTCCATAAATCTCAATGTTCTACATGTAACCCTACATTCCTGATTAATTTCCAGTATTTGGTTAGGGATAAAACTAAAACAGATTTTTAGAATGTCTTAAATAAACTCACTATAGGTGATTAACCTCCATATCTAAAGTAAATTATAAAACAATTTCAGTTGTGTCTTGAGTTTGCTTTGAGTTTCATATAAATGACTCCTTTATCGTGTTGTAATCTATTAGATGAAGAGAGGAATGTGAGGTTTTACATAAAGACAGGACCATGTGGGTTAAATAAACATGACAGCTTGATGCACAGGCAGCGAGAGGTGGATGTTTATATTCCATATTCAAAATAACGATCCTTTATTCAGTGAACAGTGCTGTTTTTATTAGTATGTACATATATTAGAATAAGCAAACATCAATATGAAGCAATCACAATTCCTACTGAGGAGATTTAATATGATGTAAAAGATACACACAAAAATAATAAGATTGGCCAACTGTCCTGGGTGTATCTGTCCAGTGGCTGAAACCTTCTCCTTTGCATGGGAATAAGGGACCTTCTGCAACCCTAGTAGAGTATTACGTGGAAGATAATGAATGAATGAATTAATTAATTAATGTAAAACCATGTACAGAAGAGCATAAAACCCCCAAACACACATTTGGTTTCTTTATCCAAAGTGACTTGCATTAGCATTCAGGGTTTTGCTGAAGGACCCACATTTGTAACTTAAGTGGACCTGGGATTAAAACCCACAACCTTTAAATTGATAGCCAAACACACGATAAAACAATCAGTCACAAAACCAATGCCAGGTTGTATCCTTACCACTTCGGCTTGTTCAGCTTAAGAACCCTGTAAAGCTGCTATGAGACTATTCTATTATGTACCATTTTAAAAAGATCTAAATGAATTAGTTGCTTATATTTCAATACCTTTGTCCTTATGATATACAGTACAAAGTAAAAAGTATAATAGGCAGTACAAAATGAAACACAAAACTACATACAGTATACAGTATTATTTATGGAACTATGTACAGATTAAAGTACTTAATAAATTACAAACATATAGAACCTTACACAGTAACAGGCGCTGAATTAAAACTAGAACCATAAACAGAATTCAGACCAACTCCAGTGTATTGAGAATGCTTACACTGTAACTCTCTCCTGATTAAGAAAGCCCAGTGGTGCTGCTGCGGCTTCCACATTGATGATCCTTAGTGAAAATGCCATGAATTAGAACAGCAGCATATGCTGAGAACAGAGGTTTCATGCATTTTCTAAAGGGTTGATGAGGAAGTTTTTGAAGGACATGGAAAAATCAATGCCCCGGCCCTTATTCTCGGGAAGCACTCGTCTCTAATATATCAGTATTGTATATACGTACAGGCTGAGAACCATGGCAGGGAGATAGAACTCTTAAAGCATATTGATTCAGCCCATGTTGCCCAAACGCCTGTTCTGTAAAACATTATAGTAAAGTGTAGAAAGCAGTTATTTGTTTTGTTCTTCTTACAATTTATTCATTCATTCATTCATTATCATCCACTTAATCCTATGCTAGGATCTCGGGGAGGGGAGGGGAGGGGAGGGGAGGGGGATTTACAATAATTGTGTGACATGGTGGCATAGTGACTAACATATCCGCCTTTCAGCGTTGAGAATCCAGGTTCGCATCCCGATCTGAGTGGAGTTTCCATGTTCTTTTTGTGTCCGTGTGGGTTTTCTCGGGTTCGCCGATTTTCTCCCACAGTACAAAAACATGGATTCAAGGTGAGTTGGCAGTTTTAATTTGACCCCATATTGTTTGTGTGTGAGTGAGTGTGCCCATTGATAGATTGGTGCCCTGGTTTGGGTGAATTTGCGCAGTATCTGAAACGTTCTCCCCAGAAAGGCCATGGGGAACGTTTCCCCCTCCGCCTTTCAACAATAAAAGTTTCAGGTGAAAACAAAATGAAAATAATCTGAACAAAAGAACATCATTTAATTGTTTTGACTACAGCTGGATTTTATGTTGTCACAGTAACAGTTACAGATAACTTGCTGAAATGAATGAACAGCTATGATGAAACTCCAATTACTAAAATGAGCACCAAAATAAATACATGTAAAAAAAAAAGCTGTTAGGTACCAACGCAAGTGGGTCTAGTACACGCGCCTACACACACACACACACACACACACAAACACGCACACAGAGGGAAAGAGCGAGCGAGTTCGACGGTAATCTGTGATTAGCAGGTCGGTTAGAAGGGGGAAAGTGCTGAGGAACAGCAGATTCTCTAAATCCCAGAAGTGCTACATTTCATTTCTGGTTCCCGCACCGGCGCTACTACTGCTGGAAGATTTCTTCACTGAAAGTGCCACGCTCACATCCTTCAGGCTTCATCCAGATTAGTCATGATCCTCCAGCGCTCAGGACTAACAGGAGTCCATCCATGCTAAGGAAAAGGACATTAAAAAGTGAAGGATCATATCTATCTCCTACAATGGAGAACAAAACAGACTGAAAAATACCAACAATGTGGTCTAAATTTTACTTTTTGATTCAACTGATCAAGTTCCAAATTAATTATTTCATTCTTTATCTTCCACTTAATCCTCTGCTAGGGTTGCGGGGGCGTTCCCCATGCCAGGATAGAACATTTTGGGTGCTGAGCCCGATACACACACGCCAGGGTGTATCGCAATCTATCGCTGGACACACTCACTCACACAATATGGGACAATTAAGAGCATTCAGTTTACCTTGAATCCATGTTTTCCATGAAACCAGAGAACCCGAAGGACATGCAAATCACTAAGCCATGGTGCCGCTCCAAGTTCCAAATTACACAAAATTTTATTTATAAGTTATGACTAAAGATAAATGTGGACAGGACAAAGCCAAGTGCATAAGACAAATAATAGAAAGAGAAACAATACCTTACATGACCTCTACAATGCAACCTGCACCTCAGGTGGCACTATTCTCACAAGCTCACATGTGCAAAGATGTTTATTTAGAAAGTATGTGCACCCTACACAAAATAACTAAAATTAACAAAAGACAAAAAAGGTGTACTGATCTAGAAATAAGACAAAACCGGTGTACCTGTCCGGCTCTGATGCTGCTGCACTGACCATGCTACAACACTGGGGGGAGCCTATGTCCTCCCCAAGTTGCTTAAAACAAGCACAACCTAAGGATCGAAAGATGCCCTGCTCATGGCAGGGAGCAACAACCATCACAGATGGCCTCTACCAATGGACAGCAGGGGGTTAGCAGGCATGTTTTTCATTTCAGCAAGAAGATGGTGTGACTGCCAATATCAGGTCAAGAAAAAAAATTTTTTTTTGCATGGGAAATTGCATGGGAGCGTAGACGATGATATGTACAGATGTCTCTCACAATATCGCGGATCACTTTTTGCAGGTTGCTTTTTTAATTATATCTAATTCAGTTTTTGCTGTATTGCAGGATTTTGCACTATATACTGTATGTTGCTAAATTTCCGTAGGATTAAGTTTAGAAAGCATTTAATAGCATATTAAGTGTTGACATGAGTGTGGAAGGGTTTTATAAAGCCCTTTAACATAATTATATCACCACCACATCGCAAGGTCTCTGGAATGAAAACCCCTGCCATTACTGTACATGCTCGTTACTTGAGTAATAGATTTGTTCCTGCCTGATTTCACATGATTGAGCGGACATAGCTTCACTCATGAAAACAAATAGTAGGTTTAGTCAAATTAGTGTTTAAAAAGTATTGGAGATTAATTATTATTGATCAGATACATGCCTAGCGATGGATTGGCGCCCTGTCCTGGGTCTATCTGCCCAGCACCCAAGACGTTCTCCCCTGGATGGGCATGGGGAACCCCACCGCAACCCTAATAGAGGATAAAGCGGGAGATAATGAATGAATGGATGAATGATCAGGTACATCAACAACATGTTTTTTCATTTACACTGGTTATCGGTACATGTGGATAATTTCGCCAAGTATGCGTTAGCACGTTTAAAATGTTTTCACAAACATACCTCACAACTGCTGTACAACGCCGATAAACTGTTCGTGTTTGATATACGCCCGCTTTTCCAGTGCTGCCGTAAATCACATGAAACCTAAAATACTCCATTCATTAATTTATCCATTCATTCATTCAATAAGGGGGTTCTCCCAATCCCATCCAGGGGAGAACGTTCCGGTTGCTGGGCAGATACAGCCAGGACAGGGTGCCAATCTATCGCTGGGCCCAAAATCCTCCCACATGTTTGATTTGAATGAAGCAGTGTATGTAATTTCCATGTATCATTTTAACTTGCGGCCCGTGCTCTAAACTGAGCTGCTCTTAGCATGGCATGTTTAGCAGTGTGTACCACTAAGGTGCAACTCCCAACTCGGTTCAGGAGTAGTGTCAGGTTGGGAGGGTTGGGCCCCTCCCCCCTGCCTCCCGTGTATCGGGGTTTGGCCGTTCGGGGTTTCCGTAGGTAGGGCCCATCCCCTTGAGCAGGGATTGGGTCCTACCTGATCACGTGTGGCCTGCTGACTGCATTTCTGGCATCCCGCCATAGCAGCCAGCAGGCCAGCATTCTAGATTGAGCAGTTCCGAGCTCACCCTCCTCATGGGCCTCTGCTCATACACCACGTCGGGGTTTCAGAGTGGTGTGTTTATTTAGTTCTGCAGTTCGCTCCCGGCTTTCCGCGCCGAGCACTGAGCGGCTATTCCACTGCTTGTGTTATTTCGTTTTGTTTTGTTTTCTAGTTTGGGCATATTTTGTCGTGTTGTCAGTTGCTTTCCCGCTGTTTTATGTTATTTTGGTGTATTTCGGATCGCGTTGCCTCCAGCGGCGTTCCCTCTGTGCTAAAGCGAATAAAGCTTCTGGTGTTCGCTTACCTGAACGCCTGGCTCACTATTTCCTCACCGCACCGCGCTGCACTGCCATTGTTCGGACACCGCGCCCCGCTGTGACATAATGCTGGCCTCAGATAACAGTAGCCGAGTCCAGGATTTCTCCTCCCCGGCTTTCGTCCCGGGTTTGTTTGTTCTTTATATATACTATCGGTAGCTGCGTTAGCTTCGGCGCTAACCGCGTTTAGCAGCATTCTCCGGCTGTTAGTGGCCTTAGCTTCTGTGCTAGCCTGTTTTTTGTATTGTGTTTCAGCAGCAGCATTTGGCTTTTTAGACCGGCGTTAGCCACGCCACTAGCCACAGTTTTCATTGCTGCATCTGGCTATTTAGATTGGCGTTAGCCACGCCATTAGCCGCGTTTTCTCTTGCTGCATTCGGCTACTTAGATCGGCATTAGCCACGCCATTAGCCGCATCCTCCAGCTGCAGCACCGGCTTCCTTAGATCGGCACTAGCACTGCCTTTAGCCGAGTTCCCGGCTGCAGCAGCTAGGCTAATTAACCCGGCACTAGCCATGCCAGTAGATACCCCAACTGTAGCGATCGGCTTTCTTAGCTTGGCGCCGGCCCCGCCGTTTAACAATCGCTGCAGTACTTTATTTAGTTCTGCAGTTCGCTCCCGGCTTTCCACGCCGAGCACTCAGCGGCTATTCCACTGCTTGTGTTATTTCGTTTTGTTTTATTTTCTAGTTCGGGCACGTTTCGTCGTGTTGTCAGCGGCGTTCCCGCTGTTTTATGTTATTTTGGTGTATTTTGGATCGCGTTTCCTCCAGCGCCGTTCCCGCTGTGCTAAAGCGAATAAAGCTTCTGGTGTTCGCTTACCTGGTCGCCTGGCTCACTATTTCCTCACCGCACCGCGCTGCACCGCCATTGTTCGGACAGCGCGCCCCGCTGTGATAAGTAGAGCTCGACTTTTGTGTTTCCTGGTCCTGGTGTGTTAGTATTACGTACCTGTACCCTTGTATTTTCTGTACGACTGTGTGTACCGAATTGTGTGGCCCATACCTTAATGGTATTACGGTTATGTAATACAATGTACAAGTTCATTTAGTTCAATGTACAAGTTCAATTATTTATATAGCGCTTTTTACAACAGTACATTGTCACAAAGCAGCTTTACAGAATGAAAAGCCTTTAAACCCCCAAAGAGACAAGCCGAAGCGACGATGGCAAGAAAAAACTCCCTGTTATGTTATTATTTAAGGAAGAAACCTTGGGAGGACCAAGACTCATCCTCCTTGAGCGACCAGGCAGAAACAACAGTGTAGGACAGCCATGTACAGATATTTAACAAATGGAAAAACTCTAAGAACTGGAAAACTATATGTGAGTCCATTAAGGGGGTCCTGCAGGACCGCCAGTCCAATTAATATTCAGGTTTCATAGGGGGTGCACGTTGGAGAGGCACCTGAGGAGTGTGTGCACACTGGAGAGGCTCCTGAGGAGGGTGTGCACACTGGAGAGGCTGTGGGAACACACAGGCGGATCCGTGGTGGGAACGCATGCTGGCTTGACCTCGGCGGGTGTGCGCGCAGGTGGGTCCATGGCGGGAACGCAAGCTGGCTGGACCTCGGCGCGTGTGCACTCTGGCGGATCCGTAGCGGGAACGTATGCTGGCTGGACCTGGGCGGGTGTGCACACAGGCGGGTCCGTGGTGGGAACGCATGCTGGCTTGATCTGCGCGGGTGTGCATACAGGTGGGTCCGTAGCTTCACATACCGGCGTGCTCGCGGACACGATGGAGGGCGCCGCAAGTACATGGGTTACTTACTTGGGCTCTGAACCCAAATATACTGCCACATCGTTCTGTCAACTTGTTTACCTCACACGGAATGGCTGTGCAGCGGAATGCGCAGAGCCGAAGTGCTGAAGAGAGTCAGACACACCAGGTAGCGTAAAAAGGGTTTTAATTAAAGGTATAGGGACACCACAAAAACAAAAGAGTTACATACAACGCAAGGTGACATTAAACAACGATGAACACGGAGGAATGGGAACGTGGAAACTAAATACTAACAACCACCGACCACGTGCATAAAACAAACCAATAAGAAACCGGAGTTAATTAACTAACATAGCAAACGCAAACACAAAAGCTAATTAACTGAAAATAAGGAACAGGCACCTGTTACACCAAATTGCTCCGCGTGTGACGTATACGAGGCTACTCATTGCTCCGGACATGTGTGCCATGTCTGTAATTGTAAAACAAAATCTCCATATATATGTGTGTGTATATACGTGTATGAGTGTGTTTGTATATATATATATATATATATATATATATATATATATATATATATATATATATATACGAATCCGATTTTTTAAAGTTGCAGCTGATGATCAATTTCAGCTGCAGACCTCCTGGAGGGAACCCCCGGTGCTTGATTAATCAGCGTTTGATTAATCGGTGTTTAATTAAGACGACCGTTTACAGGCAAACTGAGATGACACAGAGGCCAATTTGTGACAAATCGACTGTGGCATGGCGTTCATTTATCTCCAGCTCCGCATCGCTCCATTTCTCTGTGCCTGTGCCTTTCATTTCTCAGCAGGAGAGCTTTTCATTAGAAGACAAGGATTAAGGAAGGATGGAGGGGGATTGGACAGAGACGGAGGGAAGAGATGGGCAACGGCGGCTTCCAATACACTTATTTTGGTGCCGGCATAAATCAGGGGAGCCATGTGTGCTACATGTGCATCAGCTCTGCTGGGAACAAGGTCATTTCTTTTACAAACAGCAGTTTTAAAACCATGTGTCTTTCTCCGGCTCGTGGTCCCTCACATATACATCACTGATCATTTGATCACACACAAGTGAAAGCTCACACAGGTGTGTAGAGCTACACACTTACACACTGCAAATAAAGATTTACTTGGTTTTAAACTAATATTTATAGCAGTTAGGTGAACAGGTCTGATAAATGGATTTCTCACAAACTCTGAAACAGCTGGCTGACCTCTACTGGCTGTACAAGGTGTAAGCACTAAGAACGCTGGGGCCTAGAATATGGCTTTGAGACAGAACTTAATAAAGTTTATAAGAATTGATGAGTGATGTTGATTGAAAGAAAAATAAAAAATGAGATATCATGTTCTCATGGACATTATTGGTTCTCAAACATGTCTCCTGAAATAAAGACTGCAGTCTCATGTGGGTCTCTTCCTGAGTTTTAGTAGATGTCTCAATAATATCTTACTTGCACTCAAATTTGTTAAAATAAAGGACAGGTCTTAATATTAACCATTTCTCATCTAAATCATATATTAATGATATTAACCATCTAACCCAAGGTTTGTAACAGTGCATGGCATACTGCACGGCATAAATACAGTATGTGGGCACACTGGACCAAACCACGTGAGATGGAACCACAAGAGACAAAAAGTATAAAAGTTTATTTAATAGCAAATAAATATAACAAAGTATTCTAAATTATTTTAGGGAACACAATCATACAGCAGGGGGCATGCTACACCTTTTATGTACAGTAGTAATGTTATTAGGGTGTTTACCAGCCTAACCCAACAGATGCATAGAATGTGCTTTCTTTAAAAACTGAGGGGCTTGCACCACCCTAGCTGCTTCCCGACGAAGTGCCATCTACTCTAAGAGGGGTAGAGAGAGCACGCTTGTTGCTCCCCTAGGTCTGCGTGCTGGCCGGCACAATTGCACTTCATGGAGTTACGCATCTCATTGCACAGTGCCACCTACGTTCACCCAGGATTCGCCAGGATGTTGCGTGCTCCAGCTGTCCCAGGATGTGGTGCAGACAACACAAACCAGACATCTGCAAAAGCCAAGCCCTGCTCAGCAAAAGGTTAAATGTTAAAAGTACATGCTTGGAAAATTACTATGTTAACATCAGCACTTCTCCGAGCTAAAGCACGTACTACAGCTCAATGTCCCAGCGTCTGCTCTCCATATAGAGGAGAGTTACAAAAGCAAAATGCTGGAACTTATCAGTGGTGCGCACAGGAACGCTGGGATGAATTACTGGTGCATAACAACCCGTTTGCACCTGCGCCATGCATGCCAGAGAAGCAAACCACGGCTAGTGGGGAAAAAAAACATCTAGTCATGTTACAAGAGTCGCTCTGTGATAAGGGTGTTGGGCTATTGATCTAAAGGTTAGGAGTTCAAATTCCTGTCACAGGTGCCACGGGCACCTGTCCCTCGTTTAATTTACTAATGGACTCTGTTGGGTGATTGGTTTATTTTGTGCACGTGACCGGGTGTTTTCCTGATTTAAGTTTCGTATTCCCACTTCACCATGCATGTCTTTGTTTCGGTATTTACCAGGTGTTAGTATGTTCGTTTGTTCCCCCTTTTCTGTTGGTTTTCCTACACCATTTTTAATAATAAACCCGTTTTGGTTTTTATGCCCGGTGTCTTTGAACTCTCCTTCCGCGCTCAACCACGGTACTACGCTGCGCACGATCTCCGCGCAGGTTGGATCCGTGGGAGTGTTTTATCCCGGACCGGTGTACGCATTCTTTCCCCGCGTAGCCGGTTCCAGGGAAACACTCAACAGGCGTAAGCGGCGTACGCAGTTTCCCCGCGTAGCCGATCTCCTCCGGGGAAGAACGAGGCTGCTAACAGAAAGACGTGCCAAACTATCTGGAGAGTTCCGGACACCAGGGGTCACCCATCGCTGATTCGGAGGACCAGGGTCTGCACTGCTGAGGAAGTCGAGCACGGGGGACCGCCGATTACCGAGTCTGGGCGCCAGGGACCGCTCTATTGACGACTCCGAGAGCCAGGGTCCGCAAGCCACAGACTTCGGACTCCAGTCCGAAGCGAGCACGTCGTCCAGTCCCGCAGCGAGATGACGTGCTCCACGAAGTCAGCAGGATGCAGCCAACAGGCTTCAGTGCCAGAGGGACCGTTAGGTTCAAGTTATTTTATTTATATAGCGCTTTTTACAACAGTACATTGTCACAAAGCAGCTTTACAGAATGAAAAGCCTTTAAACCCCCAAAGAGCAAGCCGAAGCAACAGTGGCAAAAAAAAAAACCTCCCTGTTATGCTGTTATTTAAGGAAGAAACCTTGGGAGGACCCTGGTATTTATTTGTTTCAACGGATAAAAACTTGTGAGTACCTAGACTCAGTTGGGGAATTTTTTGTGTGGCTGGACAGCGTTAACCGTGTAGGACACTAAAGTTAAGATTATGTTAGAATCAGGTGATCATTTAAAAATAGAGAGTGATTCAGTTCAGTCATTAATAGGACTCAGCTTCTGTCTATCAAAAGAAAGTGGGTGATGTCATTAAAAAATCCTAAATGTCCCTTTGGTTTTTGAAGGACGCGTCCATGTTAGTTCGTCTTGCACAGTCCTTTTTTCCAGACCGTGTCAATATGTAGGGACTTGGGGAGCAGCACATGTAAAGTCACCTCTTGGGTGTTCACAGGCAGCAGAGCACCGCAAGTCATGCTGTTTTCCAGCATGCATAAGAAGCTAAGTTATCCTAACAGTGGCGAAACGTGCATTTCACACCTAGACCTTCAGTAATGCTCCGTCTGAATAAATCCAGCTGACAATAACTGTTTTATGGCTATAAATATATACAGTGGGTTGCAAAAGTATTCATACCCCTTGAACTTTTCCATATTTTGTCACATTACAACCACAAACATAAATATATTTCACTGGAATTTAATGTGAAAGACCAACACAAAGTGGTATACAATTGTGAAGTGGAAGGAAAATTATACATGAATCAACATTTTTTTTACAAATAAAAAACTGAAAAGTGCGACGTGCAAAAGTATTCAGCCCCCCTGAGTCAATACTTTGTGGAGCCACCTTTTGCTGCAATTACAGCTGCAAGTCTTTTAGGGTATGTCTCCACCAGCTTTGCACATCTAGTGACTGAAATTCTTGCCCATTCCTCCTTGCAAAACAGCTCAAGCTCAGTCAGATTGGATGGAGAGCGTTTGTGAACAGCAGTTTTGAGATCTTGCCACAAATTCTCAATTGGGTTTAGGTCTGGACTTTGACTGGGCCATTCTAACACATGAATATTCTTTTTTTTAAACCACTCCATTGTAGCTCTTTATGTTTTGGCTTTATGTTTAGGGTCGTTGTCCTGCTGGAAGGTGAACCTCCGCCCCAGTCTCAAATCTTTTGCTGACTCCAACAGGTTTTCTTCCAAGATTGCCCTGTATTTGGCTCCATCCATCTTCCCATCAACTTTGACCAACTTCCCGGTCCCTGCTGAAGAGAAGCACCCCCAGAGCATGATGCAGCCACCACCATATTTGACAGTGGGGATGGTGTTTTCAGAGTGATGTGCAGTGTTATTTCTCCGCCACACATAGCGTTTTGCATTGTGGCCAAAAAGTTCAATTTTGGTCTCGTCTGACCAAAGCACCTTCTTCCACATGTTTGCTGTGTCCTCAACATGGCTTCTGGCAAACTGCAAACGGGACTTCTTATGGTTTTCTTTTAACAATGGCTTTCTCCTTGCCACTCTTCCATAAAGACCACATTTGTGTAGTGCACGACTAATTGTTGTCCTGTGGACAGTTTCCCCCACCTGAGCTGTGGCTCTCTGCATTTCATCCAGAGTCACCATGGGCCTCTTGGCTGCCTCTCTGATCAGTGATCTCCTTGTTCGGCCTGTAAGTTTAGGTGGACGGCCTTGTCTTGGCAGGTTTACTGTGGTGCCATACTCTTTCCATTTCCGGATGATGGATTGAACAGTGCTCCGTGAGATGTTCAAAGCTTTGGAAATCTTTTTATAACCTAAGCCTGCTTTAAACTTCTCCAAAACCATATTCCTAACCTGTCTGGTGTGTTCTTTGGACTTCATGATGCTGTTTGCTCCCCAATATTCTCTTAAGCAACATCTGAGGCCGTCACGGAGCAGCTGTATTTGTACTGAGATTAGATTACACACAGGTGGACCCTTTTGAGTCATTAGCACTCATCAGGCAACTTCAGGCAACAATTGGTTGCACTCAGGGAAAAGGGGGCTGAATACTTTTGCACATTGCACTTTTCAGTTTTTTATTTGTAAAAAAAATGTTGATTCATGTATAATTTTCCTTCCACTTCACAATTGTATACCACTTTGTGTTGGTCTTTCACATTAAATTCCAGTGAAATATATTTATGTTTGTGGTTGTAATGTGACAAAATATGGAAAAGTTCAAGGGGTATGAATACTTTTGCAACCCACTGTATATATCCTATATGCAGAAATGCAATATAACGGGTTGTTGCATCACAGATAGGTAACAAGTTATAGCAGGAGCACAGCGGCACTGGGGGAGAAAGCCGAGCAATCAGAAATGGACCCATTCGATGTGACTATGTCTAACACTTACGCCCTTTATAAGCTGTAACATCAAATGCCACGGGTGGAAAGATCGACCACTAATTGCAGGAATGTGAGCGACTGGCAGATTCCAGTGGCCAACACGTGTCTTTTAATGAATTTAAAATTATGAATTTAAAAAAAGCCTTAGCCTTTGGAATCCTGTTTTTGTAATTAGTTTTAATTGGTTGAAAATATCTTCTCATCAAAAGCACTCTAATCAGAGGGCATGAATATGCTGACATGCCATTAGCCTGCTTTGCCTTTGGGCTTTGGTATTGCCAACTCAAAATCTGATTTGTTGATGTAACAGGTTTATCTCCCCTTATTTAATGCTAAGGCCTAGGAAAAAGTACAGTATTTAAAACCTTGCAACCAATGCTGCTAAATTTATGATTGGTTAAATGCTTTATGAAGAAAATCCATGTCCTTAAATTTGGCAACCAGGAAACGCATTGAAAGGAAAAGTTTTCATGGATAAAATATGATTTACATAATAAAAAATACATAAATATGATTTAACAAATTTCATAAATTATTATTAGTCTCGGGTGGCTTGGTGGTTAGCACGTTCGACTCTCAGCGCTAGGGAATCCCAATCTTGGTGGAGTTATAATGTTTTCCCTGTGTCCGTGTGTCCCACAGTCCAAAAATATGGATTATGGCGAATTGAATTCTCCAAATTACCCCATATAGAGTGAGGGATGGGCATGGGAAGCCCTCCCGCGACCCAAGTAGAGAATGAAGCGGAAGATGGATGGATGGATTAGCCTCAGTTGCTTAGCACGTTCGCCTGTCAGCACATGGAGTTCCCCTGTTTGTTTGGGTTTCCGCTGGGTTCTCAGGTCCCTCCCACAGTCCAAAAACATAGATTCAAGGTAAATTAAAAGCATTATCCATGTTTAACAATTTAATAGTTAGAGTTATTATTTCCCAGCTGGTTCTCCTCTATTAGCATATAACCCCTTAAGACCTGGGAAGTGATGGGTGAGTAGAGGTGGAGAACACTGATGGAGGAGCTTTGAGGAGCCTGATGGAGAAACACAGCTTTATTAGACTCATATTGGTGAAGAACGATGGAATCTTGTTGGAGAAAAATCATTTGACATAACCTTACATGAAATGTCTAGGCCATAGCTCTGGATCATTTAACCTGATAGAGATGAAAGGTCATGTCTCAAATCAGACTGCAGTGCTTTAAACCCCTGTGTAGCTTCCTCAGATTCAAAGTCGACAGCAAAAATATTCTTTCCAATACTGATTAGGTTTATTCTCGAATATGCACCTTAACCTTGTACACAATCTTACACCCAACCGTAAGAACTGTAACATAAATCAAATAAACAATTATACAATGAACAATTTACATATTGTAGACTATTAATCTTAAGACTGATCCTTTGTTGGTTTTATCACACGAATTTACATCTTGATTTAGAACCGTAGTTACATATCAATTCACTCTAATGCTAGAAAAGGTAATAAACATAATTAGTATATTAACAGAACACAAACCTCATTGGCTGCATGAAATATCTAAGGAGAGCTATGGTCACGTTGTACCCTGTTGGTCTTATCTTTCCGAATGACTCTTTGGAACTAACTTTGGAACCTTTGTAACGTGGTAACCGCGGTAATTAGCAGTGTAACCATGGAAATTAACATTGTCAATGTTCTTAGAAGAACAGAAGTTCTATCCACAAGTTCTATTGTACACTATTATACAATTCTACAAACTCTAAACCAACCAAGAATACAAACTGCCCAAGTAGGCAGTTACACCCTGTTTAAAATGTGAAGGTGTCTGTCACCATGTAATAAATCACGTCGTTTATGCATTTCTGCCACATGCCGCCATAATTTCACTCCTCAGCAACGAGTGCTGTGCATCAGTCACACTCAGATTACATCAGATCTGATCCAGCTCAGAGAATCAATCCTCAAGCACATGGTTAGATTTTTTTTATTCTGTTCAGGCGTAGTAAATAGTTGCAATGATTCAGACTCTTCAAATGATTCGAGAGTCAGTGTCGGTTCATTCAGGTTCAGCTGCTGGAAGTCACTCATATGCCATAACTGAGAATCTGTTGCGGTCTGCTGACCGGGCGGGGTGGATCCGCTACTCGGAGACGAATTCAGACTGAGAACGGAGATGAAATGCAAACCGAGTTTATTTCCACACACACAGGGCAACAGTACTGGGAACAGCGACACAATGGAGGTAACAAGAGGGAGTGCGTGATGACGTGGAGACGCGGCGTATGACAAGGCCTGACGTGCAGCCTGCACGTCAGGCCTGCACACACAAAACACAGAACAGACGAGAACGAGTGCACACAGAGCGAGGCAAAACAAGGCAAGGCAAGGCGAGGCAGTGAAGGGAGCTAGTGTAGTCGGGCATAGCACAGGCTTGGCACAAGACGGAAAGGCGTGCGGGGCTTAAATAAGGAACCGTGATACAACCCAGGTGCGCGTGATTACGGGGGCGTGGACACCTAGACCAACCCACACCACGTGACAATAACATAACAATAACAACATTTTAAAGGATCATTTGGTCATACCTGAGCTTTGCTTCTATCTCATTCATTGAATTATTTGGTCACCACTGAGTTTGCCATATATCTCATTCATTGAATTATTTGGTCAAACCTGATGTTGGCTTCTATCTCGTTCAGTAAATCATTTGTTCATACCTTATTTTTGCTTCTATTTTGTTCAGTGAATCATTTAGTAATACCAGAGATTGGCTTTGGTTTCGTTCAGTAATTAATTTGGTCAAACTTAAGGTTGGCTTATATTTTGTTAAGTAAATAATTTGATTATACCTGAGGCTTACTTCCATCTCATTTAGTAATTAATTTGGTCATACCTGTCATTGGTTTCTATCTCGTTTAGTGAATCATTTGGTCATGCTGGAGCTTTGCTTTTATCTCGTTCACTGAATCATTTGGTCATACCTAATGTTGGCTTCTGTCTTGTTTAGAAAATCATTTGGTCATATGCTATTATTTTGTTATTTCGTGAATTATTTAGTGGTACTTGTGTTTGGTTTCTATTTCGTTCAGTGAATAATTTGGTGCCTGCTGAGGTTGGCTTTTATAATGTTGATTTCATAAATCATTTCATATGAATCATTTCATATTATTTTGCGGATCTTTTCATCCAAAATGATTTACAGGTACCCTTGAACAGTTTGATGGCGTCAGATCACAGCCATGAAACAATTTACCTAAAACATGGTGGTTAATTTGATTATAATTTTATATTAATTTTTATGACTCCTTGCTGCATTGTTTAATCAGCAACACTGTTTGTAAATATATCTACACTGATGGATGTGGCCACCTAGAAATGAGGTGTGCTATTTTGGTGACAGAAAACACAGGTGCAACACTGACTGAAAACAACCTAGACAGACGTCAACAGTCAGATGTTCATTGCTATCTTGGCTGTGAATCATCAACACAGGCATGGTATAACACCACTGAACATTGAATGGAACTGAGCATTATTAAATAACACTGCAGTTGTACAGAAAATGCATATATATTACCTACACTATACTGTGTGTTCTCCATTCACAGTAAAATGGAGACCCTCTTGGACAAGTGCATTAAATCCAGATAGCTGAACCGCTGAAATAGCAATTCACTAGTCAGAGCGCAATTAGCTCTTAAAAATAACGGTGACACGTTGATTGGTTTATTGCTTTTTAGGCCCAAAGCACACCCATGAATAATTAAGAATTAGTACATCCATTTTAAACTTGGAGGGCATACTTTAAGTGGTGTTATGAAAGCAAATACATACTGACTCCCTAAATGATGTTGAACAGCTTAAACGGCTCACTAAAGATTTCATATAGGGCCCCTAATGTTATTAGTTTTAAGATTTTTGTCTTTATTTTATATATATTTTTTTATCTAATTATGATTTTTTGATGAAGTTATTGTGCTTAACTGAGATGTGTTTGACGTAGGTCTGGGTATAAATTATTCATTAGTAGTCATCATGGCATCATTTTGTTGTGATTTGAGTACTCAGTTTTCTAAAAGAAATTGTGTTAACAAGCTGCTGAATTAAATAAGGAGATTTAAATCAGGATCAATGTTAAATTAGAGCAGCAGCATGAAAAAACACGATTTCAACACCCACTAACATCCAACTTTCATAGGATGTGAGATGCACAGACTCTGTGTTATGATAATTATTCACAGCAGTCTCCATCATCAAAGATAAAGTCACCTAAGCGGTAAAACAACGAGGCGAGGGGATCGGCTCTTCTGAAATATGTGCAATGAGTGAAAAACTAGTCTGGTGTTTAACTAAAACGTTAATGTGCACAGTTTTTTTCAACTTTATGGTTTCATCAGAATAACAAGCTCCATATTAGGAAACATTCATAAAGAATAAAAATTGCCACCTCTTAGAATATAAGTTAAATATACGAGAACATCAAGAAAGGCATCTATGAGCAGAACAATAGGAACATCATTTTCAGACACATGAATGAGAACATCAATGAGAACATCTAGGCTCCACCTTGTCCCCAGCACTGCAGTGCTCCTGCCACACTATCCAACCAGCCGATTTAGGATGCCCTCATACTGATATTCTTGTGAAGGGGAGAATTCTGACATCCTGATTAAACGAAGAACCTCTCATCTTTCTCTCACCGTAAGTAAGGCATCTTACTGACAGACTGATGTTGTTGTCAATAATTTGCCATGGAAAGAGGGAGAGACTTTAAAAAAATCCTGTACAATAATAAAATGATATGTATTTCAAATAACTTCAAACATTATGACTTGCAACAGTTAAAATTATGCTGACAACTAATTTGTTTGGTCAGCATGAGCTGGATTGCCAAATTCCTGCCTCCATGGACATTGCTCAATTCCACCTGAATGTGGGTTGGTGATTTCAGCATAGGGTCACCTGCATGTGACTAGGAACCTCTTGTGTTTCGGGCATCCTCAGCACCTTCCCAGTTTCTCACCAGGAAAGCTACACTTCCAGCATTTTCTTCTGAACTGCATTGACAAGAACTTCTGCTTGCACACACTCCAAGCAAAAGGCTGGGGCATACAACCTTCCTGGAGAACAAAAAAACGCTCAGAAGATCGCAAAAACTCATTAATATCTCAATGCTTCCTTATATTCACTCTGCTCAGTGAGAATGATAATGGGCCTCAGGTGCATCCACAGGTGGAACAAATCACAGAAAAGAAAAAAAAACCTCTACCTTTTAATTTATCTGATACAATAATATACAGAAACTGCTTCTAATCCGTTGAACTTTACATGTCGTGTAGAACATTCAAGGCTTTACTCTTGCTGTTTTTTTATGAATCTTTTACCACCACTCAGTTCTACCGCGTCTCTTTTTCGATCTTCTACCTCACTCTCGGTCTGCATTTTTCAGCAACTTGCTCCTTTCCTTTATTTCACTATCCCTCGCTTGCGCTTCTTTTCCAATTCATTTTCTCTCCTCTTTTCTATCACCTTTATCCATCTTAAGCTGCACTCTCACGCTTGTGTAAGCTGAATTACATTTACTCTAACAGAATTCACAGCAACCTCTGAGTTCCTAACGCTGAATACATTTTTATGAAAAGTTTAACTTCTGCATCACAGAGCTGCTTTGATCATTTAGTTCTGAAGAATAGTCCTTGATTTTTAAGTAGGACTAGCGACTAGTACTGAATGAATAAGTAAAAAAGCCAAGACGTCAATCTATTTGTAGTAGCAGCATGGAAGGGGGTTGTATTTAGGGATTGGGGTACTGTACCAGGCTGATACCTGAACCTAAATTAAAGAGAGGGAGGAGATTTCAGACATCTCCATTTCAGACAGCTTTCAAGCACATGACTCCGTCCTCATCTGACTTCTGACGATCTATTTCCAACGGATAGCCATCTGTGCTTGACATACAAACCTTTTGCATGTGCGTCACTTCCATCCGTTGGCTTCTGCAGAGGAGTGGCAGGTACCCAGCACTCAACTCTAAAATTGCTGTGCCATTTAAATTTTCTGCCAAAAGCTGAAAAAAAAAGATTTACTCCACTCTGTTTTATCTTGACTGGGACATCTCAGGATGGGAAGACCAGAACCCCGCTAGAGCATGTACCCATAAGTTGTCCTGATGTTCTCACCATTTCAGAGTTTAGGTTCCATGTTTCAGTCACATGCTGGCACACAATTAATGGCAACACTATATATTGCTACCCATTGACGACATACTTGCCCGTTAAAAGAGCACTGAAAGGAGCTCCTAAAAATGGCTGCAGGTGGATCCACAGCTAAAAAAAATGCTGTTACAATTACATCCAATCATCAGAGCAGAACACAGCGCTACTGCACTGGAAAAAGCCAACAGGACCCATATTCCTCAGTTGGGGCAGCACGGTGGAGTAGTGGGTAGCATGTCCACGTCTCAGCACCAGGGATCCAAGTTCCACTCCAGATCTGGGTGGAGATTCCATATACTCCCGGTATCCAAGTGGGTTTTCTCTGGGTTCTCTGGTTTCCTCCCACAGTCCAAAAACATGGATTCAAGGTAAATAAGCTGTTCTAAACCGCCATTATATAAAGTACTTGTATGTCTGTAAGTTTTTGCTCAGAGATGGATTGGAGCCCTGTCCTAGGTATATCTACCTAGCACATGAAACATTCTTCCCTGTTTAAGCAGGGAAACCCATCCACCCATCCCTGGCCCTGGGTAGATACACACAGTACAGGACACCAGTCTATCGCTGGGCACACACTCACTCAAACACACACTATATAGGGGCAATTTATAGCATCCACTTCATCCTGAATCCATATTTTTTAACTGTGGGAGGAAGCCAGAGAACCATACAAAACCCATACGGACAAAGCAAGAGCAATCGCCTCTCCTCTCCCTGTTCTTCAAGAAAATTGGAGCTTAACAGCAGCAGATGTCTTTTTCCAATCATTTTACCATGCCAACATTGCCATGTAAATATCACAATGAGAAATGTGATTCTGCGATTCCTGTCAGCCTCCTGCTTCATCTCCGCACTCTGCAATCGCTGGTCGTTTCGGCTGCACTATATACTGTAACTCAGTTTCCCCTCCATCATGCACGCTGTAATTTTCCTCCGCAAGTTTAATGAGCGCAGACTCGGCAACAGCACATCACTGCAGATCTTCCTTCACTCAGCTCGTTAGATGAAATGATTTTTCCCCCCTCAGTAAAGTCAATCTGTTCCCTCATATGTGTAATGTAATAGAGCAGAAACAGGAGTGCACCTCCCCAGGTGAGGTCTGCCACTCGGCAGATGTAAACACTGTTATTTCAGAAGATGCCTTTTGGTGTGAAATGTAGATATTTTGAAGTTACTATGTTGCTCATGCTGTTTGGTCAGCGGTGGAAAAAACATCAGTGGGATCAAAACATTTCAGTGGTTTTATTGATGGACAGCTTCGATGTAATTCGGGTGACCACATTTTGGGTTTTTTTTAAAAAAGAGGACGCATGCTCCAAGACCTTTCATGTGAAAGCTGGCACTGTGTGTGATTTAAAAATAAAAAATAAAATCACTCTCTTTGATGTTTTTATAGTTTTATATACATGGTGTTCAATATTATAACAAGGCAGTAACAATTTATTACTAACAAACACTTTATAGGTTCTGGACAAATACTGTCTTTGCTTTATGTTTCATGGGATATTTACACAGACAGTGATCAAAATAAAAAAGGACGCACACACACACTTATACACAAATTTAAGGAAATCCTGTAAAGTATTACAAAGTATTGAAAATCAAATAACTCATTTATTGGAGGACGGCATAGTGATGTAGTGGTTAGCACCTCCCTTTCTCAGCGCACCGAGCTGGGTGGAGATTTCATGTTCTCCCCGTGTCTGCATAGGTTTTTTTCCTGGTTCTCCGGTTTCCATCCACAGTTCATAAACATGGATTTAAAGTGAATTGGCTGTTCTAAATTGCCCTTATATAGTGTGTGTCTCTGTGAGTGAGTGTGTGTGCAGGGATGGATTTGTGCCCTGTCATGGGTGTATCTGCCCAGCACTTAAAACATTTTCTACTCATTAGCATAGGGAACATTGCCGTGACCACATAAGATAAACTGCTACAAACAGAAACATGTTGCATCTGGCACTGCACTTTTTCCTGCACTAGTGCAGTGAGTGTGCTCCCTCTATTGAAAATAAAACTAAGAAACCAAAGACAAAAAGAAAAACAGTGCATACTGACTTGGACTCAGCAGATGCCTCAACCACACTGAGACACTAGGGGGGCATCCACCCCAGCTGCTCCTTTAACGGAGACTACCGTGGCCTGTCATTCTACTAGGAGACTAGGTAAAAAAAGCGGGAAATGCACCAATGTCCAACCTAATGTCACGGTGCCACCCAGGATCGCTTGCTATGCACCAAGCGCTAGCCCTTAAAAATCGAAACAGCCGCCAAGTTACATTTACATTACATTTACATTTAGTCATTTAGCAGATGATTTTATCCAAAGTGACTTACAAATGAGAACATCTCAAATCAGTAGTTATGAAGAAAACCAGCTACACTGTACAATTATCAAACCTGATCGTTATCTGATCCTGCATCCCCCCCCCCTTTTTTAATGTATTTATTTATTTATTTGTTTATTTATTTATTTATTTATTTTTCAACAGGTATTTGTTAAAAAGATGCATCTTCTGTAGTTTCTTAAAAATGGTAGTGACTCTGCCTTATGGAAAGAGTTGGGAAGATCGTTCCACCATGCAGTGAGAATCAGCTCCTTGGTGAGGTGGAATCACCAGGTGACAATCATCACTGGAGTGAAGTGAACGAGCCAGAGTGTATTTTGAAAAGATACAGTGAAGGTAAGAGAGGGCAGATCCAGAAATGGTCCTGTAGGCTAGAGTCAGTGACTTGTACTGAATGCGAGCAGCTACAGGGAGCCAATGAAGGGAAATGAGTAGTGGAGTGACATGAATTCGCTTGGGCTGGTTGAATACAAGTCAGGCTGCAGAGGTTTGAATTAGTTGTAGTGGTCTGATTGTGGAAGCTGGGAGACTGGCAAGCAACGCATTACAAAAATAAAACCGGTAGCATGTTCAGTCAAGAAAGGTCTGATCTACCTTATGTTGTAAAGAAGGTATCTGCAGGAACGGGCAGTTTTGATAACATGATCAGAGAGTTTAAGTCTATTGTGCAACCAAGTTTACCAAGGTTCTCCAAACAAGGTTGGAGAGATTGTGGAGACGTCAATTTGGAAGCTCAGGTCATGATGGATTGAGGGTTTAGCTGGGATTATGAGAAGCTCTGTTTTTGCAAAATTTAATTTGAGATGATGGGCCTTCATCCAAACAGATATGTTGGTGAGGCAGGCAGATAGATATCCGATTTGAGATTGTGGTGCCATCAGGGGCAAAAGACAAATTAAGCTGTGTCATCAGCATAGCAGTGGTAAGAGAAACCATGAGTCTGAATAAAAGTTAAGTCAATGAGCTGTGCCAGTAACATGCATGGAGTAGGAGCTGCTCTGAACTAGTTTATAAATGCACTTTGTGACGGTAGTGTGGTGGCGGTATAGAAGGAGAGGCAGTCTCGAGTGCGTTGTACATGGGACCTGATTTGTACCTGATTCTGCACTGTCTGATGACTGTTTGAAGCCATTAAGCTGTAGCATTACATGAGTTTCCATGAACCCAACAGAACTGGAGTGACGGTGGACATGGCACATTTATGTGAGAGAGTGTATTGTAAAGCCCAGTATTTCTTAAATGTAAATGAGTTGGTGTTGGCAATTAAGCCCATTCTGTTGGTGAGAAATCCTGTCTCCATCCTCATTCCTTTTCCCTGTGTGTAACGGACACACTTATAATGCATTATGAATATGGATTCAAAGAAAGTTCTGTGTTGTACCCTTCAATAGGGTTTCTCCATAATGTGGACAAAAGTATGTATCTGTCCTGTTGCCACAGATGTATAAGATCAAGGACATATTGTATGCCTCCAACCATTTTTTTAAAATCCTGTGATTCACTGTTAGGAGATATGCAGTTTCTTAGTTATCACTATTGTCCCCACTAGGACTGGATGTTCTCAGCTCTAAATTTGCAGATCATAAATCCAACAACATGATGAATTCTCCTGTCAGTATCAACCTTGACAATTTCCTAGTAACCCCCTCTTTTTGTGTAATAGACCCCCTGCATTTTGTCGGGGCCCCTACATAGAGGAAGATGTCAGGGAAGCCTTGCAGCTGTGAATCGTTTAATCACGCCGTTACCAAACTTTCCAATTAATGAGCGGCCGATCTGTCGCCATCCATCATCATCGCTTTAATGGCGTCTCCTGTTGACCCCGTCATCTGGATTACCTGCTGTAGCCCTTTTGGAATTTCTCAGCCCATTAATTTAACAAATTCTAATTGTGTGCATTTTTGACAGTTTTAATTTCCCCCGATGAAATGCGCCTCGTCCTGTCTGAAGGTGGGATGCGTTCCTGTATTTCTTTCCCGCTTCTTTTTTTCTCCCTGCAGCTGTCAGGTTCTATTTGACACCTGTCACCACGTTGAGCAAGTGGTTCGAATAAACAAAAGGATTCAGGACTAATTCTCACAGAATCATCCCTCTTTTTGAACAGGGTGAACGCTGCAGGTTGGGAGGTTGGAATTGTTTTTCGGAAGCTCTTCCCCTCCTCTCCCCTCTTCTCCCCTCCCCTGGTATCAGCCCTAGAACTTAAACACAAATAGAGCCAAAGGAAAACTGACACACAATTATGGCAAACACATTTGGCCGCCAAGGCAAACAAATTTGTGTTAAATAGGTTTTGAACTGTGTTAGTGAGATGAAACCTCACAGAATTAGCATCGCCATATGCAGCAGATCAATCAATGCCACACATCCCAGAATGCCTTTAATTCCGGCTTTTCTTGTAACTCATTTCTGCTGCCTGGAAGCATTTCAGCATCTGAATGCAGTGTTCCTCAAGATTTAAAATGATTTAGAATTAGACAAATTTATGAAAACATCCTTTTTATTAGTGAACTGGTCCAAATATGCCAGCGCAAATCTAAGTGGATACAAGCATTTGAACCTACCCGACCTTGAGGGGTTGATTTAAATAGTAATGTTTTTTTTTTTTTTTTTTTTTTTTTTTTTTTTTTTTATATAGCAAATAAATGCGATTATCAGTATTTTAAATGATGCTGTATATGCTATACATTATAGTCTGTATATTGCTTTCGGGTGATGGGGGTTGTGTGTCCTACAATACTGGTTGCCTGTAGGAGGTGAAACTTGTGCTTTATGAAATAAATAATGAGTGTGTATTTTTAATGGTTTATGTAATGTTTGGTATTTATACAAGCCTTGAGGGGCTGGGGGTGCATGGTTTCTCCCTCTCTCTGCAGCTCATGCCTACCCGAACATCCAGAATCTGCTTGTGGGGCAGTGTGGTAGCATGGTGGTGGTGTTGAGTAGAGGAGAAAAGGCAGAGCCAAGGTGTTGATCAGGAAGAATTATTAGCGCACCTAATCTGGCTCTGTGTGATGAAGTGTGCATCCTTATGATCTGTGACATAAGGTCGCGGGGAGAGAGATTCCATGGACACGGACAGCAGTGGGACGGTTTTTTTGTACTTAATGTAATTAAACCTGTTCCTGTCGAGGGAAATTCTCTCTCCGGTCCTTATTCGTTACATATGTACACAATGCAGAAGACTGTCTAATGATGTATTTATTAATTTATTTACTCTCCTAGTTCCTCCATTATTCTGATGTAGCTCCCACCAAAATCTATGATTTTAACTCATGAAATGAAATTGGACCAAACAGTAATTTACAAAATACTAGCTTGGTCATCAACTGTAAAACAAAGATGAAATTAAAGTCTTTACTCAGCTTCTAGTAATGTCACAGGGTTATGAATGGACCTCTCCAGGTAGACAGGTTCGGAGACACACTTTCACTTCTTGTCAAAGTTGATCACTGATGCACGACTTCACTCTTCTCACTGGTTACGCAATGTAGCATCTTCTTGCAGAAGACCAATCATTGACTTTTACATCTCTGCGATTCTTGCGTATTCCCTGTCTGAAGGAAATATGGAGATACTCTTTCTTCCACCGACTCCAGAAGAGAATGGCCAAGAATTCTTGGAGCCAACGTTCCCACTGAGGTCGCGAATCATCGGGTAAATTATCTGCTTTCCAGATAATCCTCTACGATTAAGTGGTTTCTCCTTGATAGCCACTCTAAACTGGAATTCGTCAGAAGTCAAGCACCATGGAACTCCAAGAGATCTTTCTATTTGCGATTCTCCTAATGCCATATCCTTGGTTGTAGCAGATTCAAAACATTCTTTCTTTGGAATGGTGTCAAGGACTTCCCTACTATTAGAAACAAACTTGTGAAGTTGTAGGTTACCTGTGCTGCAAAGTTCTCTGGCTTATTTCACCAGTTGGATTGCTTGACTTGTAGATGTCCTGCTTAACAGGCCATCATCAAAGTAAAAATTCCGCTGTATGAACTTGATGGCGTCATCACTAAAGCGTCCCCGTCCCTCCCAGGTGATGAGGCTGCACCAAACAAATGGACCTTCATTCGATAGGTGGAAGGTTGAACTTCAAGACTCCCATTCTCCCACCAAAGGAATTGAAGATAATCTTGGTCTTCTGTCTTCATATGTAACTGGTGAAACATACGCTCTATGTCACACATGATTGCAATCGGACCTCTTCGGAAGCGAACTCCCACCAAGACATTTGTTAGATCTGGGCCGTTTAAAAGATGATCATTCAGAGAGGTTCCTTGGAACTTGGCAGAACAGTCAAAGACGACGCGTATTTTTCCCGGCTTCTTTGGATGATAGACTCCATGATGCGGGATGTACCACATTGGAGTTTTTTGGATGTCTTACTTTTCTGCATCTCCACGAAGAATGATATCGTTCATGAAGGCCTTGTAGTCTTTCTTGTACTGCTCATTTCTCTTTAGCTTTATTTCAAAACACTTAAGAGATGGCACACACCTTATTATTAGGTAGCTGGGGCCTGTCTTCCTTGAATGGCAGTGGCATTCCATATTAACCCTCACTACTGAGTGTGATGTCTTCTTTCAGCTTCTTTAGAAATCTACGATCTTCTTGAGAAACTCGATTAGCTTCAGAAGTTTCTTTCACCAGACACTACTCGTTTTGGTAGTAAAACCTGAGGACAGTTGCTGCCTATTAACAGGCCAACTTCACAGCTTTGCTGAGGAGCAATCTCATCTGCAATATGTTCCAGATGAGTCCTTGCTGTCTCCGGTGTAGGAATAAAATTTCTATTTGCCAGTATAATTTCTCTGGAATAAGTCACAGGAAGTGGTATTATCTCGTCTGAATAGAACCCTCTTACTTGTAAACCAGTCAGCTTCTTGCAGGACACAACGCTATTTGTTGAAGATAGCGTGGTAATACTCAGGTTCACTCCTTATGTTGAGTGTCCTTGCAGTCTCCTCAAGTATAAATGTTGTATCACTCTGTGTATCCAGAAGTGCGTACACAAGAACTTCAAGATTTGGCTCAGCCGCAGCAGAGACCCACACAGGAATTATTGTAGATGCATGGGTGTGGCTGCCACTCTGGATGACTTTATGTACTATGGCTTCACATGTACTTGTAGATGTACTTAGTTGATCTTGTGGTTGTTCTGGCTTTTCATCCTTTGGCTGTTCTTTCTTGCTTGCGTTCTTCTTTAGTACAATTATCATGAAGGCAAGTTGGATGACCTTTCTCGCAGGTCTTGCAGATATTCCTCTTACCGCAGTTCTTGGAACGATGACCCCATTTCAAGCAACAAAAGCACAACATTTTCTCCTGGACAAACTTGATTCTTTCTGTGATTGTCTTCTTCATAAACTTATGGCAATCTGGTAAACTGTGTCCTGCCTTCTCACAGAAGACACAGTCTTTGACGTTGGAATTCTCATCTGAATTCATTATTAAAGCATTTGCTCTTGGTCTTCTATTACTTATACCCTTAATGTTCTCTCCTTCATGTGGATTTGGTGTATGGAAAGATGTCATTGGGTTACAAATGATTTTGGCTTAGATGATTTTGGTTAGAAACTGGACTAACTGGCTGAAGCTTGGAAATTTTCTACCTTGTTCTTGTATTTCTATAACTTTCTGTTTCCATCCTAAGATCAACCAGTCTGGAAGTTTACCAAGTATCTTCCTGTTCTTGCTGCAATTGTTAAGCACGTCAAGATCTTCGATCTTCAGCTTCAGTTTCCTGTTCAGCCTTTAGCTGGGCAGCTTCAGCTTCCAGCCTCTGCAATTCTTCTATATGATGTTTTTGCTCTAGCAGTACTTTTAAGGTGGCTTCATTGGCAGCAACTTCGGCAGCTGCACTCCTTTTGCATGCAGAAGATCGATGGGAATAATTTGAATTCTTTCTGCTGCGAAGGCGAATGCTGCTCTTGGCTGACCTTGAACATTCTTGAACATTCGTTACTTGATGCATCTTTTGTGTCACTGTTTGACAGATGTCGATTCTACGACATGTATCTTGATCAGGAACACTGATTCTTCTTAGCTCATCATAGATAGCATTCAATTTTTTTGAGGCATCATTCACCTTGGTAACATTTTCATTCAACAAGTCGGCTGAACACTGTCCACATAAATTTTGGTTGACTGTCTGAATGACTTCCTTCCACTTCTTGTAGCACACACTGAAACGACGTTCAATTCTTTTCACTCGTGCGTCGTGCAGTTCTTGACCCTTCTCCGTCATCTTGCGGACTCTTTGGTCTCTTTGTGGCTCTTGTTCAGGAATTGAATAAGGACCTTTTGGACAGTCAGTCACTTGTGAATGCGTGTCAGCATGGGACTGTGGCTCATCCTTGATGCTTGATCTTGACTCTACGAGTGTTTGGCTCTGATCGCTATTCGTATCACTATGACTATTCGACATCTTCTATCTGCAGGATTCCTCAAGCAGTGAAGCAGTGAGTACTTACTTTGCTGTTTCTTAAAGCATAGAGTTCTTACCTTTAGCTCCCTCCGATTTAAAGTCGACAGCACAAATATTCTTGCCAATACTGATTAGGTTTGTTCTTGAGTTTGTACCTTAACTTTGTACATAACCTTACACCCAACCATAAGAACTCATTGGCTGCAAAAGTATCAAAGAGAGCTATAGTTTCATGTTGCGTCTTGTCCGCTCTTCAGCCCCTGAATATCCCTTAATGCTAACTATAGAATAAATAGAATAAAATAGAATATTCTATTTTATACAATTTTATGAACTTTAAACCAATTAAAATATAAACTGCTCAAATAGGCAGTTACATTCTGGGCTTACCCTGGCTGCAGTGTCATGACCCCAGTATATCTTGGTCTCCAAAATTTTGCCGTTCCCACTGTTTGATGCACATTGTTCCTGAGGTAGCTAGCCGTGGTTTTGTCACCAATGGTCCCAGTGGAGTTACCACCCAGCATCCAGCAATTTTATGATTTGGCCGAGGTTTTTTTTGTAAAAAAACAGGCCAAACAATTGCCAATTGCAGAAGTATTTTGAGCTATCGACTTGGTTCCTAACACTAAGCTCCCCAAGGTCAGTCCCTACCAACTCTCTGTCTCTGAGAGCAAAGCCATGCGCCGGTACATTGCCGAGGCCCTGGATCTGGGGATTATTCATTTTCGTTCAAGGTGACTGAGAATTTATTTCCTCAAAGTGTGCCTATTATGACATATACATAATAAACTTTGTTATTAATTAAAAAATTATGTTCCAGCTGATCTTTTAAGACTGGAAATTGTCATTTAAAAGTTAAATGTCAGTTAACTTATAACTGAACATGTTAATACTTTACCTCTGACATGGTTATTAATAATTTATACCTTGCACATCAATGTCATACTTCTGTTTATAGTTTTTGGATTTGTATTAGATGAGCCGCTGACAAATTATGATTTTGCATACTTAGAGTTGGATATTTTAAAGCTTAGCTTTAAGAAGAAAATTAATCTAAAAAAAAAATTAGTGCAGAAAGCACTTGTGTAACAATAAGTTACATTTTATTATTGAGGCTTCCATAGCTCAATAATGTTATATAAGATCATATGGAGTCAGATTACGAATAATTGAACAGCCATTAAAGCTTAAAACGGTTTCCTATTTTCCATCACTGGTAATGGGATGTGGTGGACTTTCTATTGTTTTATATAATATAATATAATTCATTGCGTAATTAGTTGTGAGGGTGTGCCATAAGTTACGATATGTGCCAGCCGAGATACATTTTTTGTGTGTTCATTACCTAGGTTTCTACTAAAGCCACAGTAGAAGCGTAGTAAGAGCAGCACCCCCTGCTGTATTTTTCAGTTTGTAGGGGCATAGTCTAACACCATACTGAGGCATGGTTTAATACTATACACGTTATGTAAGATGAAATCAAAATTTATATCACATTTATTTTATTTATTTGTTAAATTGAAATAAACCGTGTGGTTCTGTCTCATGGTTGGACCTGTGTATCTACATATTTTACCAGCATTCCGTGCCCCGTAACACTATGACTGTGCATTGTCTAGGCTGTAGACTTACTGTGTAAATTAGCTGTAGCTTTTAAAAAGACTAAAAACCTTTTTTTCCCCCGCCTCCTTCCTCCACTGACCATTTTCCCCCTTAAGTATAATCTACACTAATGTACCTCCCAGGGCTACTTATTGGCCCTCACTGCAATTATGTGTACCTTTTTAAGAGCTAAAAATATTAACAAAAACTTATTTCACAGACACTTTTATCCAAAGCAACCTACAAGTTAGAAACCAACACAAGACATGACTGAACGTTAAGACAGAGTTTAAAGTAAGACAGATTGAGCTTGTTGATAACGTGCATCTAACGTGTCTCATTTAATTATCTTCCGCTTAATATTCAACTAGGGTTGCATATGAGGGGGCTTCCCCATGCCCATCCAGCTGTGCAGATTCAAACAGGACAAGGCGCTAAACCATCAATGGGCACACACTTACTCACACATGCGCACACACACACACTACAAAGGGTCACTACTACACACCATTACAAGACAGACAAAAATACACACTTTGTGTTTGCACACTTGGAAAATGAATTCAAAGCCCAAAGTTATGCTACTTCAACACTGTGCTACATGATCTGTTATCTTTCCAACAAAAGTTAAACCAGGATTTTCCATAACCTTCGTGCAACAGAGTAACACAACACTCTGATAATTGTTTTCAATTGGTTTCTACTGTGAAGAGAGTGGAGATCAGCCCTAAGAAGGCGGGTGACTGATTTTAATTGATAGTAAGTCATATACTAGCCGGATTTTGTATTGAATATGCATGTTAATGTGCTGTGGGAGATGTGCAGTGGTTTTAGTTTAGAAGAGGTGAGCACTGAGTGGAATTTCGAGCAGCATACAGGGTGAAGGTTTTGCCCTCGGGCCATGCCAATAGGTTTATACAGTGTGTGTTTCCTGAACGCTTCAGTTAAGAGCCGTTGATCTACTGCGTCAGTCAGCAGTAAAAGTGTGGGTGGAACTCCACATGTGACATTTTTATTTACATCCAGGTTTTTAAATCCATAAAGTTATATCATCAAATATTGATTTTTTTATCCAAATTCTTTTATATAATTATGTTATTGGAATTGGTATGCGGCTTTACTTAAATCTAAATTATACAGACATTAGGATAATTATTAGCACATTACTGAAAGACCGAGTAGACATAAGGAGGAACCGAGAACCATATATGAAACTAAATAAAAAGCAATAAATGGCAAATCCTGGGGCTCCTCCTGCTTATGTTCTGTGACCATTGGTGGCAAAATCCAAGAATGGGGGTATGTCATTATGCCAAGTTCGGGATAGGGTTAGGGAGCATGCACACACTACAGAAAAATATGAAAGTGAAAACAAAAAGGGAGCTTACTTACTTAACTCAGCTGAGACGTGGATCGATCACCACCTGCGGGGACTGTAGCTTTACTATAAACCTAGTATAACATGCACAGAAGGCACCTCCTGAGACTGCGCTTTAGCCAGTATGTGTTGTGGCTTATGGTGTGCTCTGAGGTCTAGCTGTACAATGCAGCTAATGACTACCCTGGATCGTGGGGCGTTGCATGCTCTCCCATTCCCCATTGCTCAGTAATGACATTGCATAGTGATAATAAGGCAATGAGGTACAAGAGAGCATACAGTTTTGTGAATAAATCATGTGTTGTTGGGCCATATGCATTACCAGAGCGCGGTTATACCTCTTTCTCATGAATGTTTTTACAATAAGTTACAACCTAGAGTGATTTAAAGTAATGTATTGAATGGCATGCATTGATATGAATGTGAAACAGTCAGAAGTGTTCATTATTGCCGACTGTAAGGATCACTCTCTGTGAGTGTCCTGTGTTCAGTCACATGTGAGGAGTCCTTAGGGGTACACACCAGCCGAATTGTTAAGGTGTCAGTCGGGTTAGGTTATCAGACCACAGCGCTGGGAACAAAAATGAGGAACAAACAACTCAGTGCAAGTAGTGAGGTTTATTACAACAAATTTGTTCAAAGAAAGAGAGGGCAGTCCACTCTTTTAAACACACACGGTCCTGCCCTGTGCGCGCAAGCATCAGGGTGGACCCATCATCCTAGTCTAACATTCAGGTAACTATTCTACCCTATAAGGAGTTGTTCTCCAGTTATTGCAGATCCTGAAGGAAGAAGAGAAAACAGGAACAAGATGTGTAGAAAGAAGCGGCGCCTCCTTCCTGTTGGCAAGAAAACAGAAACACACAAAAAAAAGCAGAACATCCAAAATCTTGCACAAAAACAAACTACTACGTTCATTCAGTAATTATGCATAAGCTAAAACATAATTAAGATCCTTCACCAATAATGTTACAACTAGACAAACGGCTCAGCCAATCACATTTGAAGAACCGTAACCCATATTAAGCTCAAGTGATTTAATTAAATTGCACTGTTTTCAACAGTACATTATCAAAAAAGCAGCTTTACAGTGCTATAAGCCTGAACCCCCAAAAAGCAAGCCGAAGCAACAGCGGCAAGAAAAACCTCAATGTTATATTATTTTTTAAGGAAGAAACATTGGGAGGACCATGGTTCTGTGGGACACTCATCCTACTTGAACGGCAGGGCAACAATTTTATAATACTACTGTTTGTTGGAATTGTGTTTTGCAATGCAGTTGTAGGTCTACAGTGTGGAGAGTACTGGCCACTCACTTGTATAACTACCTCTGTGATTCTGAATAAAAGGTTTAGTTAATTATAATTTGTCAGCTGTTTTCAGATAATACAGGTACAGCATTGACTGTTCAATGAAAACGGCTAATAGGCATGACATCTCTAAGGATGAACGTCTTTTAAACAGCTTTGCATCAGAAATAAAATGGATATCTTGAAAGCTAATAGTGGGGAAAAAGTAAGTGTAAAAAAATCAAAAGTAATACATGCTTTACAAGTTTGGCGAACCAGCTGCGATGCCGTTTCTGTTGCTGCCACTCAAGCACCCGACACTCAGGCTTTTTTACTGAATTGATGCTGTACAGGTTCTCTCTCCTGCTAGAAATAGTTTACTTTCACTGCAGCTCTGAAAGTCTGCCTGTTAGTTTCCTTCATTTATTTACTTATACATCTATTTGCTTTCAGACAGAGACGTTTAAATTTTTAGTCATTTAAGATACAATTTGGAGGCAACATTGGCCTGGAAAACCCTTAAAAGGTTGGGAGCTCAATCCACACTGTGTGAAAACATACCAAACTCCACAAGAGATCTCTCAGAGGTCATGCATTGATTTATTCAATCTAGCACTACAAACCAGCACTTAAATATTAGCACAGGTAAAAATGAGCCACTCAACCTTAATTAAATCATTTGTTCTGAACTTCTGATTTGCTGTGAAATTACAAATATGGAAGTATTTGCACAAAACTTTATTACCAGTAGTTCACCAGGTAAACAAAGCATAGACTAAAAAACCATAATAAGCAACCAAAACAAAATAAACAACCAAATTAAAAGACGGTGTGACCCGCATTGAAGGCAAAAGCAGACACCGAAACTGGTGAATGTAGGTCTGCAATGGAGATGAATGACATGTACAGTTAAGAACATTGAACCAACGCAAACAACAAGGTGAATAGAAAGTGCTTAAATAAAGATTAAAAGAAGGGTAAATCAAGCAGCAAATGAAAACCAGGTGACTGGGTATGAACCAATAATTGGAAAAACTATCAATGGGAAAGCTAAAAGGTCTGGATGTGCGTTCAGTTGTCTGTTTTGCTGCAGATTATCGATCTGAACTAATTAGACACAATGTACACCAAGTGTACATTGTGTTTATTAGTGCTAGGAGTGCTGGAGTTTATTAGTGCTAGGAGTTTCATATAGTTGTTTTGGTTAAGTGTTCCTCATTTAGTTAATTAGTTTGTTATTTTCATTGGTTGCTTTTGACTTATCACATGGTCTGGTTTATGTTTATATACTTCCATTTTCTTTTCCGTCTTCAGACCGGCATTTGTTTTTCCATTTGTTCTTCTGTGTCGATTCTAGCAAATCAATAAATTACCGACTCTCTTACCTGCACATCCTGGATCCTTTCTGTGCTACAGCGTTTGTTTTTTGCTTCAGCGGACTGACAATGGGCTCTAATGTACCTGGGAAATGTACCTGAACACACCTCATTTCGACATGGCCATAGCCATCAGGGCTGATGTATTCACAAGCAGCATTGCTATTTAAACAACGCAGGAGGAAGGCATGAAAATAGGCTGTTGGCGGAGTGTAAGATAGCTATGAGTATCACAACACACCTTGTGCAGAGTAAACACACCTCAAGACTGCCACGCCCATCGGCATAGATATATTACATAGTTTATATAGCATGGTTTTTATTGTAGTTCCACGGAGTGAAAAAAACAATTGGTCATTTAGACCAGAGAATTCAGGTAATTGGTAATCCATGTTACCAAATGTAGTCCAGTGACCTTTAAAAACTGGCTACTGATGAATGTGACACACTCCAAGTATGAGTGCAAGGTTACACAAGAGGAAGTTTGGTAAGTTCTTTTACTCTTGACCAATAACAGATTTTTTTAATCACTACCGCTGACCTCATTGCTCATTGGCTGGTGTTGGCTCCACCCTAAATATGAGATGCTGATTAGCACTTCCCCAAAGAAATGGATTGAATAATTCACCACTGTGGCTCATTTAATTCTCTCAGTAGCTGGGATATGCTTACGCAGTGTGCAGTTCAGGATGCAGCCTCACAGTTTTCAGCCTGGGTTATGTAAGGAGGCTGCAGATTAAAGCCGAGACGCATGTGGTTATTGTGACTGTAGTGCCTTCGGCCAGCGAGAATACTGTGATTTATAAAGAAACAGCCTCCGAATGATTAGCCGTGTCTTGTTAATGCAAATCACCAAGCCTGAAAAAACATGTCACTTTCATGGTTTGTGAAGAGCGACGGCTGCTCCTCGCTCCCTTATTATGCCTCTTTATTTGTTCCAGCCATAACCAGAATTTGCTGCAGTCACGAGTGTGTACAGACATGGTTTCATTTATTCATTGGTTTGTGTTGAATCCTGTTTATGTAGATGCAGGGAAATCTGCTGCCTCACTCGTTATTCGTCTTTCATATGATTTAAACCCAAAGCAATCTGCTCTGCTTTGCATTTAACTTCTATTAAGTCTGAGCCTGAACTTATTTTGCTGATTTCACCTTTCTATAGCACTATTCAAATGTATTCACTCCCTAACCCAGCAAAATGATTCTATTACCAACGCATCTTTTTACCCAGCACCCTCAAAATCCACAAAGAGGACTATGGGCCCTATTTTAGCTATCTTTAGTGAGCTGTTGTAGGGTTCCTCAGTCTGTCTTTGCTATTGTAACAATAGAATGAGTAAGCCTTACATGGCTCCAAAGGCCAAAAGGCATGTACCAATTCTCTTAATTAATCGTGAGTGTGTTTTGGGTGTAACGAACCATAAAACAACCAGCGTGTCACACTTGCCGTTCCCTTTAAAAACCAGCTGCGCTCTGACTTTGCAGGATTGCTATTTCAGCGATGCAGCTAGCAGGACTCAATGCGCTGGTCTATGACGTTCTTCATTTTACTGTACATGGGGAACGGTTCTATTCAGCGTTCAATGATGTTGGACACATGCTTGTATTGATGATTTACCACAAAGATTGCAATGAACGTCTTGCAGTTGATGTCTGTTGTTTTCAGTCAGTGGCACACCCGTGTTTTCTGTCACCAAGATAGAAATAGGCCAAAAATATACCTGAGCACACTTCATTTAGAGACGCCTAGGGCCCTCAGTGTAGATATATTTACAAGCAGCATTGCAATTTAAACGATGCAGGAGGAAGGTGGGAAAACAGACAGTTGACGAGGGTAAGATAGTAATGAGCACCTTGTAGGGTGTAACAGGTGCCTAGGGCACCTGTCACCTGTTCTGTGTTTTGTTCCTTTCGGTTGAGTTAATTAACGTTCATGTGTCATTAGTTTAGTTAATTAACTCCTTATTGTCATTGGTTTGTCTTGTGCACGTGGTCGGGTGTCTTTTTGTATTTATATCCGTTGTTTCTCGTCCTCGGTGCTGGTCATTGTTATATGTCACTAGTCAGTTTGTACCTCATGTTTTTTGGTGCTACTGCACCTTTAAATAAACTCGTTCTTCTGCTACCTGCGTGCCTGGCTCCCTTCAGCGCGTTAAAACGCGACGGCACTTCCTATGCGCAGATGCGGTGCAACGACCGGCCTGGCAATTTGGGGAGTCCAGAGCCCAGGTAAGCATTTTCTAAATTTTTCTTTGCGGGGGCCGTGTAACCTCGTACTCGCGGTGCGTTCCGCCGTGTCTGCGAGTGCGCCGCTATGCGCAGCCCGCCATCACGGAGCCGTAAGGATGGCTCTTACAGTGTAATATCGGAGTATTATGACTCCGATGATGAATGGATGTGGAGGTATGGGTACGAAGCGCTCTGCGCTGAGGAAGGTCTGGATTTGGTTCAGATTTCCGATGACGAGGCGGGCGAGTCGTACCTGTATGGGCATATTCTGCCCATACGAACCCTCCTCAACTCTGAGGAGTTCTGGACGGACGCTCCGGTCCAGCTTGTTAAACCCCCCGTGGCAAAATCCAGACGCAGAGCGCGCCGGCGCGGTGCCAAGACGCAGCATGCGCGCTGCGCAGCTGCTGAGCGCGGCACGTGCACTGCGGGGCAGTGACGCGTCCGCGCCGGACCATGCTGAGTCTGGATCGCGCTGCGAGGGGGCGGTACCGGAGCCGACACTCGGGGGGGGTAAATGTGGATACATGTGGCATGAGCGTGGTGTGTCCCCCTGTCTCGTCTGTTTCGTGTGTCCAGTCCGTCTTCCCTGTGTCAGAGATGTCCGTGTCTTTGTGTTTGGGCATTGCGGTGGGGGTGTACCTCTACTGTGTGCAGGATGGCGATTCCGAGGTGGAGGTTCACCCAGCGGGCGTGCCCGCCGAGGTCCTGCCAGCATGCGTGCCTGCCAAGGTCCTGCCAGCATGCGTGCCTGCCAAGGTCCTGCCAGCATGCGTGCCCGCCAAGGTCCTGCCAGGGTGTGAACCCGCCGAGGTCCGGCCAGCGTGCGTGCCCGCCAAGGTCCGGCCAGCGTGCGTGCCCGCCGAGGTCCGGCCAGCGTGCGTGCCCGCCGAGGTCCTGCCAGCGCGCGTGCCCGCCGAGGTCCTGCCAGCGAGCGAACCCATCCCGAAGTCCAGGGGCGTCACGCGGCCCATCCCGAAGTCCAGGGGCGTCACGCGGCCCATCCCGAAGTCCAGGGGCGTCACGCCGGCCATCCTGAAGTCCAGGGGCGTCACGCCGCCCATCCCGAAGTCCTGGGGCGTCACGCCGCCCATCCCGAAGCCCAGGGGCGTCACGCCGCCCATCCCGAAGCCCAGGGGGCCGCACGCCGCCCAGCCTGAGGTCCAGGGGCCGCACGCCGCCCAGTCCGAGGTCCAGGGGCCGCACGCCACCCAGCCCGAGGTCCAGGGGCCGCACGCCTCCCAGCCCGAGCAGCAGGGGCCGCACGCCCCACAGCCAGAGGGCGCCCACCAGACCACGCAGCCAGAGGGCGTGGCCCACTCCTCGTCCGCCGAGGGCGTCCACCGGACCACGCAGCCAGAGGGCGTGGCCCACTCCGTGTCCGCCAAAGGTGCTCATCGGCCCACACATCCAGAGGGCGCCCACCGGACCATGCAGTCAGAGGGCGTGACCCACTCCTCGTCCGCCGAGGGCATCCACCGGACCACGCAGCCAGAGGGCGTGGCCCACTCCGTGTCCGCCAAAGGTGCTCATCGGCCCACACATCCAGAGGGCGCCCACCGGACCACGCAGTCAGAGGGCGTGGCCCACTCCTTGTCCGTCGAGGGCGCCCACCGGACAGCACAGCCAGAGGGCGTGGCCAACTCCTCGCCCGACGGGGGCGTCCACCGGACCACGCAGCCAGAGGGCGTGGCCCACTCCTCGTCCGCTGAGGCCGTCCACCGGACCACGCAGTCAGAGGGCATGGCCCACTTCTGATCCACCGTGGCCGTCCACCTTAATTTGCAGCCAGAGGGTGTTCGGCACGCCTCCCCCGCAGAGGGCGTCCACCTGAGGGCGCCTTCCAAGCCCGGCTCAAGGAGGGCGGAGGACCCCCCTTCCCTTGACTGTTATTTTTTTTTTCTTGGTCGCGTCCCCCCGTTGGGCGACCGCAGGGGCGTGGGTAGTGTAACAGGTGCCTATGGCACCTGTCACCTGTTCTGTGTTTCGTTCCTTTCGGTTGAGTTAATTAACGTTCATGTGTCATTAGTTTAGTTAATTAACTCCTTATTGTCATTGGTTTGTCTTGTGCATGTGGTCAGGTGTCTTTTTGTAATGTTTTCCGTTGTTTCTCATCCTCGGTGCTGGTCGTCGTTATATGTCACTAGTCAGTTTGTACGTCATGTTTTTTGGTGCTACTGCACCTTTAAATAAACTCGTTCTTCTGCTACCTGCGTGCCTGGCTCCCTTCAGCATGTTAAAACGCGGCGGCTCTGCGCTTCCTATGCGCAGCCGCTTTATTCCGAAGTAGACTACCATGACATAGGGTGCAGGGTGTAAAATAAAAACTTATGGTTCAGTCTGAATCTGGAAATTGTTGTTAGAAGGACTTCATTACCTGTGTAGCTTTTTTTGAGGTGGTGTGATGCTGTGGGCAATATTCTGATCAGTAATCATGAGTCCTGAAATAAATGTTACAGACTGTTCACCTTTTCATGTTAACTGTTTGCACAATTACTATGGCCTCTTTCAGCAGGATTATGGTCCTGACACAAAATAAAAATGGTTCGGGGATTGCTTTGATTCATTGAGGCATTGAACAAAGGTTCTTTTTGTGTGGAGTCTGCATGTCTTTCCTATGTCAGCATTGGGTTAACTTCAGGAGCCTCCTTCATCTTCACCTCTTCCTCCTTCCTTTCAGTTTAGTTCCACAATTCAAAGGATTGTGGAACTAAATTCCATTATCTTCCGCTTGTCCGGGGTTTGGGTTGCGTGGGCAGGAACCGAAGTAGCAACCAGCCACCTCCACCAGCTCGACTGGGGGAACCCCGAGGCGTTCTCAGACCAGCTGAGAGATATAATCCCTCCAGCATGTCCTGGATCTTCCCCGGGGTCTCCTCCCAGCTGGACTTGCCTGAAACACCTGCCTAGGGAGGCGCCCAGGAGGCATCCTTACCAGATGCCCGAACCACTTCAATTGGCTCCTTTCGATGCTGAGGAGTAGCGGCTCCACTCCGAGTCTCTCCCGGATGCCCGAGCTTCTCACCCTATCTCCAAGGGAGAGCCCAGCCACCCTGCGGCGAAAACACATTTCGGCCGCTTGTATTCATGTTCTTTTGGTCATTACCCAAATCTCATGACCATAGGTGAGGGTCGGAACGTAGATTGACTGGTAGATCGAGAGCCTTATGGCCTTTAGCCCTATGGCTTAGCTCCTTTTCCACCACAACAGACCGGTATAGGGTCCGCATCACTGCTGACCCCGTGCCGATCCGTCTGTCTGTCTGTCGATCTCACGTTCCATCTTACCATCACTCATGAACAAGACCCCGAGATACTTAAACCCTCCTCCACTTAAGGCAAGATCTGATCCCTGACCCAGAGAGAACTCTCTACCCTTTTCCGATGGAGAACCATGGCCTCAGATTTGGAGGTGCAGACTTTCATCCCAGCCGCTTCACACTCGGCTGCAAACCGATCCAGTAAGAGCTGAAGTTCGCAGCCTGATGATGCTAACAGGACCACATCGTCTGCAAACAGCAGCGACGTGATCCTCAGATCACCAAACCGGACATCCTCCATCCCCTGGCTGTGCCTAGAAATTCTGTCCATATAAATTAGGAACAGAACAGGTGACCAAGGACAGCCCTGACGGTGTCCAACCCTCACTGGAAACAAGTCCGACTTACTGCCAGCCATGCGGACCAAGCTCCTGCTTCGCAAATACAGGGACTGAATGGCCCGTAGTAAGGATCCATGTACCCCATACTCACGAAGCACCTCCCACAAAATACCCCAAGGGGCACAGTCGAATGCCTTCTCCAGATCCACAAAACACATGTAGACTGGTTGGGCAAACTCCCATGAAGCCTCGAGGATCCTGGAGAGAGTAAAGAGCTGGTCCAGTGTTCCACAACCAGGATGAAAACCACACACCTCCTCCTGAATTGGAGGTTCGACTATCAGTCGGACTCTCTTCTCCAGTACCCCTGCATAGACTTTGCCGGGTAGGCTGAGGAGTGTAATTCTCCTGTAGTTGGAACACATCCTCCGGTCCCCCTTTTTAAAAAGAGGCAACACCACCCCCATCTGCCAGTCCAAAGGCACTGCTCCCGATGACCATGCAATGTTGAAAAGGCACTTTGAGGAACTCCGGGCAGATCTCATCCACCCCTGCCACCAAGGAGCTCTCTGACTACCTTAGCGACTTCAGCCACAGTGATGGACAAGCCTCCTCCCGGGTCATCTGACTCTGCCTCCTCTCCGGAGGGCAGATTGGTGGGATTGAGAAGGTCCTTGAAGTATTCCTTCCTTCCTTATGACGTCCCCACTATAAGTCAACAGTGTACCACCTCCACAATATAAATTAAAGAATTAAATTAAATAAATTGCCCCTGTAACTGCATTGCCTGTAACTGTTCCTATTGGAATGTGACGCCATCTAGAAATAAAACCTCTAAATTAAGAAACGAGGAAAAGGTCAGAACAAAACTGGGTTGTTATTAATGCAAAAATAAAATGAGTATTGTGTTGCATGCCAGATAAATCCAGATAAAACAGAGGGAAGGAGTTAATTTGTACTTATTTTACATTATTGCTGCCTAAGCGCTGCCCAGTGCTTAAAACGTTCTCCCATAGATGGGCATGGGGAACCACTCCACGACCCTAGTAGACGATTAAGTGCAAGAAAATTATCAAATCGGATATCTGCCTGCCTCACCGACATATCTGTTTGGATTAAGGCCCGTCATCTCAAATTAAATTTAGCAAAAACAGATATTCTTATAATCCCAGCTAAACCCTCAATTCATCATGACCTGAGCTTCCAAATTCATGGCTCCACAATCTTTCCAACCGATTTGGTCCGTAACCTTGGTTTCACAATTGACTCCCATCTAAAACTCTCTGATCAAGTTACCAAAACTGCCCGTTCCTGCAGATTCCTTCTTTACAACATCAGGAAGATCAGACCTTTCTTGACTGAACATGCTACCCAGCTGTTAGTTCAAGCCCTCATGCTATCCCGGCTTGATTATTGTAATGTGTTGCTTGCTGGTCTCCCAGCTTCCACAATCAGGCCTCTACAACTAATTCAGAACTCTGCAGCCCTACTTGTCTTCAACCAGCCCAAGCAAACTCATGTCACTCCACTACTCATTTCTCTCCATTGCCTCCCTGTGGCTGCTCGAATTCAGTACAAGTCACTGACTCTGGCCTGCAGGACCATTTCTGGATCTGCCCCCTGTTACCTTGACTCTTTTCAAAATACACTTGAATCTTTTCAAAATACACTCCGTCTCATTCACTTCGCTCTAATGATGATTGTCACCTGGTGATTCCACCTCACCGAGATAATTCTACATTATAGCTGTTTTTTTCATAACTACTGACTTTTGTTTTTATTTCTAAATCGCTTTGAATAAAAGCGTCTCCTAAATGACTAAATGTAAATGTAAATCCAGTGATCATTGTAGTTGCAGTGCTCCGGTAGTTCATTGGACGAAGTCACAACAACACTTCAATAGAAACAATGTCCAATGCCGATGTGGCATCCAAAACATAGTCCAGATAAACAAGATAAACAAGAACAGCAACTCATCACACCTGGTGAGGGCAGGGAGAGAGCTTTAAATAGTCACCAGAGAACGCAACAAAGCAAGAGGCAGCTGAAATCAATAAACATGAAACACAAGCAATAAACCCAAAGATTTAATTTACCCAAACTGAACCGAACTGAAAGAAAATCTCCCCCTTATCCAACCCTTTCACCTGCTTCCAGTTTGGCAATTTTTTCCACGACCAAATAGTCGGGCTGATACTCAGTATGACAGAAAATATCCTTTGAGCATAAATTGAGCTAGATAAAAATATGGGTCTTTCGTTTTCTTGTTAGTGTTGAAAGCACCCAGACTCAAATATTCTGTCAAGTTTAATGCACAGCTTGAAAACAGAAAACCTCAGATTCTTGCCTTTCTCATGTACCAAATGACAGTCTAGTCAAACAGTGACGCAGGGCCAAAGTGTATGTGGTTTACAGCATAGTTTGCATAGTTGGCTAACAATAACAGGTTGTTGAAGGTTGGTGGAGAAATCTAAAGTGGTCTCTATGACGTTTGTGTACTTAAGTCTTGAGTGCAGTTTATTGTGATTTAAAGATCACAAGGTGAATGCTGGCCTTCTTCAGTACCTTCAGATTTAAAGAGATAAATAGGGCATAGATAAGAAGTTAAGGTCCATTGTATAGTCGAGAACAAAGAGTACCATATTAGAGAATTCACAAAGCTAGCACCATAGGGACTTCAAGAGAGGAAAAGCCTAATCGTACTGACAGTTTACTGCAAAGTACGAATGTACATACAGGAAACTCCATGATGACTAGGTCAGTGACAAGTAAACAATATAGCTGAGTTCCTAGAGTTCTTTAGATTTAGCAGATGACTGTCCATAGAGATATACTGTATATACTCCAAATTCAGCCAGTACACATACCAATACCTTCAACCTTCCAAATAATGGAGCTATATCCTGCACCACCACTGTAGAGATCTTCACCTAAGGACTAGTAATTAGAAACTTCCAGTGCACATGTAGTACCATAAAATAAATATCCTATTTCCATTACTGTCCTGGGTGTATCTGCATAGGCATTGGGACCCCCACGTTAGATGGGCATGGAGCCCCCCCATGGTCTTAAGAAGATGTTTTAATGGAAGAAAGAATTAATGAATTTAACCAACTGTGTAGTGAAACACACACATATTCACACACTGGTGAAGTGATCACATGGGCCCGGAGTGGTGGGCAGCATTGTATATGGTGCCCAGGAGGAGCAATTGAGGTTGGGTGCCTTGCCACCAGTCCAAGGGAACTTCAGCCATTAAACTTAGTGGGATCAGGAATCAAACCAGAGACCATCAGGACTTATGGCTGGTTTCCTTAACCACAAGCCTATGACTGCTCCAAACTGTGGATTCGGAATTTGGACCCTCAACTGTCAGGCTAATAGTCCAACACCCGAACCTGGGTGCTATTTTTTAACAGAAGGATTTATATAGTTTTAAAGGAGAATGTGGATTTCCCCAAATTTAACACCCAGTATAGTGAACAGGAATGAAGTTAATATGCTAAATCAATCAACAGTGTGGAAATCTAAATTTGTTGACTGAATGAAACACACAGTGTGATTTTAGACAATGAGAAGTAATTCTCAAGATATTTCTTCTAAAGAACGTTAGAACACGCTGTGCTGCTGCTCATCAGCTCCTCAAGGCCAAGCAGTCAGTTTGATTTGCTGACGGATGCAAAGCGTCGAACTCGCGATGAGGATCAGAGGGCGTTTGCTTTTCCTCTTTCTGAATTCAGCAGGGAGATTCCTTACGGGTCCAGTCTTCTCTCGTTATGCAAAAGGCAATGTCAAATAGGCATTCTCATAACAGAGATGGATTAAGTAATGAATATCAAGTGAACTTAACCCTTTAAGACTCATACTAAAACAACAGGGCATATTTGTTCCATATTATTTTTGTTTGATTTAAGTTTGGCCGTGTGCCAACAGTCTTTTCATGCCTTCCTCCTGTGTCATTTGTGTTCAAGATGTGTACAAGGATGATTCTGACGTATTGCTATCTTGGTGATGAAAAACACAGGTGTATCGCTTCCAGATGAATATCAGAATCAGAATAATTTATTTATCCACGGGGGCAATTTGCAGAATATGGAGGATCTGCGGCAGAATTATGTCATTATTTGGGCTTGTCCAATCAAGATTAATTGATCAGAATTAACTTTGGCATAATATATAAATACTTAACTTTGTCCTTTCACTCATTTAGTATTTATTTGTTAATTAGTTTCTTAATTTTTATCTTTGGGTTACAGTTAGTTTATAGAATTATCCCAACCAATCAGAATAATCTAATCCTCTACGTATGTAGAGATACTACTGCAGAGGATGCATGTAAGTCACATTTAGAGAAACACTGCCACACTAGCGGCATGATGGTTTAGTGGTTAGCACTGCAAATCCTGTTTCGAATCCTGATCTGGGTTGAGTTTCCATGTCCTCCCTGTGGCTGTATGGGTTTTCTCTCTGGGTTCTCAGGTTTTCTTCCACAATCCAAAAAAACAAGGAATCAAGGTAAATTTGCTGCTTCAAAATTTAAATTGCCCTTATATTGTGTGTGTGTGTGTGTGTGTGTGTGTGTGTGTGTGTGTGTGTGTGTGTGAGAGAGTGTATGTCAATTGATGGATTGAAACCCTGTCCTGGGTGTATCTGCTCAGCTTCTTCCCTGTATGTCAAGGGGAAACCCCCCCCCCCCCCACACACACACACACACACACACAACCATAGTAGATGATTAAGTGAAGGATAATGAGATGAGATGCACTTGAATTTCCCTCTTGTAGCTAAAAAACCTTTCAAATACAATAATGGTCTAGTATTAATGAGCTGGTGGTGATTATGCTGGGTGGTAAAGGTTTGTTCAGATTCACTGTTCCAATTCATTACTTTTGGATGAGATTAGAGTTCAAGGTTCCGTACAGCACAGTCAATTTCTTCCACCTGCTTACAAACTACCAAACCATTTTGTGATGAACCTCAGTTTGCGCCTGGGGGCATCACTGTGATGAAGCAGAAAAAAAGGTGTTTTTCAAACCCAAATCTAAAGTCTTTTTTTCATTTCCCAACACCCTTGCTGTGCTGTAGGCACACCCTCAGGTGTGGGAATAATGCCTACAGCATTATTCCCAGGTTTCCCGCCATTCCATGGTTAGGAAGGTGGACCTACGAAGGGACGGCTGCTAGGAGAGAGGATTAGAAGAAGTTCGTGAATGGACTCCGAAAAGTTTATGTTTTGCCGTTCAGTGCTAAGTTTTTGGTTGTGCATTTAGTTTTGTTTTGTTTGCGGGACAGTTTGTGCAGCCGTTCATCCGCATCATCAAGTTCTGAGAGCAGATAGAACTGTGCTTGGGAGGACCAAGACTCAGTGGGGACTTATTCCTCTTTGCCGAGGACCAGGCAGCACAAACAAACAGTGTAGGGCC